>VZZY01010515.1:680302-714928 GCA_013400335.1 Eurystomus gularis
GAAAAGGAGGGTTTCACCGGCGGCGGGAGGTGCCTCACCCGGCGCGACCCCGCGGCGGGCTCTGCCCTGCACGCCCGGGTCCTGCGACAGACAGACACAGACACACAGACACCCCCGCCCCGCTCCTGCGGACTGACTGACTGACTGACAGACAGACACCGCGCACCCCTCTGCACGGCCACAGCAAGGACGGGAATTCAGACGTCTAGTCGCAACTCAACCGTCTAGTCGCAACTCAACCGTCTAGTCGCAACTCAAGGCTTCTCCATCCGAGCCCCTCTGGGAGAACGCTTATTCTGGAGTGTGTCTGTGGAGTCTGTGTTGCTCAGGAGACACGTCAGCCGTGGGCCAAGCTGGGAGCTGTCCCCACCGCTAGCCCAGGCGTTGCTCCAGGCAGGTGAGCACCCGTGTCCCCTGTCCCTGCAACACAAACCGAAACGCTACCCCGGGACACCTCGAAAACCCCGCGACCTTCCAGAGAGCAACCACCCCGGAGGTTCACAACACGGCACTTCAACGCGCGTTGGCACCACCAGCTAATGCCACCGCGCGCGTTGGACCAGAGCAACCTCTGCGACGCAGCCACGGCGGAGGTGTCACCGCCAGTACCCACTGGTATCTTGCTGTTTGTCGAGAGGGTTTTACTCGACACACTGGAAGATGCACTCCCATGGTACGTGGAAGCCCATCTCCGACCGGGACACCAGACTGCTCCGCTGCCGTGGCCTGGGACAGGCCCAGTGCTACGGAAATGGTCCGAACTGATCCAACCAGTAAGGGATTGGGGTGAGGCTCTTCAGCAATTAAAGTCCTTTTGTCAAAAATGACAGCGTGTAACTGGCATCCTGACCAGCCTAAGTCCACACACTGGATTCAGCTGGTAGCAACACACCCAAGGTTTCGGTTAAACTCAGCTGAACGTTCATCACCCGGTGGGATACCCAACGGAACATGAACTGCAGCCCAAGGGATCGATCCCAAAGCAGCCACACCGCAATGCTCGGGATTTTACCTAACCTGTAAGTAGGGAAAGAAAAAAAAAAACCCAACCAAAAAAACCCCCAAAACTATTTTACAATACACTTGTATTGGTCAAAAATCTGTGCTGGACAACGGCATGACTTGGCACATTTTTAGTCTTGTGCAAAAGCCTGGAAACAAAACCTTGGTTTTTTTCCCACCCTATCTTTACCCCAGAAAGATCCCTTTACTATTGTCCTCCTTTTTTGTTATAATTTATGGGGTTTCTACTCATGGCAACTGAAGTACTAGAATTGTAGCTAGGAAACAAACTTTGAATTAAATTTAGGCAAGGGTATTGTGGTTATACAAAAAAAAAAAACAAGCTACGATTGAATTACTGCTGGAGAAACCATCTCCTATCTTTGCAAAGCAGAGAATGATTTACATACCGATTGATTCAAATAGCATTTCTGGATCCTTAGGCATGAAAGGACACATTCTAAACATTCTTAAGAAAACAACATACACCAAACTTGAAATCTATCTCAGCTACTAAAAACAAGGTAGCGTTGGAAGTCCCAACTGACCAAAACAACATCTGGTTGCTGGAATTTCAAAACCAGAGATATGCCACCAAATCAAAAACTCCTCCATGGTTAGGTTTTTATTAGAAGTACAAGCTTAGCTCCTCCAGAGCCCACAGGTATTTCTGTAGGAGAGAGAGATCTGGTTTTTCCTTCAACTGACATTCTATTGTTTCTCCAAAGCTGAGAGTAATGACTCCATTCCAGGCGCAGGCCAACTTACTTCTGCTTGCTTAAAACACCCAAGCCCAAGGCTGCAATATATCAAGTTAATTCTCTCAAGCACCCCTGCACCAGAAGCCAGACTGAAGTGGCCAACAACGGGTTGCAACTGGAAGGTAACTGGGCTGGGGATCCACCTGCCTGCGACCCCAGCCCGCTGGTCCAGCCTATCAAGAAAACCCACTTCAGAAGACACGTGGTTCCGGTGACTGAGATCTGCAAGAGACTGAAAATACTTGTGTTGTAGAGTCTTCTCCTGCTCTACACAGCAACACGATACAAACTCATCTAAGACTGTTAATAGGTATTCAAGAAACCATTCAAAGTTACGATGAGAACTCTTGGGAAAACTACTGCCTGTAAAAGATAATTAAACTTCTCTCACCACGTGATCAAAACCAATCAAACAAGGGATCTGGAGGTTCAGGCACACTGATGGCAAGGCTACCTCATCCTTCTTGTGCTGCCATTCAGAGGTACAGTAGGTTTAATTTCACTTGATCATACACAATCATAGCCCTTTGTACTCCTGAAAATCAAATGTATTCTTAATTTAGATGAACATATGGAAATGTGATTGTGATACAAGTGGAAAATAAGTGTTAACCACCCACAGCTAAAGCACTGTTACATTTTATGCCACTGTGAAGGCAACACATTCAGCCAAGTAACGGTAGTGACATTTTAATCTATTTCTTCATTAAAAACTAGTATCATTTGCACCGAGACAGATGAGTATATTTGGTAGAACTTCTGTGTACTGCAATCCTCTGCTCATGAAGACAAAAAAAAACCTGAAGAGTCCTGCTATAAGAAAAGCTGGAACACACCAATCTTTTACCAGGCCTAAAATTTCTACCAGAAATGGTGACCCTGGGGTAACATTCCAGGATACTCCTCCTGCCACTGGATTATTTATTTTATTTGTGCCACAAGATGTCCCTCTCACGTCGTAATTTTCTTAATATAGTGTATTTATGTGGTACAACAATTCATGGGTTTTTTCCTTTCAACATTATTTCCTCCCACACGGACCCCTATCCAAAAGCTTTTATTTTCTCCTCAATGCTGTAAATGTCAGCTTCTTAAAACTTCGGTACTATGAAGTACTTCTCCACTGAGATTGCCACTGATCGGAGAGATTCAGTAGTTGTATGAATCCTTGTAAAAACCTTGTCTGAAAAGTGGCTATTGTCTATTTTGCTTTGTATCACGGTATTTTAAATTATATTTTTTTTAACCTGTGTGGCTTGCTTTACAAGTTTTCCACTCAGTATCTTCCATCCACCCCTGACTGTCAAAAACATGAAGTATTTTTCCTGCAGGTGCCCATTAATACCTGGAGCAAGTCCCCACAGCTCTTCTCCTACTTTTCAGTGGCTGGAAGCCTGAAGATTAACAACCGTAACCATGATTGCCAAAGTCCTACCAGGAACAGATGCCTCTCAGAGGGATTGTCTAGATCATTTTACCTAGAGTTTGCTTTCTGTCCCCAGTAGGGACATGACCTTAATTCACTGGGCTGGCTTTCGTCCACGCTCCCCACCATGAGCACAGCAATCTGGAGTTGCTAAAAGCTTTCTTACTGCACACAGATGGTGTGCAAATTCTCAAAAGTAATTTGTGGAAGCACCACAATGGTGAACCTTGGACACTACCGCAATAACAAAAAACCCCCACCCAGTTAGTGATTATGAAAGAATTAAGGAGCAAATAATTAATAAATACTGTCATGGTGACTGGAATGCAACGAGCACACCTTGAGGCACGGTTTCAATGCCATTTTTAATGTACCACTCAGATTCAAGAAGAGACCTAGACAGAGCCTTCACTTGTAGAACACATTTCAATCATTCAGTAGTCACACACCAACAGTGAACAAAAAAACCCAAAACCAGCCCACCCTTGCAGCAGTTAATTTGCAAAAGAAAGCAGAAAACCCTCAGAGTCGCCAAGCGCCAGGGGCCAGAACTGCACAGGAAAACAAACACCAGAAGAAACACCGGGATGTCTGCATCCAACACCCTGTGCACACGGGGGAGAAAAAAAATCCCTGAAAGAGGCCAGCAGCTTTTGAAGCAGCTGTCAACACAGATCCTTATTAATTTGGGACGGTGCTGCCGCATGGGGTCATGAAAAGCCTGACAGGAATCAAACACAGCTACAGGAATAGAGGTCAACATCGAGAGGGAAGGGGCACTGGATTAGGAGTCCTCCAACAGGCTTCCTGCATCTCCTGCTTGCTCTCAAGAGCAGCTCCTTGTGCCTCCGCACTGCCCACAGCAGTTGTTCTCAGACAAACCATTTTCAATGCATGGTAACGCAAATAATTGCGGGCTTGCAAGGGAAGAGTCTCTATTAGTGACATGTAAAACGTGGCGAACATTACGAAGACAGTGATGCAATATATTAGAAGGGACCCGTGCTGTCTGTTAATGAACCATTTTTTTTATCCACTGACTCCTGTGCCTTGCTGCTGTAACTGAGCTATTTTAAGACCTGTAAGAATTAGTCACATTAGAACTCCAAAATTATCAAATAATCCATGAAAGGCATGACAAGAAAAAATTAAGGTCAAAATGCAGTTCAGCATCATCCTGTTAGCATACAGGACGTACAACAGGTCTGCAAACGTTATCTTCCTGGGTCTTGAAGTCACGTTCTTACCAGCCTCCCAAACCATCTTTGCATTCTTTGCCTGTTCTCATCTTTAGTACTTCCACACCACCACTAATGACCTTTTTTGAAACCTCACACGTCTTCCACTGCCTCAGATTGAAGAAATCCCAGTTCCACCGTGACCCAGCCGGACACTTTTGCTCTCAAAGCACCAACCTTTGTCCATTCTACAAGAACATATTTAGGTCACCAAAGGGCAAACAGCCCCAGCACTGGTCTAATATGGCCCTTCCAGATTAAAGGAAACTTCATTTTTATTTGCTGGAGCTGGTTATTGTGGCATGCTGGCAGCATATTACAGACCTCACAGGACTGCAGTGGAGCCTGAAAATGGTCATTCAGTACTCATTTTCTTTCAGTGTTTAATTTCTTAATTAGTTTCCACGCTGAGCGAGCGCAGCAGGTATAGCCAGTCCTCCCTCTGCAGAACACGCTGCTGGATCAACCTACTCTCCTTTTACTTGGGCTCTAGAGATGCTTCCAACACATTAGATCCAGGTTATTTCCTTTGTCTGCCAAATGTAAATGAGTGGAAAGGTTTCACAGATTTCAAAATGTGATATTACACTATTGCTTTCTAGCTCACAAAGATAGTAGCAGTACGTGTCGCCAACCGTGCCACCAAGAGATCATCTTTCCCATGCTGGTGCCAAAACTGAGAAACAAGTGACACCGCCAGCCACTCACTAGGCAATTAAAATAAGACACCGGGATAACTGTGATACACGCCTTGCCAGAGCACTCAACCTCCACGCTGTGTGATTTATTCACCAGAAAATCCCAGTTACAGCTCTACGATGCTACGCACTATGAAGGAATTCAGATCAAGTTTCTTCTATATCCAGCAAGTATGTGAAAGTACTTATGGCAAAATGTAAAAACACTCAAATCATGTAAGATCCTTCCTGTGTGATTCCAGCAGAAATGAAGTTTCGTTTCAGAGGCCCTCTTGCTCTCAGAATAAGGTCTTTAATTGCTCCTTGCGAATCTGTGCCATCAGAACACAGATATACAAAGGCTGATTCAGTTGTTTTGCTTTTTTAACTGGTGAATAATTAATTTGTTATATTTGTACTAAAGTGGCATCATCAATAATTTCTAATATAGTCTTTCTAGACTTGCATGTTTAATGAAGCAGTAAAATGCCATGTATCTATACAGATAATGGTCAAATCCAAATTAACGCATCGGTTTTGTGGATAAGGAAGTGACATTTCATTTTGTGACCCGTTTGTTACTCGAGAACTTTGGGAAACACCAAGTGATGTCTGTATAGACAATTCTTATCTTCTTTTCCCGCATTACTGAGGTCAGCATTCAAAATGAACAGTTAAACTGCTCTCTAGTGCAAAAATGTCCAAAGTGTTTTGTTTTTTTTCTACCAAAAAGGCTGTAATTTCAACCAGTGTTGGATTTTCAGCATAAATGTTATGACAATACAGCAAAATCCAGCTTTCATTCAGGAAAGCCAAACAAGCAAAGGAAATGAGCTCCCTGAATCTCTGTCAATGATGAAAGCAATTAATAGAATACTAATTTTTTACCAACTCGGAACTCATCTGAATGAAACAGAAGTAGGACTGTGAAAAAGAAAGCACTCAAAGTAGAGCTAATGCTACGATGAGCACTGCAGGTTTGTTGGAGGGAAGATTGAAGAAAAAGAAAAAAGCATTCTACCTTTGTGATGAGAATTCGGTACTTCTCCACCAGGTGATCGTTGTTGTGACACCCTGCCAGCAACTGCCACACTTCTCCTCTCAGGGCCTCGGGGACACCACTTCTCACCAACGCCGACAAGGTCTTTGGCCTCACGCTCAAATTGAGGTGCCTGCGTGTGGGGGAAGGTGTTGTTACTATTACCCAAGTACAAATAAACAAGTACACAAGCAACAACCAGTGCGTAACCTCAAACACATCAAATGACAGGAATTTCAAGACAGTCCATGTGTTGCCAGAGTATGTGAAATTCAAGTTATGAAAAACCAAAACAAACCAAACAGATTTGGAGAAGCATTTTCCCAACTATCTCCTTGATAGCCATTAAATTTCAATATAATATAAATATATAAAACATTCGACGAACCAAACCACCCCACCAAAAACTAGAACTGGAGGACAGCAGCTAAGATTCCAAGCTGCAACTACACCAAAATGAGAATTAGTTTGCAGAAGCACATACTGCTACTTAGACTTCCTACACCCAAGCAGGCAGGTGACCTTCTAGGTGAGGCAGGGCAAGAAGACAGGCATCAACATTCTCACGCAGCTCTCTAGCTATATTCATGCATTTAAGCAGCTTCCACTGTGCGAGCCTGTCCCATCTGAACAGTGTTTTCAAGTGAGACCGGTGACAGCTCATAAATTACAGCACTAAGTTGTAAAAACTAAACCTATTTTTGCAGTTACAGAAAGCTGAACAATTCACTCATGGCTTCTACATAAAATCCCCCAAAGAAAAAAGACCTTAAATCAAAAGGAACTACAATTTTTCTGCAGTTACTAAAAAATAAGCTTCTAGGTTAAATGATTACAAGGACTGATAGACAAAGCAAGGCAAAACCCTGAACTTAGGTCATATCGATCACATTATCTTTTTAACAATAAACTGGCACTTATTAATGTTTGTTAACAGTCTAACAGAAACGTGGGTGGTAGTTTTACAGACTGGGGCTCCTTGTTGCCTCTCTCCAGTCTATGGTGTTCCAACACAGATTATTCCAGTCATCTAGAGACAAGCAATGAAGACATTTCCATCAGTGTGTATCGCACAGAACCTAGTGCTGTCACATCCTCTTTCACTTTGCTTTCTCTAAACATTTGTATTTATAGACCCTTATGAGCTCTATAAATATGATATGTAAGTCTATAGATTTAATAACTCCACAAATCTAATCACAGCATTCTAAAAAACTAGCATGAAACTACCTGAACTCCGATTTTTATGATTTTTCAATCCTCTTACGTTAAAAGCTCAAGGATCATGACTTCCAAATGCTCCTTTTTAGTTAAGAAGGAAAGCCCTTTAACACATATTAAAGTTGTTGCCAGCATTAGCACAGAAGCACTTCATATCCTCTTAGAGCTGCCAAAACATTTTCAATGGGAGTCAGGTGGCTTAATTATCTTTGAGCCCTTGGAAGAATTACAAAAAAATTCAATTTGAAAGAAACTTTCTCACAGCAGCAGATGCATAGAGCTCATCTGTTAAAGATGTTTCTCCAAGTGTAGGAGAGGGAGGGAAAAGGGATCGCAGATCATTTTGCCACAGCCTTTTCCTTCTTATGAACGTGTCCATTTCTGACCTCTGCTTTCCTACTACATTTACACAACGTATTAGTGCAAAACCAGACTGGAAGTAAAAGTACTTATTCAAATAAGTACTAAGAAACTGCAGAAAACAAAAAACAATGCTAAATTGTTATAACCTTAATTTAAAGAGAGTCCTGGCTACGTGGTCACATCAATAAGTTTCCTCATCTAAAGTGCATGACTTGCTCTCATCTCTGCCTTGCTTACTCCTCAGACCTACCGTTCTATTCAGATCTTTGATTTCCTGTATACCCTTGCCCTGCTCCTCAGGAAAATCAGGAAGCAGAAGGCAACAACTAAAGCCAGAGTTAAAATGTGGTACATTTCAGCTCAATCTGATGTTGTGCCTGTCACCCCAGTTTGTGGGGAAAAAAAACACAACTCAATTTTGCAATAATCAGCATCATTTTCTTAGAACTGCTCAGGCTACTTCAAGATGAATAGAAGATCCTTCATGAAAGGAGGACAGGTGTTGCATTACCAACTTGGCCATCAAGAAACACTCATCTTGTAATTTGGCATTTTCTAGGAAAAAAAAAACCAGAAGAGCTCATGTACTTCCTTCTTGGCAGGCTCTGGAGCCATCTTCCTTTAGAGAAGGGAGGAAAAGCATCTCCACTACCCAAGTACAAATCTCCCAGATTCTTAAGCTACAGTTACTAAGATATGACAGCTGCAGGAAAAATTGGCTGCGACCTACATCAGAGGAATGGAAGAGATCTATGCAAAATAAAGACAAATGGCTGCATTTTCTTTATACTACTTAGTTGAGGTTATTCTTTACCAAAATCTCAGTGTAACTCAGAGATCAGTAAAATACTCATTTTAAGAGAGAGCCACCTTAAGACACAGCATGAGTGCATTTCTATAGGGTGTTTAAGCACGCTCTCGAGAAATGATGCACTCTGAAGAAATCAGAGAACACAAAGCCAGAGAACAAGGGATGTTGTGGGGATGAGAGAGGACTAAATCCATACTGATCTCATCTCAACTGGCTTCTAGAAATAACAAAAACTCCAAGCAGAAGGAGCAAACAGAATGAGAATATTCAGGATTGTGATTTCCAGAATGCAGTTTTGCCACTTACCATTTGGACAGCAGCTCTCCCCACGTCTCCAGGATTTTTTCTGCACACTCTTTGGAAACATCTCCAGAACCACTTAAGAGCGGTTCATCATTGTCTGCCAACAGAACAGAGGAGGTGCTTTGAAATCAACAGCCATTACTCTATCTCTACAGATTTAAATGTTGCTCTCCTGACTGTATCAGCGTGTGGCAAGAAGAACTCCTCATTTGTGGGTGTGCTCAGCACAGAGAGGGCAGAAGTGGACTCTTCTCAGAGGCACGCAGTGATGTGACAAGAGGCAGAAGACAAGCAGCAACATGTGAAATTCTGGTTAAAAATCAGGACAAAAATTTACCATTAAAGCGGCCAAGGGGCACTGGTACAAGGGCCCAGAGAGACTGTGGAAACTTCACCACCGGAGACAGTCAAAACACAACAGGACAAGGCCTTCAACAATCCATCTGGCTGGACTCACCCTGAGCGGGAGGCAGGGCTACAGACCTCCCGAAGTCCCTTCCCACTGAAGTATTTCTTTTATTCTACCCCCAGCTTTTGGAAGGCTACAAAAATTCCCAAACAGCACAACTTCCTGTATGTAAAAATCTACAACACTATAGGCAAAAAAGGTAACAAAATCAGCGTGGTTCCACTGAGCAGCTGTGGACTTGCCATGTTGCTGCAGATCCATGAAAGTCCATGAGGGTTTTTTACTTTAACCGTTTTGTAGCTTTACTTTGAAAGACTGAGCATTTTAATCACTTCCTTAGCTTAAACTAAACAGCTTTTGCAATGAAACACATTAAAAAATGCAGTGGAGGGCAAGGATTAGTATAATCACAGTAGCTCTTTCTGAAACCAATACCGATGCTCTCCCAGATAATTTTAAACACTCACAGGAAATATCACACACAATACCTACATTTCCCTGATAGTCGTCAACACCGTCTTCCCATTACTAAGGAAATATGCTATTTTTCATTAAATCTGTGCCTTCTCAGCTGACACCTAAACTTGGCAGCGAACTCTTTCAATGCTGCAAGTCCTATCAGTAGACAAACCAGACCTGTGCATCTGCCTGCTCCGGAACAGCCCCGTGGGTTAGCGTAGCGGTTCGAGACTGCAGCTGAATAACACTTCGCAAAGGAGTTAATTTTCAAACCACCCTTCCCCTCCTCCCTCTCACCAAAAGGGAAATTAAAGCACAGAAGTGAAACACTTCACCCAAGGCCACATAGAAGGCCAGCAGAAAAAGTGAAAAAGCAGAAACTCAGGTCATCTACATTTCAGCTCCGAGCTGTCTCGCCAGATGTTTATATACCCAGAACTAGTCATATTTTGGTTTAAGAGAATTTTTTAAAAGCAGAAAAAAGATCTTGTAAAAGCATTAAGTTTCAAGCTGGGCAGGTCCTGGTACAGTTTCTGTATTACAGATGTCTATACCCTCCTCTTCACTAAAACTGCTTGCTGATAATGCCAAATAATATCAGCTTCTCATTTTCACTCTCAAATCTGTTCACAGCTGCTCGGGGAGGGGCAGAAGCTCCATGATAATCCTAAATTTTTAGCAGCAGCCTCTTTTCACATTGTTCCAAATATATCACACTGGAGGCTTCATGAGGCCTGGGCTGAGAACAGCACAGACACAGAAGTGTCAGACAAGGGAGAGGCTGCTCCAGGAATGCGGGGGTACTGGTTATCGAATACTCACAGCATTAAAGCAAGAAAAAAAGTCCACAGGTCAGATTCTGACTCGAAAGGATTTGACATGTTTCATAACTATGTTATTTACCAACGGCCCTTTCTTTTGAAGTTTACAAAGCATACAATCCAGTGCTCACCTTCCTCTTCATCATCCTCTGGAGGGGAAGGAATCATGGAGCCCTGCGACCCAGACTGCGGCAGACGAAGAGAGGGGCTTGCGGTAGTTTTTCTTCTCTCCCTTTCTGATTCACTTTCTAGGCACACAACTTCATATAACGTGTCTGAGTTATTCTTTCTGTCCTTTTGCTTTATCTAGGAAACAAGAAGTTTCATTTTACCGAGAAAAGCTACGTGAATACCCAGAGTACTTCAGAAGGCGAGAGCTGAGGAACAACTTTCATCACACTCTGTGGTGAGGAATGTTCCATCCTTGCAGCACGCTGAATTCACCACGCAGGGCTGCAGGCGTTTCTGGCCCTGCCAAGCACAGGTAACTCATCTCTTCAACCATAAACAGACACAAAGGCACAGATTTTTAAAGCTGTTCATGCATCTGTCCAACATTTGTTGGGTTAGGAGAGGAAAGTTCCTTAATATGAAGCAACTCCGCCTTTATTTACAGATTAGCAGAAAATTAAAAGCAAAACCTTTGAAGTTATGTCTAATTTCCTTCCTTAACTTTCTCAGGATACTGATGGTGGCAAAAGGACAGTTTTAACAGAACTGTTCCCCTTTATTTCCCCACCATGGCAACGGCTTCCAAGTCCCATACCCGTGTATACATTTCTGCAGGAACACAAATTGCTGAGTCTATTACGTGGCTCTCTTTCCTCCCTAAATGTCAACGCTTTGATACCTTCCTTTCTTTTAGGGAAGATTTTTCTTTGTGAAGTGGTTCTAAAATTTTAATACAGTGTAAGGATTTAGAACTATTTTTTCATAAACGAATAAAAAATAGAGAGTAGAAAAGGAAAGGTGAAGAAAAGAGGGAAATAAGATTTGTAATGATACTCTACACTAAGCTCCCAGTGCTCAATTTTATCCTCTGGAGTATTAAAAATGAAGAGAAATGCATCAAAACTAGAAATGAGTAAATCACTACATGTAATCTGAGCAACTGAAATCCCTCTGCTTTCCCCACTTCCGAGCACAGAAACCCTGCCAGAGGAAGATAAGCCAATTCCACACAGCTGGATTTTTAATAGGCTAATCATGACTCCATAGAAACAGGTTTCCCTTCCAGGCTTATCAGGCAGGACATTCTATAGTTGTTGCTTCCACTATGAATTTTGATAATCTTCCATTAGTAAACACTGGGAGCTGGATAACCTGACAGTGGAAAAAAGAGAATTAGCTAAGCTAAGTCACAATGCCTGTGAACTTGGTAAGACAAAAGATACCGAATTAGCTAAGAAGATAAGCTTCCTTTGAACTGCCAAACAGAAAAGGCACCTTTTGGAGGCTGTAGAGTATTTATAGCCCAACACCCTTAACTGCTCAACATCTCCCTGCTCCACCTCAAAAGTACTTGAAATAAAAAGACTGCTCTCATCCAGGAAGAATTTTTCCACCTTAAATTTTGAAGGGAAGTCTCCAAAATGCTTAATTAATATTTTACATAATAGAAACTACTCAAAAAGAATCCTTAGTGAACCTCATCTTTGTTACTACCAAGATGTAGTAACTAGCACTTTAAGACAACTTAAAAAAAAAAACCAAACCAAAATCAAACCACTAAGAAAAGCCTCTTATCTCATTCAAAACCTCTTTAAAAAAGAACACTTATCAGGAAATCAGGACTCCAACCTTGCTTTTTGTTGGGCTGCACCCACAATTATTAAACCTTGAGAGAGTACACACATCCACATTGTTATTCACTTCTATATATTCCCATTTCTTTAAAAAGAACTTTCATTTCAGAACAGAAATTGCTGAAGCAGGGGAACGGCACCTACTTCAAGTACATAACCTCTTTAGTGACTTGGACCTTCAACTTTCCAGCTTTATTTTGAGATTTATGGTCTTGTACTGTTATGAATATCCTGGACAGAAATAATCCTTTCCTTCTCAGTAGATGGGGTAAAAAAGTAAGTTGGAAAAAACAGTAAAAGTTTTGAACAAGTTCTAGGGATTTTTTATGGTTGCTTGGATGGTGTCCCCCCAGGGCAAACCTGGGCTATGTGTGAAATCTCTGCTGCCAACCATGGACAAGGGGAAAAGCCTTCTTACAAAAACATTTTTTTTCTGATTTCAAATGGATGTTTGCTCATCTAAAAAAAAAAAAAATTAAAAAATGGATTTCTATTATAAAACCCATGTAGTGACATATCAGCACGTCACCAAGATTATACTAAAACCTTGTTTTCTCTTAACCCTTCGTTTTACATACTTACCCTACTATACCCTCACACAAGCAACTCTCACCATAGGCCTGGTTTGCAGATAAATCTTCTGTGCCTTTTATTTCTGTGGTTTGGCTGGAAAATCCATAAGCCACCATGTAGCTTCACAGGCTCATCAAAGCTACCAAAATTTGCTTTGAAATGAGGACATCCAGCTTTTTATGGGAACTTCAGATAGTCAGCAACAATTAGCATAATGAAGGACAGCTTTTTAAAAACTGAAGAGGATTTATTGTACCTCTGATTCAAGAGCCAAATGTTGAAATATGAATACTGTATTAGTAAAGGTTCTAGGCATTTTTATTTATTCAGCACTCCAAGGTATTTGTATTTATTCAGCATTATACCATAAACCTGCCTCTCAAGTCTCAAAACAATATAACTGACCGTACCACAGTTATGTTTTTTAAACAACCATGTCAAATCCCAAATTAACTGTAGATTTTATTTTTAAAAATTTTTTTACAGTATTACCTGTTTCAATTTTAGGAAAAAATTTTCAGTAGAGCTACGTTTGCTGAAGGGCCAGAACAATCTCTCATTAGGCGAACAAACTCTGACTTTAGTCTCCAGAATGAATCGAACGGGTTCCTGAACCTCAGTTATCACCAAATCCACAGCGGTGGTCATGAACAATACTTTATCTAGACAGAGAAAACAAAGCGACAGCATTAGAAGTATTCCAAATAAAATATTCCAGAGGCTCATTCCTAATAACACAGAAGAAACTTTTTTGCAGAACTCATTTTTTCCCCTAATTTAACATCTGAAACAACTAGAAGTTTCAAAATAGGAAAATAAGATGACTGTGCAGTAGCCACTGGAGAGTAAGGAAACATAAGCCTTCAGGTCAAGAAAATTACTTTTTTAAAGAGAAAAAAATTTTCAAATCCCACTGAAATGTTTGCGAAGCTTTGTAACTTAACTCCACAGTGCAGATCTCTTGCCATCTGGACTAATTACATTTTAATTATTTGTTTTCAGACATTACTTGGAGAACACATAAGTCCCACCATATTAAAGGTAGTGTTTAAGACACTCTCAGCTGTGAGATTCAGAAAATTGACTATACAGTATGATGCTCCAAAGGGAGGCAAGTGGACACTGCGACCTATGAGATCTCTTCTGGTACTAGATGATAACCCGTGTCCTTCAGGTGGGATGGCATTCCACCCAGCAGCACACTGTACCCAGCTGCTGCCCAGTCAATTCCCATTCACATCCCCAACCTTTGGCATGAAACTGTGATAAGAGATTGAAAAGATGGTAATTCAGCTGACACCTTACAAGAAGTAACGACCGCCCTGTTCAGGACTCAAGACAGCAATGCAGCATCAGCTATTCTCAGATTACAGCTGGCAGTGTTTCGCCATCGTTCTCATAGGTACAGGTATCCTTTTTTAATTAAAAGCTTGGATTCAGAGAAATCTGGACTGACCGCAGAAACCAAGCAAAGAAGAAATCTGCAATAGTCATTCATTGCAATTCGCAGTGGGACTCCTGAGAAGCTCTAGAAGCTTCTAGAAGCACCTGCATCCTGTCCCCACACCTCTACAGCTTCCTGCTGGGGCACAGTTATTCTTACAAGGCACCATTACTGAACACAGGAGTTTTCTTCTAGCCTCCTATTTTGTTTAGATTTTGTGTTACAGCTGGCATCCTCCTTTCTGAGGATATATCCCATGCTATGAAAGTGTTTTTGTGACTGAAAAGAGAATTGAGCCGATGCCCACTCTGTGAGTCCCAGCTAGGGATAAAAACCTGGCAAAGTTCCTACCTTTTGGTGTTTCTTCATTCACAAACTGGAAGTGTGGAGATTTTTGATTCCAGCTCCCAGTGATCACATATGATTTCCCATCAGAACTTTTACCCATGGACTCCTGGAAACAAGGTAACTTTATGTATTTTTATTTAAATTAAAGAAATCTCTATATTATAAAATCTCAGCCCCACAAAACAGCTACTGCACTGGCAAGAGAAGGGCAAACATCCAAAGTCCATGTGACACTGTCCTGTAACAGAGATCATCTCTGAAGAAAAGAATTATGAGTTCCCACGCGATCTTTGGTCTCATCATTCATGTAGTATTGGACCTTTTTGGGTACTCACTACCATAACAAGCATGGACTTCAGAAACTCTAGCAAGTTTGTTTCCACACCACACTTGTGGTGTCCGATGATCTGCACCATCATTTTATAGGTGGAAAAGTGAGTCATAAAAATGAAGCATCCACTAATTCCCAGTTATACTCGAAGCTACTTAGGCATCAATTTTTATAGTCATAGGTATGTTATAAAACTTTGCATGTTCTAAGCACAGCTCTTTAATACTCAGCACTTCCAAAAGTAAGGGTCCATGTTTCTTATTTCAGGCCCCTAACTGCAAAACTGGACAACTCCCTTGACCAAGCATCAGGTCACAATCCAACAGCAGAAGCAGGGCTTCAGCCCAGCTGCCAGCACCTCACCCTCGGCAGCATAAACTACAGCACCAGCCCCCATCAGCAAGCCTGCGTAAGCATCTGCGTCTTTTCTGTCTATCCTCAGATCACGCACAATCATAATCAGAATTCTTGCTGAACATTGCTAATAAAAGATCCTTACCAAGTCTAAAAGGTGCATGTCACCACTCCGAACATCCTTCCCACGGCTAAGGAGGAGGCCAAAACATCTGCAAAGCCAGGCAAAAAAATTAACCCCCCAAAATTAGACTTACTCATAAACAAGCCATCAACATTCCTTATCGAAATATTCGCTGTCATACATCACAAGCAGCCCATGAATCCAGTAACAAACGTCAACAAAACTTCACATTTCAAAGCAGTGTCAAGCGTGTCAAGCAAAACCAGTGTTGCGTATTTACAACACGATTTTACCCTGCCTACAGTAGCCTGGAAAGTTGTTCAATTATCTTTGTTTGAAGAATAGTAAAACAGACACTGCTAACAAGGGTTCCTTATCCTGCAGGACATCTTGGCCTGCACTCTTCTTCCCTTCTTTTCCCCCCCACTTTTTTTTTTTGAGACATATTTGCATAGAATTTACCCTTTGACACAGGCAAGAATCAGGAAATTCCAGATGAAGTGCAAGGACCTGTCTTTCATGGTTTCACTTCACAAATCCTTTTGGCTCACCCAGGTATATTCCACTTCACCCCCTGGTTTACCACTTCAGACTGCAAAGACTGGCAGAAGCTGCATCTTTGCCGTAGCACGAGCAGCACTGAACTAGGTCACAAACCCCTGGTTATTCCTAAGCGGTGAGAGATTTCAAGTCTGAGCTCTCCCCTTCCCTATGCAGATGCTTCATATTCTGGAATTCCAGACTGTGGCAGATTCAAAGTGTATGTACAATAACATTGTCATGTGCAACAGAGATGAAGGGAAAGCAAACTGAAATAACTCCGTCATTGCCTTAAATGCCGAGGCTATAGCCAAACTGCCCACTGAAGATAAAAGCAGTATGTTTTTTTAACAAAAAGATTCTGAAGTGAGTATTTAGAGGGGATGCAACCACTGACTCCACAAGCAGATCCCTGCAGGATCTGACTGTGCCAGCATGATGCCCCCGCCACACGCACTGAACAAACCCACCTCATCCTCTGCACAGTTCCCCTCAGGAGAGGGCTGTAGTGTTAAATCACACAGAGCACTCACAGAACACCACCAGCCTGCTGCCTCGGAGGACAGAGTGCAAAACATCAAAGGGATAAAGAAGTTTTTAAAAAAAAAAATCAATTAAATTACCTCTCAATAGCAAGTTCTTTATTAGTTGTCTGTTGGACGTAAATCACTATCTTCTTATCAATTCCTTGGCGGAGTTTAAAGCATTGCCTGTCCTTGTCTTTGGGAACCGCACTGTTATTTACCAGGAAAGGAAAAAAAAAAAGCCTCAGAGTGTCATTTATCTGTATTCCTTGCATGCATCAAAACCAGCATCAGACACTTGGTGAAGCCAGCTCCTTACAAAAGCACTCGAGACCTCTCTTCCTTGCACGCTGCAATCAGTAACATGAAAGAAATGGCAGCCTAATTAGGTGATGTTATTTTATCATCATTAGGTGAAAGCCAAGGACAATTAGTTTTCAAAATAAAAACTGTGTTTTTACACTGAGTGGCTTAGTGTTGTGAGACTTCCAGCAGCACTTGAGTTTCCAAATATTGATTCCCCAACTATTTTCTGTTAAGCAATCACTTATAAGAAACTGCCTATCGCTTTCTTTCACAAAGGAGGCGACTGCTGGGGCACACGGTAAGGCAACCACCAAGACAGTGCACCAACCTTTAGGCTATTCCCCTTATTTTTTCACTAGAGAGCAACTTCTAAATGCTGCAAAAAGCAGAGCTAATATGCTGCAGTGGAAAAACCTAAAATTCCACTTCAATTCCAATACCCAGGGCAAAGCTTTAGCATCAACATTCCCTGCTGAGCAGCACAGTTGCACTAAACGCTGGACAAATTAAGCCTGTTGGGTTTTGACTTAAATCAACCACATCTACTCTTCCCTTGGATATTAAAACATGGGGTTGGTTTTTTTTTTTTCAGACTTTCAAAGGATGCACTGTTACACCCAGGAGGAAAAATTAAATTTATACAGCATTGCCCATAGTTTAACACCTCCAATAAAACCTGGGTTTATTTTCCTGCAGCAGGTGCTTGCCCAGGCCAGGGAATGGCAGGCTGCCTCCAACTGTCAGCAGGAGTTTTGCCTCCGCAGCCAGGACGTGGATGCACGTACCTGGAGCCAGGACACGCAGCCAGAGCTCACCTCCCCTGCGTGACAGAACTGCACTGCTAGTGACCCAGGGTGACACGGGAAGGTGGACGAGCCAAGACAGGGTCAGGTACGTTAAAGATTGAGAACAGAGAATGAGTATGTGGAAAGTGTTCCCTCAGCTTCCAGGTGGGTGGGGGTCTGCACGTGAAGGGTCACACGAGGATTAGCGTCAAACCGCTAACATTGCTATTGGAACTAAAACCTGTACTGTATGCCCAACACGGGTAGGATTCTGCTTAGCCAGAGCCAAAAATCCACTTTTCTTCCTCTTGTATAGAGTAGGTACGTAGCTTTTAAACCAATGTCCTGTTCCATCCTGAAAGCAACCGCGGTTTCAGGATACATCTCCATAGCAAAGGCTGGGGCTCAGTCTGCAGCCCACACTGACATCCCCGAGCTAGCTAGGACTGAGACAGCTCTTAGCAGCACAACTTCTGGAAACCATGTCTCAAATCCTAGGTTGGCCTAAACCACCTGCACTGCTGTGGCTACGCTGACGTTGGTACCAAGCCAGCGAGGCTGACCTTCGCTCAGCTCATCGCTGCTGCGGCCGAGCTTCCACCCGCCCCGCGCCCCGGGGCCACTGCTGCATCCCAGCCCGAGAACCCCCAGCACCCTTCAGGCTCTGGCTCTGAGCTAAATCATCTTTCACTTTCTACACTTGAGCGGTCCTTTGAAGTGCTGAATAAATACTGGGTGATTAAATGGGATTTATTTATTTAATAAATAAAACTTGAGCTAGATGTAAATCCCACACGAGAAACGTCTCTGAAGCTGTGGCTAGGAGCCAACGTGCTCAACAAGTTATGGAGTATTTGGCAGACATGCCGTAGTGAAATAAAGACAATACAGCACTTACAGAACACTATAAATGGTTACATAAAACATCTAAGGGCCCTGTGCATAGGCCAAGCAGAAAAACCCCAACTTCTCAGCATAAACTGGAAAAGGTGTTTTTAGAAACCAAGGTTATCCACCATCAGACTTCAGATGAAAACAGCATCAGCCGACACAGCGTGAAAAGCTGCTCTACTCCTCTCACCCTGCACCACTACTTGCTCAAAAAAAAAAGAAAAATTAAATTAAATCTGAGAACTCAGTCAGGAAACAACCAGTTAAAAACTGAGTGAAATGACCAGATTAAATGACTGAAGTTAAAATACAAAATGGTCTCTATGTTCCTCTATATTTGAACCTTCTGCCTCCACTCAAATGTCTTTCCTACGACTGCAAGTAAACTATTTAAGAAAGGGTTTCAAATAATATTATTGCATTAAATTCTAGACAGTTGCTAGACAAATTCATGATCATATGGTTGTTTTCCGACACTGGGTTGCATACAGAGCTGGATCTCTGGAGACAAAAAACAGATTACGAACAACTACACCTTTAGTTCTGGAATAGCAATGTGGGAACAAGCCTGAGATCTTGATCATCAGCTCTCTGTTGAAGAGGCAGTAATAGCCCTGGACTAGGTATTAAAAGTAAACGTGTCTTGTGACAAAGATTTGGGTGATTACTTCTCTGGAGAGTAACTCCTATTTTGGGGATCAGCAAAATTATTTTAAAAATTGAATTTTTCAGAGTTTCTAATTTTCCCTGACTTCTTTCACGAGACTTTACTAAAAATACACATGCTTATGCCTCCTGCAGTACTCACACTGCACCTTGGAAAACCTGGCTGAAAACGTGCACAACCCTGGGCATGAGAGCACAGTCACAATGACGCACTTTCAGCTCCAGCAGCAATTCCACTGAACACAACTTAAAACACATTAAAAAGGGTTTAAAGACAAAAGAAAAATACAAAACAGAAAAAGCACTTTGCAGGTAGCAGCAGGTTCAGTTCAGTGACCAAAATAAATAAGTCTAGAGGGTCATCACTGTTTTAGTTCCCAAAAATGTTTATGTGTGGAGTCAGTTAGAACAGGAATTTTCAAAAGGGGAATTCAGGGACCGTGTCAGACTCACACTCTCTATTCGCTCACTTTCCAGATGCTGTATGCACAGGAATGAAGAATCTATACCTGAAATAACCTTTCCCATCATCTTCTTTGATTTCCAGTGACACGGAGAAGGTGAAAATATCACTGTCTGGAGTCTGTGGGGTGGCAATGGCTGAGAGCGGAGTTTGTTTGGCAGAACGGCGGAAGGCAGTGGCAAAGCTGTACAGTATCCGGCTCACCTGCGTTTAGACAGCACCGAAGAAAGATCAGAAAGCTACAGACGTACAGAATGCAGCAGCTGACACCTACCTGAATTTTCACTAAAGAGCAGAATGAGAAGTAATTGTACAAAAATAATTCTGTTTCAGCACCTAATTAACTTGTTTTCTACACTTCTTAAAAGGATAAACTATTCAATGTGCATTTCTATTTCATACCTGAGGTTTCTATAATTGTCTTAACTGGGGGTAGAAAAAAAATCCAAAAGCAATTAATTACTTCTAAGGTTCCTGAAATACTTCAGCTTCATTTCCGTAACAACAATTACATGTACATAATTCTAATTTGAAAAAAAATCCAACTTACAGCCTCTTGGATTTCACATCGGAAGACATGAATCCTGAAGAGTTCTGCATTGTAGTGGCTTTCTGTGAAAGCGAAGCAATCACTTTCAGGGGTTCCATCATGCCCTCGTACACAGAAAAGGATTTTATAGATTGGATAATTTTCTATTTCTGTGTTTGTCTGAGGATCTAAAAGTCTGTTAAAAGAGAGGAAAAAAAACAAACCTTTAGAAGGATTATTTCAGCCAGGTATTAACTTGCAAGCTTTAACAATTTCATAGCTACTAGAGATAGTCCATCACAAAGAAACTAGCTCCTGACTGTCATTTACTGCGAAGCTTGACTGGAATAATTATATTTAAATTGAACAGCATAAAAAAGTACAATGCAGCAGACATTTCCACCAGTAATCTACCCACAGTTTTCAGGGCTTAGCTTTCAAAAAACCTACACTAATATGCAGCAGTGGAGAACCTCGTCACTGTCAAGCCTCATATATCAGCCATTCTCCAGCCTTACACACTAAATACTTTCAGGCTATTTCCAGAATGTTCATTAATAACCACTCCCACTATGGCTTTGGGGACACGTTGAGTCACTACAACATCTCATACTGCTCCTTGGACATACAGTGTTTTTAAATTCAAAGCATCACTTCCCCCAGCACTCTTTAAAACCCACTTTTTCCACTGAACGAAATCCCATGTTGGTCGTTTCTCCTCCCAGCTTGTTTCCTTCGCTAAAAGGAAACGAGATTAAATACACACATTCAGAGGACACCTGAGTGAGCTTCATACCTCACCGTCCCTTCAGAGACATTAGGCACTGACAGAGTCACATCTAAAGAGATCTGGCACTGGCTTCGTAAGATGGACATCATTCTGAGGGCTTCCACTTCACTCCGGGGAGCGTTCACAGAGGCACAGCCTAAGTAGGTGAGCTTGCTGAACACCACGCTGTCCTCATCCGTCATAGGTGTAAAAGGGCTCAAATCCTCACACTCTGGGGTGAGACACAAAGTTGGTGTAAGAAGCAAGACAAGGCGTATGTAAGTGAATTATCAGAGATTGACTCGTCACTAACTAAATGAGAAAAGCGATCAAGAAACACTACAGAAAGTCAGGTCAGGCCAAAATACTACAGGAAACCCCTGAACCCCTGCTACTGCTGGCAGAGAGCAACCCAGCTCTCCCAATCCCATAACCATTCACTCAAGAGGGCTGCTTTTAAATGTAAGAGTGCATTGGTTCTCATCACAGCAGTAAGAGGCACAGACAGGCCAAACAGATTAGCAGTTTACACAGCCAGGTGAGTAAGCGCAATATTTCTGCACACATCTGAAGGCTCGTGGAGCAAGTGTTTTCAGCAGAGAGGACAGTTCCGCGTATGTTCACTCTCGCGTCACATAACCTCGGATTTACTGCACTAGGTGATTATCATGGGAGAAATGGGGAAAAGTTGCTGGACAGACCTGTATCTAAACACTCCCTTCTTGCCCCACAAAAAGCTAGCTCAGAAGACACCACCATGCATTCCCCCCCCTTTTTTTTTTCTCTAACCTCCCTGGGATGGTTTCACTGGCAAACTCATTTCTGGTTTCTGGAGTCCTGCCACAGACACTGGGTTAATGGTAGAGGATGCTGAAGCTTCAAGGACAACAGGTTCTTCCCCATCTCCATCAGTCCTGACTTCTTCTCCATGGTCCCGGTCACTTGACTGGTCTTCCATGGGTGGGTCCATCAGCACGTCTTCAAGCTCCCTCTGCAGCTGCTGTTCGCTTCCATTCCCCACAATCTAAGAGCCACAAACAGAGTTGGGACACAAAAAACCCCAAACTGTTCAAGTAAAAAGAAAACCAACAGAACAAACAAACAAACAAAAACCCCTCAGGCACAGGGTCATGCATAGGGCTTTTTCTACCAGCCAAAGCAGCAGTTAGCAAATTTAACCTAGTTACAACCATCAACACAAACTCGCCAGCACGGATTATATCCTCCCTGCTTTAACACACCAGCAAGCTCAAAGCAGGAATTCTCTAGCAGTGGGAGAAGTGAAGAGATTGCTTGTGAACCAGGCTTTAATCACCAACTACAAAGACTAGCTTATGAGAGAAGAAACTCACAGATGTCCACAGTGCAGTGTCTGTAATAATTCTCAGAATAGTACCAGAAAGGGCCAACTAACTATGCTACGTGGTTCATGGGTAAGATAATGAGGTTTCACAGGAAGAGAAGAATCTGGAGCAGGATTATGCCATCATGCTGAGGAAAAGAGGTAGTGTTGTTTTATTTCCTAACGCTGATCTTCAGCCTGACTCTGCACTCATTGAAGTCAACATAAAAGCACAAAGCAACCTGAATGGTGTGAAATTAGGTCCTAAGCTAGAAAGAGAATGAAGACATTAATTTCAGGAAACTCTTAGATACTGTATCTAACGAAACTTTGTCCATTTCTCTGCAATTAATAGGAAAGTGACTGATGATTTACATAGTTCAGAAATCAGGCATGGAAATGGAGTTTACAGAAGTATTTTACCAGATGGCAGCTGGAGAAGGGTACTTGATTCCAGCACTTCAGCTGCTGTTCGTGGTTATTGTTGGCACCAAAACTCAACCCTATCAGCAGACACGCATTTCTACACCCTTACTCTCGGTCAGCTTACTGACTTAACACACTACACATAAGCTAATGAAATCCAAATTGTGTAACTACCCCAAGTTCTTAAAAAGAGCGTAAACGAAATCTTAGTAAAAGATTTCTTTAATCTGTAAAATACTGTAGAGAAAGGAAGTGGCTAAAAAAGGGAAGAAGAACACAAAGCAGGCAGAAATCTGCCCCAAACAGTCTCAGTACTGAAGCAAATTCCAGCTGCCTCAAAACTAGCATCTCATAGTAGAAAACTAAACTAACTTGTAAGAACTTGAAGCAATGGCCAAGGTTCCCACACTTTATCAGTAAATAAAATCAACCTGAAGTCCCGTTAAGATTGCTGAAATAACACTGGAACAGATAATAGAACGCCTTCACGCACACAGATGAGCCTTGCAGTGAACTAAACATCCCACAAGCAAAACATCAGATGTCACTTAAATACACGTATGTGCGTTTCCATCAGGCGTGTCTCAGGAACAACTACAGCGAGACTAGAGGATTCTCAGCCAAGCCGTAATTCTGACATACGGTCATTTCCATTGCATCCCTGAAGATAAAACTCAGTCCAAGGGAAAAGAAATATGAAGTTTACTCACTGTCTTCTCTTTCACACTCAGACCCACTACCTCCAATTAAATATCTGTATCTGCATCGCTTAAAGGTGTAAACTGCACATTGGTTTTCTGGTGAAAAATAACTATAGTATACAAGAATATTAACAAAGAACAGAAACTTCTGACCTGGAATTACTCTAGAATAGAGCAGAATACAAATACTTTAAGATAAAAAAAGTCCCATATCCCTGTTCTTCAGCAGAAAATAGGTAAAAAATGAAATTTACAGGTAATGAAAAAACCAACAAGCGCACAAGATCCTAGAGGCAGAAGGGATATTTTAAAAAGTTATAACCTAGTGAATGTTTTACTACAGAATCTAAACAACAACAGCAACCTGTGAGATGTTTACACACTTGAAACTCAAGCTCAAGCAGAGAGCAGTTTTTTTGTATGGATTAAAACCCATTCATATGTCCAGGATTGTTGCCAGGAGCAGGACAGAGCAACGGCCTCGCTCCGCTCCACATCCACAGAAGTGTCAGTAACCTGTAACTAGTCACAGGAACCACAGATTTGCGTTTTCCTCCCAATAATTTTAGTACTAATTTGCATGATTCATCATGGAAGCAATGAAAACTCTTGCACAAGCATGTGGTCATCAAAGGCATAATCCTTTTAAGTATCAAGTTCATCATTCAGGTCTTTGCAGGTACTCGTCAGAAATACGATGATGGAAGATGACATGTTACTTCACACAGTATATATGTTTTGTCACAAAATACCGATTTTAATTGATTATAATGTCCTGCCAGCCCCGTTAAAACCTATATATTAAAAAAACCTAAAGTAACTTCTAGTTTACAAGACTTGTTTTCTATGAAACATGAAGTTAAAATTCATTCTGCCAAAACCCTGCATCTTATATGCTTTTGCTCAGTGATTAAATAGACTCTGGTTTGGGAAAGGAAGGTGAAAAACACCAATTCTGAAAGACACAGTAAATGTACTTTAGGCCTGGAGGAGCTCAGCTCTTCTCAGAGCCCCAACAGCCAAGCGTAACAAACCAGCTGCCCAAGAAACAAGGCCTAAAATGTGAACTAAAGCTAATTTCGTGTCAACCAAAGTCCCTTATGCAATCGCATAAATTCACTCCATCGTGGGAATACTGCACATTGAGATGTAAACATGCTTGAATCTTTGCTGCAAGCCAAAAACCAGTAAGAGGCAGCGTGGCAGAGTGCAGCAGAACCAAGGGCAGAAGGGGCGGACAGACAAGGCGCACCTAATGAGCGCTTCATGTAGGCTTGCTCGAGCTAGAGGAAAGAAACCATTTACCCTAATCGTTGTTTTCTCCACTCCTCACAAAACCAAAACCCAATTTCACTTAACCTTTAAATAGGATGTATTAAACTTCCTCTATAGCAACGCGGGGGTTTTATTAGAGCTGTAGTTTATTCTTCTCCTGAGGCACGTGCTGCTGGCCTCTGCTGTGAGAGGTCTCCTTGCACCATGTAGTTCAGGAACTCAGCGTGCTTCTGGAGCAAGGCTTTCGTAAATCCAGTCCAGTCCCACTGGCAGTGGGCAAAAGCAGACACAGAAACAATACTGGAAAGCTGCGACAGCTAGCAAATTGCATTTCTGGAACACAATCCCTGACAACTCCTTTTTAAATTGAACCAAGTATTTCACAGCACGGGCAAAAAGCAAAAACACATTGATGAATTATGACCAACTGAAGAAAAAAAAATGGTTCCTGATTGTATTCAGAAGAAATATTTATCTCTCTGGACTTGGGAAAGAACAAAAAATAAAGTGTGCATTAATTCAGTCCACAGGATTATTACTTAAGACTACAGCACATGAACAAACCTGAAACGAGAGCCTTTGGTTTGATGTACAGCTTTCACAGCCTAGCCCATTCAGCAACCATGAGCCTAAACTTCTGCACCATCCTCAGACTGCGCTTAGCAAATGGAAGATCCTCAAACTGCTTTTCTAATGAAACAGAACACCAGAAAATGACACCTGCTCAAACAGGAACCTGAACTGATTTTCTGCTTTTCTTAGCGGGCACATCAAAGCACACGGGCTTTGACATATACAAATTGACTTCGTTGTAAGAACCAGAGCAATTGCTTCTCCCTGAAAAACTCATCTCATTTGTTCCTGTGAAATACATAAATAACATCAGTTCTCATGTTGTACTGTTAATATTAATTTTCCACTTAAATACTTTCAGGTATCACAGCGACAGTACTTTTAACACACCTCTGACAACCTTCACAACTCCACTTACCCACACACACAATAAACAGTTTAATAATACAGTAAAACTGCTACTGAATGACTGTTTGCAAGCTGGAAAAAAAAAAAAAACAAAACCAAGAACAAAGCCATACTCCAAGGCAGTATGCCTTTTTCCTTGTAGAACGATATCAAAAGATAATTTCTGTCCCTAAGAACTGGTAACAAGACTTCCCATTTCCTCCGCTAAAATTTCCACCTCTCTTAGCAGAAGGAAGGAGGTCAACAGGAAGATCCCAGGTATGGGAGAGCTTAGACCATGCACCGACTGCTTGTCTAAGGTGTAATGTTTCCATTCATTGCTCAGATCTCAGCCAATAACCAACTCTCAAACACCAGAATACTGAAAGACTCAAGGTGAATCACTTTATTCAAGGATTGTCCTCAGTCTTGGCACCAGTCATAAAGAAGCTTATCTTGAAGACCTGCAAAGCCCTGTGACGTTCGGTGCCAACTCAAGGAACAGCATCACTTTCTTTTACAGCTGTTGATGATGAGGTGGCAGCAGTGCCAACGTTCTCTCCCCATCAAGAGACAAGGCATACCTGCAGCCTGCATTTACAAACCACCCTGGAAGCAAAACACGAGGAAAATTTAAGCAACGAGTTTCAGGGGTGTTTGAAAGTTATTAAGGATATTCTCTGAAATATTTGCGAGCTTTACAAAGATGACTTTATACACAAGTCTCTTCAATTTCTTGATTGTACTAAGCGAGATATATTGTGTCATAGAAACACTGCAGGACAGCCACAAGGCAATCGTTAGACCAGCAATACAAATAGCTCCCACGTGGAGCGAGAAGTGTTGCAGACTGCAGCATTGCACGTTTCCAAGTTTTCTTTGGGAATAACGGGATGGAATGGAAAATCTGGTTGAACACATCTGTCTCCTGGAGTCTCAAATGATGCATCACGACTTTGGGAGCTAGTTACAAACACCGCCACATAGGCATTCTCAAGGTAAGCAGCACCATGGAGACTATTCTGAGTTCTTCAGTACTTAGAGCTGCGGGTATTTTGCAGCATCTAGAAAGACAAGCGTGAGGTTACAGTCTTTCAGCAGGTTTCACCGATCACCAGGCTGGTCGTTCCAGAAAATTACAAATTTTTTTAGACTAACCTATGATGCAACGTCCTAATCTTCTGCAATAGCAATAAAATAAATGAATATTTTTACCAGATTAAGCAAAAGCAAGACCTTGAGACTCTTAACTAACAGAATTAGCTGGAAGCCCTATGTGAAAGAAAATAGCCACTGTGGCACGTCTTGTCCATAACTCAAAGGAACTCAAGAAAAACAAACAAAGCAGTTGGGAGGTAAAAGCAAGATGAGCAAAAGCATCAAGAAATGTTCAGTAAAGTCTCTGTTACAACTGCTGCTAAGGAAAAGGGGAACACCCAATCCAACAGGCAGAACGCGTGATTTCTAATTATCTTTAAAGACGTTATTTTGAAGACATAGACGTGTCTGTAGACGTCAGTCTCTTGCGACAGTGGAGTATCGCTTTCCATCTCCCACAGAGAACACACTAACTTAACTCACTCTAGGAAAAAGTTGGTGTTCAACACATTAAAATGAGAGAATTTGTAGTGGTTGCTTTACTTGTGTCACTTTGCTTTAAAGACTGCTGAAATATAAATTGGGATGAAAGGTTTTCTTCAAGTAGCCAAAAAAAAAAAAAAGAAGAAGAAAAAAAACCCAAGAGAGTGACAAGGGTCTCTTTTCAGAACAGCACTTTTAAAAGTGAGAAGATGTCAGTGCCCTTCCAATTCACACATGCCTACCACACAGGCTTGTGTGCTCAGTCGTGCCAAGCTGTTAGTTACAACTACACTTCTACATGTCTTAAAGAGAACATTTCACATTGGGGAAAACTTTAATATATATATTTGAATTTACAGATATGGTCAAATCAAGTGGATCTTAGTATTGCTTTCTATCTGAAAGCTGTGATAAAAATCACCGTTCCAAGTTCTTGACAGTTGGTTTTATCCTAAGCACCTCATGAAGGATTCTGCAAAGTGGGGAAAAAACCCACAGGTAGCGATGGAGAGAGAGCTCTTACTCAAAACCTAATTATCACCTCTGACACTAGCAACAGTAATGCAGAAATTACTGCCAAAAATTGATTCTTGAATAAGTTCTCCCTTCTGTCAAGTTTTCCACAATAAAGAAGTCCCTCTTTAAGCTCTCTAGAGTTAGTTTGGTATAGAAGAATAGGGAACAAACTCAGGTTATTGATTCTTACCTTCAGTCCTGTTTTTTCATCATCACTACCATTATTTGTAGATGGTGTTTCATCCCCTTGCCTGGAAACCAAGACAAAATCTTCACTGTTAAGAGTGGATACCGAGTCTGAAGAGACACTGATTTTTCCAACAGAAGCCTTGTCATCCATGACTTAAAAAGGAAGTTCGATTCATGAATGAGATTAAATATGTTATAAACTCCTGAAAAACAAAAATCATAAAAATACTTATATAAAACTTCATGCTAAAATGCTCAAACGCTTCTTTTCAGACACCTGCTGACTAGTTACAAACGTAACACATCTGACAGCACAACCAAGCCACCACTTCTGTCAGCGTACGCTCACGTCCTGCCTTGGTTTTGCTAAGAAGCACGCTGCGATTAGAGTGTTGGTTTCCATAGCTCACAAAAGGGAAGTTAATAAACCTTTTTGCAGTATTTCATTATTATGTCAGGCGCTATTTTCTACACATAGCACAAAACAAGCCCTGGGAACATTACACCTGCTGACAAGGGACTCGTATCAAGGACGGAACTATAAAGTCCATTTACTTTCTTCAGATAACCTGTCTGCCTTCACCTGGGTTCATGCGAAAAGTTACTTTTGTAGCTATTGGAGCTCACTGTATGCTGCAGTCATGTTCTTCTCCCCCAAAAGTCAGACGTAACTCTTGATAATTGTGGTAAGGATGCTCTAAAACCTTGGGACATGCAGCTTTTTATGAGTTTATGCTAAATTTTCTGTACTGTAAGGAACAATAAAAGAAAAGACTTCCAAGAAGCAGGAAGAACAGCATAGGCTGGATCACTACTGAGAATCGGAGTCAAGAAAGGATTTTTAAAAGCTGGAACTGGCACTGAGAGACATTTGAAGAAAGGAACAAAAGGTGAAGTTCAGCTGCACACCTTGAACTCGACAGCACAGATTCTCAGAATCCATGGCTCAAAACAGACCGCTGTGATAAGAATGGGTGATTATATTTCCCAGAAACCCAAATATACCCTTATCACAATGGCTTAGGTCTTTATGTACTCCCAAGCATGACCAACCCCAAGGGCTTTTTCAGCCTCAAGTTCTGCCTTCCATTCGGTGGAGCACTGTCCCAACCTGGCTTCCAGCAGGGCAGCCAGACAACAGCAGAACCTGGCATCTCCACAAGCACAGCTCATCGCATTCCTCGCTGAACTAAGAACAATGCACCAAAAATAGCAAAGCCTGCTTTTATTTCTATCAATACCCTTCTCTCCACAGCCACCAATATGACATGAAATCTCCCAGGAGGACAACATTTGGGTTTTTTTTCCTTCGGACTATTTTTAACCTGATGACTTTACCAATTGAGATACTTCATGGTCCTGAAACTTGTTCCACTGGACAAGTGAAGCAGTGCATAAGAGGGAGAACAGATGTGGGTTGTTCATGAGTAACAATTGACCTGTGATTACTGGGTTTCATTTTCAAAAGCATGTAAGGTATTTAGATATCCTTTTCAAAACCGTTTTAAGATTCACTGACTTGCAGTGAGAATTACTGCCTGCAAAATTTAGGTATCTGAAAAGTTTTACTCATTGTATGTGTCTGGCTGGTATTACTCACATAGATCTTAAAGACAGGGCAGAGTTCTCAGTTTTAAAGATGCTTTTGTTTAAATAATTCATATTAAAGCATTTCCATAGGAGTTCCCTATTGCACCATCTATATAATACACAGACCATCTGAAAATAACTACATCAAATATATTGAAACACAGAATAAAAATACGCTTCAAACATTTAATATCCCTTTGGCTCTAGTGTTCTCACTCAAACGCTGCAAACTCATCTGCCACACGAGACAGCATGAGAAAAGCAGGCTTTGATCACAAGCAGCTGCAAAGATCATCTAGGCAAGGATCAATTTAGCAATTTATTTTGGTGTAGTGCATCTGGCTTGAAGCGTTAATGTTTATTTCCAAAGTCTTTCAATTTGACACCTCTCACCACCGTTAACTTCAACTAAAGAAGTATGCTGTGCTTCCGCGTACTCCGCTTTGCAGCGGCGCGGTGTCAACAGGCACCGGACCCCGGAGCGCAGCTGGCTTCGCCTAACCCCCGCAGCCGTGTCACAGCACAACTGCAACTGCAGAAGGTCCCGATGAGCCCAGCTTTGCCAACCCTACTGAAATTACACAGGCTAAGAGAGCGCAGGAAAGGGGACAATGTAGTAGACAACTCTAAGAAGCTTTGGTTTATTAGTGACGTATCAGCAAGGCAGGCTCAACTGACCACCCAGCCACGCAGCAATCAGCCAGAGTTTCATCAGACTAGCGCTCAAACACTCGAAGTGTAAAAGCACAATCTTAAAATACTAAAAATGCTAAGACATTGGCTGAAGTTAACATTTCCACATCCCCATACTTTGCTTTGCACGCATTTTATTTCCCCTGCTCTTTGCTATCAGTTTGTTCCATGCAGGCTCCCACACGGATCATTCTACCCAAATCAGAACACTCCCAGTGGCAGAATCAACAACAGAAAGCCTACGAGCTCCTTAAAACATGGGCCAACTTAGAAGGGCACACATCAAAGACCAGCAGAGCAATTAAGTGTGGCAGGCTTATGACTGACTGCTCTGGAATCCAAACGTGAGAAGCAACCACAGCGGTGACAGTGCTCTTGAGTAATACCTGCTCCCGGTCTAAGAGCTGAAGCTTTTTGTTCTCACGGTCTAGAGGCAGGAGAAAAGACCCCAGCCAAGAGCAGACCTCAAGTTCTAACATTTCTCAGAAGCCAATGTCTCACCCCTTGCAAGGAAAGAGACTTTGGTTTGTTTCAACGTAAATAAAACACAAGCTTTCAAATTCAGCATGATTTAGTTCCTCACACAGAAGGACACCACAATAATGTAGTATTTGCCGGAAGGCGTCTTTACACCTCCACGGGAGACGGAGTGTCTAGGTAAAACACATACTAAGAGGCAAATCTTTAACACTTCTTTCTTTGTTCACCGGTGTAATTAAATGGGTATCCCAGCCTCGCCTCACACAACAGACCATTAGAAAACGGTGCAAATGAGAAAGTCAACACAGCTGGCTCTTGGGTCACTGCTTCCAGTTTTATCTAAAATTCTAACTCCCAATGCAATTCCCCTCCACTGCTGCTGTTAGACAATGTGAGTAGTCCAAGAATCAAATTGCCTTTTGAAAAAACATTCTTGTTTATCTTTAAAGCAACTAAACAGTAGCAACCTACCAGACCCTCTCTATTCAAGTTAACGTGCAAAGGAACAGCCAAGGCACCATTCACCGTGCTAAAACCTCAAACAACTGGAAGACAAACCTATCAAAGCTTGAGGTTAGCTACGCAGATCTATAAAATATTTATATCCTTTACTTTCCTACCCTCTCCCAAGTATTTGGCACCTGACCTGCAATTTGTGATCAAAGCTTCCCTTGTAAGTACTGCCAGAATGAATTTAAAAGAGCTTAAAGGAAATCGTATATGAAAAAAGAAAACCAGGGCACCTTCCATTTTACATTGCTGTAAGAGACTAAGGCTTGAATGCCACCTGGAGATGCGCAACAAGTGAAGCAAGGCACGCGTAACTATGGCTGGTCTCCCTCCATTTCCAAGGAGCACTCATTTTCTGGTGTTTAGAACAGCCACAGCCTCACAAAAAGCTGAAGGGTGGGCAGGAAAAATCACCACTTCACCTGTGAACGTCCTGGGCTGCTTAAAACAGCAGCTACCTTTAAGTCAACAGCAGATGCAGCACCCTTAGCACTGAATTTCCAGGGGAATGCAACACAAAATACGCTTATGTTTTGGCTTTTCATGGCAGAAAAGAGAACAAGCAGGAGAACAGGCACGCAAACTTGAGAGGAAAAGAGATTTTTTTTTCCCCATTCACGTCTTTCTCAGCTTTTGTACTTCAGCTGCAGCTCCTGTAGTGGTTCCGCAAAAGTTACAGTACATCCGATGAAGAATGCATCAGATATAGAAGAATACTACAGCAATATTAATTAAATTACTGAAGAATAATATAACTCAAGAAGCTACCTTGAACAGCAAGGTCAGAAAGCTTGGCATGCAAAATTAACTTAAATCCTCTACCCCTAAAATACAAAACCACCAAGTATAACATTAAAAAACATGGAAAACAAGGAGGTAGCATGCAGCCAAGACACCGAGGTTGCAGATTCAATGCAAATCGATATACTGAAAATTAACGTATTTTGTGTTTCTATTCCTCTGGCTTTATGCACAGAGGAATAATACGTGGTATGGTTCCATTCAAACATGCAGAGTTCTCGTTTTCATCGTTAGCATCTTAGTGTGGGTGAAAAGTGGAATTTGTAGCAGAGTTCAGAAGCTTTACAACGTACTTTGCAAAGCTGTGCTATGACAAATAAGCCAGCGTTCTTTAGGACTCTTAGCTCTTTACAGTCTTTGACATTTGTGACTTTTTTACCTTCACAATTCATATAGCGTACACTCAGGTTTTACAAGTAAGCAGTGTCCTGAAAAAAGCCTGGCAGATGCTACAGCACAATGCCGTCATCACAGGCGGTCGCACCAGGTGCTTCAGGCTGAGCAGCACAAGATCTGTAAGAGCAAACGTGGTGTCACCCTGACAGACACGTGGGACAGGAGCTGTGGTTTGACTTTTCCTGAGCACATGCACGCTGCCTGTATGTTACTGCAGCTTTGGGAAATAAAAAAACACAAGAAAGATCAATCTCTAGGACCCTTTTTTCTTCTCACATATCCCATGATTATTCTGCATAATCATATGTTTAATCTTTACCCACCTCCCCTGCGCAACACACGCTCTCAAATGCCATGAGAAGTATTTTGCGCTCAAAATGAACCAAGAAAGAAATACTGCATGGGCAAACAGATTTAGGATGACTAAAGAGAGTAATTAGTAGAAAATAGCAACTACAATGCCAACTTTCCTATTCATTTTAAAACACACTGACAGCCACAGATGTTCCCACTAACCTTGAAAGACAGGCAGGAAAAAGATATCATTATTTGGAGGTAAGGCTGCCTCAAATTTCACCCTCCCTCCTTTTCGCAAGAGCGGAGAAGCAGAGCTCAGAAGGTGAGTGAATCATTACACATAATATGCAAAACCAGGAACCAGACAAAACACGAGAGTTAAGATAATGCAATCTCTCTTAACAATCCTTAACAGAGTCACAGTTATTGCCAGCGTGGTTTTGCTTTTAATTTTCATTTCAACTATCTGCTCAGAGGACAAAACTCTAATTCTAGGCTCCTGTAATAAGCAAATTCCCCAATCCCAGAATCATGCAGCAAGTCCTGGGAAACCGAGGTTTATAAAAGAAATGCTGACGCTGCCCTAGCTAGCCCATCACAAGAATGTCACTGGAATGAATTAACCAGGAACGGCTGGTTCATCCACGCTCCGCGGCTGACGCTCCATCAGCATCAGGCACATCTATGTGGGAGCTGGGACACCCCAGGCTGGCGGCTGGGATGGAGGCAGCGCAGCCAGAGGCTGAACAGACTCAGAGACTGATGCTCTTTATACTTCTCCCTCATTAGGATTCAAACAGCAACGGAGAGTTATGCTCACCAGACAAACACAGCGCTTCAAAAATACGCTGTGAAAGAACTGAGAGGAGTTGCACTCGGCGTGTGCTACGAAAAGCTGTTCTGCACTTGGATTTGTGAACGGAAAGGAAACCCTTACGCCAAGCTCCATTTGTTAATTTGTTTACTGTGTACACACGAATATGTTTGCTCAGGTCCTTGACCTTTTAATGTTAAAATAAAGGCCTTTAAAAATAATACAGTGTCTCTGTAATTGAACCTGCAGCAGGGAAGTCCATGCACTTATGCATTTTTTTCAAAAAGTAGCCAAAAATCTCAGAAATCCCATCCAGTTGTGCTCTAACAAAACATGTAAGTAGAATGAAATTGGGAATACAGACCAAGCTACAGCTGTACGACAGTACAGGTACGCAGTACCTCAGCTCCAAATTGCAGTTAAGAAAAGAACATGATCTCTTCCTTCTCTCCAAACCCCTCCTTAGTATTTTTTCTGCTCCTCCTCTCCCTCAAAATACTTCCAATAGGTAAAATTACACAGACAAAACCCACAAAGTCTACTTCTAAATTCTTGCGGGTGCGTATCTTTAAACCAACTCAGCACAGCTTGCCTGTTTATACTTAATTTTCATCCCTGACTGACACAATCAGCCCCGAAAAGTTTTCTTCTGGGGTTAAGTGAAACGAACACGTCCTTGCAACAGGAAAGGGGGGAATAAAATAAAAAAAAGAGACACGGAGGGTACGGTACATAAACCAAATGAAGATGTCTGGACGCAATGAAATGCCACATTTTAGGATCCACCTGGAAGCAACAGGCAACAACCGGCAGAGCCAGGCCCCGGAGAGGGAAAGCGGGCGCCCGGCCGCTAAACCAGCGTCAGTCCCGAAGGAGCCCGGCACAGGACGGCCCCGCCGCGGGGGTGAAGCCCGGCGGCTCCGGTACTCGCCACAAGGGTCCCCGGGACACTTCCAGGGCTTGAGGAGCGAGGCGAGACCCCCACAGACCCCCCACCCGGGGCCAGGGGAGCTGGCGAGGACGGGCCCGGCCAAGGCACCCCCCGCCCGCGCCGGGACTCGGCCCGGGGATCC
>VZZY01010515.1:728788-758633 GCA_013400335.1 Eurystomus gularis
GGTTGGCAGCGGAGGGGGCGAGGCTGCTGAGGGGCCCGGCGGGGCCGCTCCGCGCTCTCTGCGCTGCCACCGCTGAACGTAAGGCGGGGAGGGCCCCGGTTTCCCCGCCGGCAGCCCGCTGGGGAGGCCGCGGCACCGAGCAGCCTGGTCTGGGGTGGCCTCCAGTGCGCAGGAGAACGGCCCCGGTCTCAGGAACGTTCCGGTGTCGTGGAGCCGTGCTCTAGGGTAATGGTGGAGAGGAGTCATGGTGGAAAACAGGCCCTGGAGCTGCGCACGTCGTGTCACGGTTAAAGTGCCTTAAAAAAAACCCCCAAAACAACCGAGCAGGAAAAGCGTGTCTTGGCTCTGCTGATGCGCTGAGGGTTTTAGGTTAAGCGTAGAAGTCAGCACAACGCGTAGGAGAGGGCAGCGGTGCGACCGGAGGGTGGTGAGTGTTGGGTGACAGCCGGGGTCCCGAGTGGGGTGGCAGCTCTTTAACGGGAGAAAATAACGACAGAGCTCAGGCTGAGGGCCAGGAGGGTTCCTGAGGTAGGGCTCTTCCACTTGAAGGTTAGGATTTTGTTTGGGTTTAATCTTAATTCCCATAGTTACTTTTGTGACCATTCCTTCACGCCTGTTACAGCTATGTCGTAACGTGGAAACAAAAATTTAAACCAGCCCATCAGAGGACAAGGGTGTACGTTTGTGATTGTGGCAGGAAAGCTCTCATTTTAAATGGGAACCAGCACGTGCAATTGTAAATCTTTTGGATCAGAATGCTGTTACGTGACCTGTGGTGTGTGGAAATTCTAGAAACTGAAGCTTGTGTTGCTCATTTAAGTATTATTCTGTGAAGCACTGAATTCTTAATTTTTGTAATTAATCACTTTCCTGAGACGTGCGCACCTTGTTAAGGAACTTTCTCTTGTTTCTGCAATGTAAGCAAAGCCTTCCACAAGAAAAGGTTTCTTATTAACCCACGTTCCTGTCGTGTTTGAGGTCATGGTCGTTTCTTTCAAAAATACTAAATTCCAACAATTTTAGTGCTTGAGGTATCTCGAGCACAAAATATCTCAAAGTTAAGACCTCGTCATGAGTATTGATCTCTTTTATTTAAAGCTTTGTTGGTTTGCAATGGATAGAATTTTTACAGTATCCAGAGGATAATCGCTATTAGTGTTTGTTTTGTTAGGTGTATGTTACGTGTTTTGGTAAGATTTTATATACCTCTTAATGGGTTGACTAGAAGTGGTCAATCCTACTGACTGGACAATTGTAATGAAAGGAGAAAAAAAATATATCCGTGGGCATATTAAGCTACTCTGTACAAACTTTAAAAAAGCTTTCCAGCTCCCATGGAACTCTCAGTAATGTTTCAGAATGGACTTAGTATTTCATTAAAATTATTTGAAAAATGTTAGAGTATGGAATTTCTCTATTGTAAAATGTATAGTTTAAGCATAGAGGTTGTGCTTATAAAAAAAAAAAACCAAAGCCACATGTGAGAGTCCTTATTCTCTGAAAATATCAATGAAGAAGAAGGAATTCTTCAGTGTAGCTCTTCTTGAAGTAATTGTGTCAAAATAGATCTGCTTAGAAATAGATCCCCTTTCTCAGCATTCAGTGTAAGTTCAACCAATTTTGGTGGCAAAGAAAATGTTTCAGTTATTTGCCCTTCAGTTAGTCCTGAGAAGTCAATACTGTTACAGGAGCTGAGTTCGTATCAGGCTTGTGGCAAGGACAAGGACTCCTTTCAGTGACACCTCCCAAACACCAAAACCCCACAAGAGCATTACAGAAGTATATAGGAAACTTAAAAATCTAGTAACAGGGTTTCTGTTAGCACCACCTGAGCAGGAAGGAGCAGGTGTGAGCTGTGAGGATCCACCGACTCTGGTGTTAATCTGGGGTGGATTTACCTCTCAACTGAGTGGACTTCAGCAGTCCCTGAGCAACCATGAACTTAAATTTGTATTAGTGAATTGTACCACTGTTCATAGGGAATTATTCTTCAGCCCTGTGCTTTAAGGAGGCAGAGGGGAGCTAAGCTTTAATTTTTTAAGATGACTGCAAGTGAAACATCCCCTCGGTGTTTTGGCAAAATATAATATGGATAGGCATACGCATTCTAGTGTGTCACCAAGATTTCTCTTGATGATAACTTTTCTGGAATTTAAATTGGGCTGTAGATAACTCCCAATAGCATTAATATGAAATTTAAAAAAAAGCATTGAAATACTATCCTTAATAGTCATTAAAGACTCTGCTTTATATATAGAATTTGCACATGACTTACATGGGACAGATATTATGGAACGTAGAAATATGCAAGTCTCCTCTGGAAGGAGGATTTATTTTAATTTCAAGCCATTCTAGCTTGAATGATGCGAATCTATTATGGGGATGGCCCTTTTCTAAGCCTTTAATGAAGCTAGTTTTTTAGATCTGTAGATGACGGCTGTTGAAGAGAAATGAATAAAATATTCTAGCCCTTTCAGAGAATAATTTAATACTGATAATTTGATTATGTGGAGTCTTAAGTTTTTGACACAGTCAAGATGCTTTCAGAACTACAGAACTTAGGACGGAAGGCTTGAAAAAGCTGCCTCCTTGTAGTGCAAACAAACCATTCATCTGCATAAATGGAAGATTATAATGGAGATCACTTAATGAAAATGCCATCATCTCTGCAGTCGGCATTAAGAGCAAGTCAATATCAAGGACTCTTTAATTTAGTGATTGAAAATCAATTGAATTCTAAGATTTAGTCATAAATCCACACTGAGACTGTAATTGGACTACCTTAAGTTTGTGGTAATGCCGTATAATTTCACAAGTTTTCAAGATTTTCCTTTGTTTGCAGAGAAGACTTGCCTTTGTTCAGTGCTAACAGAATGACTCCATGTCACATTCCGGTACAAGCTCTGCCGATTAGACCTCCCTTTGCCGCTGTCCCACAAGGGACCCGATCAACTGGGCCTGAGCAGAGCAGCCCTAACATGGAGCTGCGAGTGCCACAGACGTGGCTGCTGGGGCCACCGAGGTCATTCTTTTATCTCTGGGCGTTTGCCTAGGCTATAGGGGAGCTGAGTTCAAGCCTTCAACCCTTCCTTTGAAAAGGGATGGAACTTGCATGTGTTGCACGTTGGTAAATGCTGACTCTGGGCAGCTTTGGAGAGGATTGCTCCCTGCCTCGTGGTGAACCTCTTTCCCTTCGGAGAGAAGGGGTTTTCTTAGGCTGAGTAATGCTCACCATGCTGCCTGCAAGCTGGGGAGGAGGCATGGGATTTTTTTGTTCCTTGCTCAAAGAACTGTACCTAGATTTGGTCCAGTGACTGATTTAGTAAAAATGCACAAATGATTTTTAAAAATGAAGCAAAATCCAAGTCATCTACTCAAGCAGCTGAAGGTGAGGCTGCAGTTGTCTGAGGAATATTCAGTCCTTTTACGTGTGAGGAAGAGCTTCAAGGGAAGGGACTGAAATAGCCCCATCTATAAATGTGTGTATTCAGATGCTCCTTTGTAAGATGAAAACAGGGGTTAAAAGTATTTAAAAGTAATTCAATTTTTATCTCTTGGTGTAGATGAGAAATCCAGTCACTGGGTTAAGAGGTAAGGCAACACCAGCAGCACTAACTAAAGAAATCCCTTTATTTTTGCGTAAAGTTGTTGAACTGAGGTCATTAACTTCTGGTGTGGAGAAGTCACCATCTCCTTCTGGTGCTAGGCCTCTAAGCCCTGGACAAAGGTAGACTTTAAGATGAAGTGTTGTCATCAGCATTTCTAATTAGCTAGCCCAGGCAATGTTCAGCTCGATGTGCTGGCTCAGTATCCTGCCATGTGTTCTGAAACCTCTCCTTGCTTTGCTTAACGAGTACTGGTATTGAACTCGGGAGGCCAAGCGCCAAATGTTCGACATTCTCTTCGTAGATCAAGCCCTCTGCCTTTAAAGGTTTGTTGGAATTCCTGCAGATGTGTCATGTCTCTGCTTTCCAAATAGCCCTTTATTATATCTGAACAAAATGTGGTATTTTTTGGCTGGTGCGTATATGCTGATAGATCAGAAAAGCAGACAGATAACTGCTGAGCCTGGCGCTGTAGCCTTTTCTGAGAGCGCGTAAATTTGGAAGTTTCTCTGGATACCAGTTTTCGTGGAATGTGTATGTGTTTCAGATGTGACGCAGCTCTATCAGGTTTGCTCAGAAGTGGTCCAAGGGTCCTAAGGTTCCTGTGGGAGAGGAAGCTTGGCTTCTTCAGGAAGTCAGGATAAAATGATATTTATCATGTCCAAAGGTTGTTGTGTAAGTGCAATGACTTGGACTTAATGTAAAATAAGAACATCTAAATCTTACAAGTTCCATCATTTGCAAATATTGCCGCTGTTTCAGGAGGGTTTGGAGACTTCACCTTTCTCCACCTTCCAATTTCATCAAATGTTCAAGTCTAAAATTACAATGAGAAAATCAGTCATTTACCATTGTTACTCCATTGCAACCAGTGGGGAAATGTTACTGTAAGTTTTTACTTACTATGTAATTTTTTAGGCTTGTATGGTTTTCAGTTTGTCGTCTGAAGTATTGCTTCTGTTACTAATACTATAAAAATTATTGTAACTATACTGTGTAAAGATCTTTTAAGTAAAAACTATCATGTCTTTTCAAACTGTTTGCCTTCTGTGTTTGGCAAATGTTTGTTTCTGTATCAGCCATTTCTTTGGGATTTTTTTTTTTTGCCAGGTGCTCCTGCTTTGGTGGGGAAGAGAAGCTCTGTGTTTGTGTAGAGATAGCGTGTCCTCCAGGATGAGCAGGCAGACCCAGAATAGCGGTTCTAACTGAGTATGCTGCCTGTTAAACCCCAAATCATTCCTATTTACCTTTTTTATTATGCTCTGCCCCTTGTGTTCGCTCAGTTCAGAGCGCTGGAGCAATTTGTTCTTCAAGAGGACATCCTTGAAATACATTGTTTCTGACAAGGAGCAAGAATCTATTAAACATTTGGCTTCTGCTTTTTGTAGAAGTTGACGTGGTAATTAAAAGATGTGAGATTGTTTTCCTAACACACTGGAGTGGAAGAATGGCAGGAGAGCTGGCACGCTTAATGGAGTGCGGAGACTTCTTGGCATATGACTTACGAAGTTTTAGGAGTTAAGAGGAGAGCTTTCCCCAGCTGTTTGCTGATTTAATTAGATTTTTTTTTTTCCCCCTGTCAAGAAATCTGAAGGTCAACACGTGCTTAGTAGAATCTGTCATTTATGATGATTAAATACCCAGAGATCTTTAAAAATCAGTGGTGCACACTTGAAGAATCTGTTGTGTTCATTTCTATGCTGGTCAGGAAAACAAACAACTGAATTTTAAAAGCTTGTAAATAGAGAGGTGGCTGTTTCTTGCAAGTTTCTGAAGTATCTGTGGAAACTGACTGTTAGTACTGTCTCAGAGCAGGGATTCCTGCATTTGACATAATTAATGAGCAGTGTGGAAACAGGGACTGTTTATTAGGAGACTGTTAGTGACCGACAGCATCCTAGCAATTGAGCTGTGTGTGTGCCAGCCTTCCCTTAAACTTCTCCCAGAGTCGTCTCGTTTGTGCTGTGACCTGTGCCGTGCCGTCAGACAGGTGAAAAAACACCGCTGGCGTTCCTAGGTCAGCAGCAGTGCTGGTGTTCGTGTCCTGATGTTCCTGGTAACGCTGGCAACCAAGGGCAGCGTCCACTGTCATGTTTTGCGCTACCACGCTGGGCATCTCTTGTCTTGCTCTTTTGGTGGGGATGCCCAAGTAGATGCACTAAAGGAAATGGTGAGATTCCGTATAGAGCAATAAAAAATCTTTCTAGATATGTTGGCTGGTTGTTTGGTTTTGCTATTATTTGTTTTGCTTTTGAATTTCCTTGGTTAAAAGACATATGTAGTAATAGCAGATTAAAGAGGACTGCCATTTTTGTCATCTCTGCAAGAGCTTGGATTGTTCTTTCTTAGAAGCTGGATGAAAATTTGTCCAATGCAAGTGAATATTCTGGCTTAGGTTGAAAGTGTTACCTCAGCACTTTGGATTTGAAAGGACAGGTTCAACTTTCAGTTTGTTGTGTTTTACACTTACTATGGGAATTCATCTGGGGGAAGAATCGCTGCATAATATTGAAAAGCTCCTCGAGATAAGGACATCTTGTACAAGTATCCTGTTACTTAAAGGGCACTAAATGTTCATAGCACTAAATAGAATTTCTAAACAGATGGTCATAATTAACATAAGATACATCCACAGATAGAGTCTATTTAGTGTTCTAGTAATTATTTCAATGGTCCGATACTTTAACATTAATTAAACGGTAGCACAGCCAACAATGGAGTTGGGTAGAGTCACCGAATTCAGTGCAGAGGGGAGATTCAGCTTCCTCAAAACAATTACCTTTTTTTCGTGATTGGCGAAAAAAAATTAGAATGTTAAACACATAATTAGAACATTTGTGTATTTGCATGTCTAACAAGCTGCTGGGAGAAGCTTGTTCATAGCCTTGAAGTGAACGAACTGGTCTCCAGGTTGCACGGAAAGTCAACATCGTTGCACATTGCAGTGGAGGGTGGGGCCGTTCAGCTCTTCCATGGAGCTGTGGATTTAAATCCCTGTGATGAAAGCTTGAATATAAATGGTTTCTATGAACTTCTTAGGCCTGTTATCTTTTTTGGGAACATAAGTTATATAAGATGGGATGTCTTTCAGAACAACATAGATCCCTATTTTCTTTGGAATACGTTTACGAAAGCAGTTTCTGTGGTATTACCGCACAGAGCGAGATGTGTCAGGGGAAAAGACTTAATAGCAAGGCAACTGAAGTGACTGCTTGCCTTAGCGTAAGTTTTGTCCTAAATACCTGGATTTTTCGACACATCAAAGTGAGTCGATGGAAGTGGAGTTGCGTTGTTGTGTACGGTAGAGATGTGAAAAGCGAAACTGAATACAGCACTCTCTGCCCCTGAGTGCTCCAGTGGGCTCTTGGGAGAAAAGGGAGAAGTGACACAAGAGAATCATAGAACTAAAAAAAAAACCCCTCTCATTCTTCTAGTGGTTTTTTATGATTCTTAACTTTTGTGAATTGATTTGTCTTTTACAGAAAGAGAAGATGTATTTTTAAAAAGTGTGTTTAGTTTCTCTGATTAAGCCTGAATAAGATCTGCGAAAGGAAGGCATTGTTCTGCTTCACTTCAAATGGAAATAACATTTTAACTCCCCGCTGGAAAAAAAAAAAATTAAAAAATTCTGTGTCTTGTCCCCACCTTCTACAACCAGGGCCTGCTTTCAGGGTTTTGAAAACCTGAGCTTAGGTGATATAGCTGAGAGATGGTTACTGTAATTCATGCCTTCACGTTGTCTGTGCCAGTAAATGTCTTCCTCTTCCTACGCTAAAGTTGTATTTAATCCTGTGAGTAGAACTTTAATGCCATTTACTGTGAATAGGCTCAATTTGTGGTAGTCTGTGTTAATTCAGTTCATGAGCCTTTTTTGGTACAATCGTTTAATGAGAAGTTGGGGTTTTCTGAGTACTTCAACGTAAGGATTTGGTTTTATTCTGTAAAATATTGAAATGGTAGTTTGTTGTGTGTTTTGTTTTGTTAATTAAAAATCATTCTAAATTACCAGAAAGCATGTTTTAAATACTCTGTTATTCACTTACAGCTGCCAAAACCTAGTACAGTGAAATAATGGTCTGCTAGCCTGCTAAACAAGTGTCCAGCTTCCACAATGCCTGTGCAGGCAGCTCAGTGGACAGAATTTCTGTCCTGCCCAATCTGCTACAACGAGTTTGATGAGAATGTGCACAAACCCATCAGCTTAGGTTGCTCTCACACTGTCTGTAAGACCTGCCTCAACAAGCTTCATCGCAAGGCATGTCCTTTCGACCAGACCGCCATCAATACCGACATCGATGTGCTTCCTGTAAACTTTGCACTCCTCCAGTTAGTTGGAGCCCAGGTATGGTTTAAGCACCTCTTTGTTTTGCCACTTAGTGTTATTACCATGTACGTGCCAGTTGCAATACACGTGCTGATCTTTTTCCCCTCACTTTAGTCTAAAAAAATGGTAGGACTTTAACTTTGTAATGTTTAGAAGTCCCTACATTCTCTAAAAGCAACCCCACCATTTTCAGGACCATCCTCTTCTCCTAAAACGAAAACATGTTCTAGTTTGAAGCTGAATTCTGGTTCTTAAAGGCTTTTGAACTGTGACTGCAGAAAAATGCCCACTAGGAAATAGACAATTATCTGTCACAGTCATCATTAGAAAAGTGAACCTGCAGATTGCACTTGTCCACCGTGCTCTTGCAAGGAATCTCCTTTCTACCTGTCACACGTTCAGAAGTAGCTAGCTGTTAACCATGCTTCAGAAGTGTGTGTATGGGTAACTTTTTTTTTTAAATATGCACGATGGTGGCTTTTCAGTTACGTTTTCAGACACTGGCTAATCAGGCCAGGAATGTTCTCTGCGCTGTCTCGTAGCAGTGGCAAAACAGCGATTATATAATCAGTGCTGTGCTTTACGGAGACTAAATACATCTGTTCACCTTGTGCTGATTCATACGCTTTTTCGTATTACTCTCGCTATAACACCTGGGGGATGCAGTAAGAAGATGCTTTTTACTTTGCTTTTTCACGTCTTATCTCATGCCTTGGCACAGCTATTGGTAATAACACTTCTGTGTCAGAGCGGGCTTGTTTCTCAAGCTCATCTTCCTTTCATTTTTTTATTTCTAAGTTTGTGTCAAATCGCAGCCTTGATCTTAAAACATTCCCTTTCCTGGTCTCCTTACTTCTGCGGTGTCTTTCAGTTTAATGTGTTGTGGCTAATATTCGCTCTATTTCACTGCCTGACCTTGCTACTTTGAGTTTTTTCCACCAAGCTGAATTTGCTAGTTCTTCTCTTTGAAGATTTCTGCATACCCAAATTACACTTAAATAATCTAACTTTGTGTTTGATATTTTTCATATTATTTTCTTGCTAGTTAATTTTGTCTAATAACTTCCCTCATCTCTGTAGTAAATCATGCTAATCCTGTACGCTGATGATCCTCTCAAATCTTCTGTTCTTCATTCATCTTTCAAGTACCTTCTCATTAGACCTTGGTTATTGGTTTTTGTTCTTAATGTGTTGAGTATTAACAAAAATAATCTTTCACCACCCTGATCCTTATCCTGAGTCCTTGTTGTTATTCCTTGTTACGTTCGACATACGTTGGGTGGGTCCTGGCTTTCACTTCTCTAAAGAGCAGTGTGCATCTGCAGTGTTATGTAATTAGTAGTAGCGATGTTGGTACCATCATAAGCGTATCAGATGGGCCAGCCGGGCATATGTAATTCTTCTCCCCTCTCCTCCCCCTTGCATTTTTTTAGGTACCTGATCATCAGACGGTAAAGTTGAGCAATGTAGGAGAGAACAAACATTATGAAGTAGCAAAGAAATGTGTTGAGGATTTGGCACTCTACTTAAAGCCATTAAGTGGAGGGAAAGGTGAGTCTCTCCTGATCAGTGGAATTTTGATGTAGCTTGCTTTTGACAACGTTGTGTCTTCAGCGCTGATTTTAGATGGCAATGGGATGATCCTCTCATTTTTATAATAAAAGTTTCCAGATGTTTTTAAAAGCTTATTCACACCTGTCACACTTGAGATTTTTTATTTTTTTTCTTTAAGTTTACAAACTATTCTTTTTTATTTAATAATATTACCTTGGGGCTAACTTTGTAGTAAAGCTGAAATTTCCTTAAAGGATGGGTTTGATGTCTGTTTAAGACTTTAATTAAAATTCTTTACAATAATGAAATACACAGTTGCCTAAGAGAAAGGAAGATACCTGTGACTGGTATCCAAGTCCTAGAGAAAGACACGTACTATTAGACATTTTGGCTGTATTTTACATATCAGATTGATTAGAAGCAATAGTTTGCCTTTTCTCTCTTTCTTTCAAGGTGTTGCAAGCTTGAACCAGAGTGCACTGAGCCGTCCAATGCAAAGGAAGCTTGTGACGCTGGTGAACTGTCAGCTGGTGGAGGAAGAGGGTCGGGTTAGAGCTATGAGGGCAGCTCGATCGCTGGGAGAGAGAACTGTTACCGAGCTGATCTTGCAGCACCAAAATCCTCAGCAGCTTTCTGCCAATCTTTGGGCTGCTGTCAGGGCACGAGGATGCCAGTTTCTAGGACCAGGTAAGGTATCAGGAGAAGCTGCAACAGAGCATGTTTAGCTGTACATTTTCTTAAAAAAAAAAAAAAAAATAAAAATAAATAAATAAAGAAATGGGAAATGTCTTCTGTGCAGTTGAAGGTATAATTACTTCTGCCAGGAAGAAGGGCAAAGGAAGAAAACAGACAAGTTAGTAAAATCCGCTGTTTTAAAGTTTTGGGTTCCCTCCTATCCCTTATTAACTGATCTTCAAAATAGTGAAGAAGTATTTAAAAAAAAACTGGCAGAGAAGAGTAAATGAGCACGCTTTCTGCGCAGTTTGTAACTCGGTGTTGCTGTAACACAGGGTGGTTGTACTGCTGCCCGTGATTAGATTTGGATAGGGAACTGCAAATGCGCTCTTGTTCATGCTGTAAATCCAATCAGCCTACCTTCAGTGCAGCATAGGTTAATTTTAAAACTTAAAATGATGTTTGTATCTCTGATAGAAACAACAAATTCTCAGTAAAGAGTGCTGCTGAAGGCAAGCACGGCAATGAGAAGGAAATTCTGTTTAAACTGGAAGTAGTCCTCTCTTGATTCCAGTGACCGATAATAGTGTTCCTGTACTGTTCCCATATTTCTTTTATACAGTTTCATGGTGTAGCGTTAATGAGATGTCCAAAATGACAAAGGCTACAAGGGTGCACAGTGGAGAAGAATATAAAAACTGTTTATTGCCGAAAATTACACTTATCTCTAAGTTTGCTGTACTTAGACTGCTTCTAAATACTTCTTCTAAACTAGCAAATTTCTTAAAATGTTTACAAAGCCTTTTTCCTGGGATTAATGAAATAAAAACTTTGGAGGAGTTATGCTTAAGATGAATCAGATGCTCCTACTTATAGTGTTAATGTACGGTAGCTGTGCTGTTTTCTGGCAATATATTTCACTTGGTATCTCTAATTTTTGTGTGTTAAAGCTATGCAAGAGGAGGCACTGAAGCTTGTATTGCTGGCACTGGAAGATGGCTCTGCACTCTCAAGAAAAGTTCTGGTACTTTTTGTTGTGCAAAGGCTAGAACCAAGATTTCCTCAGGCCTCTAAAACGAGTATTGGTCATGTTGTGCAGCTACTGTATAGAGCATCATGCTTTAAGGTAAAATACCACGTTTTAAGTTTGTTACTGTGAACTAGCCCAGCTCCAGAGAACTTGCCCTAGGATTGGTATCTTCTACCTATAAAACATTACATAAATTCCGTTTCTACACATTTAAGTAGTATAGACTGTAATATTTTACTTAGAACTGCCATTTAAGTCGTTGTTTGATATTTAAAATTCCCCGCAAAAAGAACAAATAGTCACGTGTGGAATTAGGCAGAATATATTCTGAAATTACTGCCCTCAGGATTGAACTGCTGCCCATCACCTGGAAACTATCTCCCCTGAAGGAGGCATGAAACCTGCCTCTGGAGGCACTCCTAGTCTGCTTCAGGAAGAAGGGAAATGTTTTAATATAATCACTTTTGATATTCTTTAGATTCGTAAGAGCTGGCCATGGCCAGACTGCCCTGGATGCTCTCAAAGCTTAGAAGCCAATCCCAGTACTGTAAAGAAAACTTTTGGAATACTGTGTAGTCCTGGGAACTTGCCTGTCCCCAACACCAGGCGTGAGAGGGACACCACACACAGAGAGCAGTCTCACTGCACGCCAGCGCTGAGTTCCAAGCGTTTGTCTGCATCTAGCTGTCTTGCGCTGGAGAGGTGCTTTAATTTAGATGTGCACAGGAGTGGGTTGTTTAAACTGAATATTCCCAACTCTTTATATCTGGAGAAGAATGAAAAGTTAATTCTTTTTTGAGTCACAGTTAAACCACGTGATTATCACAACATCACTAAACATGAAAATAACGAGACCTCTTGCTCTTCTTTATAAATGTCCTCTGTAACCTGAGAGTTTTACTTAACATTTATGGTGAGCTGAACGTTGAATATCCTGATCTTTAAATGTCAGTCAATATCATAAGGTTTTTTTCCTTTTTGTTCCTTTTTGTGATGGACTTGGAGACTTTTTGTTGAAAGAGGAGTATTTAACTATTTTTATTAGGTCACTAAAAGGGATGAAGATTCTTCTCTGATGCAACTTAAAGAAGAGTTTCGGAGTTACGAGGCCTTGCGGAGAGAACACGATGCCCAAATTGTTCACATTGCCATGGAAGCAGGACTTCGAATATCACCAGAACAATGGTCTTCCCTTCTTTATGGTGACTTGGCACATAAATCACACATGCAATCCATTATTGACAAGGTTGGTCAAAGGGATGACTTACGTATATTTGCAGGATTAAACTATCAAATTTTATCATTAAAAAATCCCAATAACTACTTGACTTAAGTTTTTTGTCTTTAGTCATATCAAATATTAATTAAAACTAGAATGAAGGGGTTTTTTCCCCACTGTAGTGTATTCTTCATATGAAGACATTTTGGTTTTCAGTAGTTTAAGGCTAATTCCCTTTTTTGTGTCTTATGATGAAGCTTCATAGGGCAGATTCTGAGCTGAGAAATAAAATTTCTCTCCACTGATTCTCTCTATATGCCATCTGAAGACACTATGTATTATGTTTAGGAACCAGTGTAATGAAAACCTTTTTAAGATGAGTCATTGACAGTGGTAAGATGTGGTGCACTAACACTCACTTTGTTTTCAGCTCCAATCTCCAGAATCTTTTGCAAAGAGTGTACAAGAATTGACAATTGTCTTGCAGCGCACGGGGGATCCTGCAAACTTAAACAGGCTGAGGCCTCATTTAGAGCTCCTGGCAAACATAGATCCAAATCCAGGTATGCAAATGAAGGTTTTTAATAATTTCCTGATATTTTGCATATCCAGCAAAGTAAATAATTAAGATGATAACCTTCATTTCTGGTTTCAGAATTCACATTAATTAATGTAGCATATCGTAAACTCTTCTTCAGGGCACTGGGTTCTGTCCTAGTCCTTGGGTGTTTTGAAGTGCTAGAAGAGTTGCTTATTTATGATACTACTGGAACTGACAGAGTGACCACTCTGCTTTTAATAATTATAGATGCAGCATCCCCAACATGGGAGCAGCTGGAAAATGCGATGGTTGCTGTAAAGACTGTGGTCCATGGGCTGGTGGATTTCATTCAGAATTACAGTAGGAAAGGCCATGAAACTCCCCAGGTAACTATATTCCATTGGTGCATTATATGTCTTAATGTACACTTACTGAAAGATGTGACTTTGAAAAATTACTGTTGATTTGAAGTATTGATAGTCTTTTCTGTGGAATAATTGATTCTTGTTTGTTTGTTTTCTTCTTCTAAAGCCTCAACCAAATAGCAAATATAAAACGAGTATGTGCCGAGACCTTCGACAGCAAGGGGGATGTCCAAGAGGAACAAACTGTACGTTTGCTCATTCTCAGGAAGAGCTTGAAAAGTGAGTGTGGGGAAACCTTTTTTTTTTTTTTTCTTTCTTAATTTAAATCCAGCCAGTCTCTGTAGTATATTAAAAACAGTCTCTTCTATACATTTATTTGCCTGGAAGGATTTGTGAATCTCTTGAAGTGACAACTCTTTAACTGAAATTGAAAGTACAGCAAAGCAATGTCTGCAAACTAATTCCAGTTTTATTTTTTTATTTTACTCCACATGAAGTAAAATTTCCTTTCCTGAAACTGAGTCTAGTCTCAGTGTCTGTCATCAACTGATTATATCACCTGCGAGAGAGAATGTAAATTACATTTTAATTAAGGAATAAAGTGAGTTAATTGAACAGCATGTAATGTCTGCATTCTTGAAGCTGTTTTAGCCCAAATGCCTTTTCAAAGAACTGCAGCAGTGGATCTTCTAAGAGGAGAGATGATCTTGGGTTACAAAGAAGACACTGATGTTCTGTTTGCAGATTGTTGAAAATAAGCACCAGTTTTTTGAAGTCTTGTCAGTTTTGGATATCAATCCCTTCCTCTTGCTAGTTTCACAAATCCATTAAACTTCAAAATAAGCCCTTTTTAAATTGTCTGTCTTTTGTGTGTGTTTGTACATGTTTGTTTATAGATACCGCTTGAGGAACAAAAAAATCAGTGCAACAGTGAGAACATTCCCCCTTCTAAATAAAGTTGGCGTAAATAGCACCGTCTCAACCACAACAGGAAACGTAATTTCTGTCATAGGAAGCCCTGAAGCAACAGGGAAGATGGTGCCAAGTACTAATGGAATAGCTAATCTAGAAAGTGGCGTTCCCCAGCTGGTCCCTCGCTGTGCAGACACCTCCTTGAGAGCTTTGGAGAACACCAAGAAGGGAGGCAAAACTGGAGCCAATGGCCAGAATGTTTCTGGATCCCCTACAGAATCACTACCTGAAAAGTAGGTAACTTTTTTCCATCAAGGTAACGAAGCACAACACTTTGCTTTTAGATGATCGTGGAGCTCGTGGATGGCAAGTGATAGACACCAAATCCAGATCCTGGCTTGCAGTTGTTGCTGGTGCTTGCTGGCTGCAGAGTTTTGTAAGATTTTTGTACTGCAGTGCAGATATTGTTACACAAAATCTGTGGATTCAAGTTGTCAGAGCCAGGATCGATTGTTTTAGCTGTTGTATACTCCCATGCAATAGAGATAAAATGGTAAATCTCTCCCTTTATCTGTTATTCTGCTGTTCTCGGCCCAGTAGCTTACTATTGGGTTATTACCTACAAATAAACAATCTTGCCCTCAAAACTTGACACTTCCTGAAACCAAGAAGGACACACAAAATGTGTACTCCCTTAATCCTGGGAACTTTTCTAGTTTTGGAGTTTTCCCATAAAACTTTTTCGATACCTCTCCAGGAATCACTGAGCCTCTGAACAACTTCCCAAAGCCTCTGTCTTTACCAGAATACACTTACAAGTGGTCTGTAAGTTTCTGGGTACGTACCAAAATAGCCATACCTGCTTCTGAGTTCTCTTAGGAGAAAGTCCTAAGATGTAATAATAGTATCAGTTTGTGGTATGAAAACAAAGTTTCAGAGGAAATTACATGGCCCAAATGTCCTTATTACATGGGAAGGTACAGAGAGATGACTGACTGAAATAAGTAAAGATCTGCTTAATGTTTTCTTGGTAATCCTTTTCAGTAAAATTGGTTCTCCACCCAAGACTCCTGTAAGCCAGGCAGCAGCTACCTCAGCTGGTCCTCCTAACATTGCAGCAGAAGTTAATTCTGTGCCTCCAAAATCCAGCCCGTTTGTTCCCAGAGTACCCATCTACCCTCCACATTCTGATAATGTTCAATATTTCCAAGATCCCAGGACTCAGCTGTCATATGAAGTTCCACAGTACCCACAGACAGGTGAGTGAGATGAGCACTGAATCAAAAATAGCTCTGGACTTTTTCCTAGATAAGCCTACATGCTGAGAAATAACTTTTATCTAGGTTTTATGGATTTTTTAAAAATTTGTTTTAAATATCAGCTGAATCTTCACTGAATGGAATACTAATCTGGTCTGTTGCTGAGTATGGGACGGACCTGTAGTTTGCTCCCGGTGTTGGTGGTTCTTGTCTTTGTGTGCTGTATGTTATGCAGCTTGTACCTCAGCATCCAGAAGAACTTGAACCTCAAGGTCTTTCATCTTTTTTTTCCTTTGTTAGCATTTCATTGCATTTATTTAGGCTGGCTCAGCCCACGGCCTGTCCATGAGGGTATCCAGACAGGATTCGGATCCAGAGGCATAGCTTGCTTCTGCTGTGAGACTTACACATCTTTGTGCTTCTCAAATGTTTTTGAAAGGTTTCAGTCACCTCTTAGGCTGCAGTGTGCATGTTTATATTCAAGCAAACAATTTGGTTTTATAGCACCAGGTCATTTACAAGCTCTCGAAACAAAAAGTAGAGGTGTTCAGACAGTCCTCTCCAAAGAAAAAAAGAATAAGCTAAGTGTGAAATTGTTATTTATGGACTTTTGGAATTACTTTTTTTAGCGATACAGCTTTTTATTTTAGAGAGAACTATTTTAACTTGCTATATAAAGAAGTGCTTAAGATGTTGTCTTTCCAGTTACATAGTTATACCGTAGTGCATAGGACCAATGGCAGAGAAACTCTATTTTCCAAACTGGGTCAGGGTGGTAAAGGGTCAACACTGCATCTTGCAACTGTGGTTGTCAAACATGAAATTGTTCCACAGAAAAATGATAGGGTCAGTAACAGGTTTGTGAAGTGTGACTCTTCATTCTCTAAAGGTACTTATCAACACTATTTACAGTTTTAGGTGTAAAATTCTGGGTCATTTGTGGTTACATTAAATATGCCTTTTTCCAATTTTTAAGGATATTATCCACCACCTCCAACAGTACCAGCTGGTGTGGCTCCTTGTGTTCCTCGCTTTGTGAGGTCCAATAACGTTCCAGAATCCTCCCTCCCACCTGCTTCCGTGCCATATGCCGATCATTACAGTACATTTCCCCCTCGAGATCGACTGAATTCTCCTTACCAACCTCCTCCTCCGCAGCCGTATGGACCAGTTCCTCCTGTCCCTTCTGGAATGTATGCTCCAGTTTATGACAGCAGGCGCATCTGGCGCCCCCAGATGTACCCACGAGATGATATTATTAGGAGCAATTCTTTACCTCCCATGGATGTGATGCACTCATCCGTCTATCAGACATCGTTACGTGAGAGATACAACTCTTTGGATGGGTATTACTCTGTGGCTTGTCAGCCTCCAAACGAACAGAGGACTGTGCCTTTACCAAGGGTAAGTGAGAGCCAGAAAGGGAAGGATATAGTCTTGGTTCTGAAGGTTGTTACTGAAAAGTTGGTAAATAATTAGCATAGACATCTTCTGTCGGTTTGGGGTTACGGTCATCAAGACAAGTGGCCTGGACAAAGTTCTTATTTTGTTTTTAACCTCAATAAAATGGGCTGGTAAAACAGACCACTCTAATCTGCGTTGGGACCAGTGCCCCTCTGCCTCCTTAATTCCCATACGTATTGCTTCAGTTACTTGCGTATTTAAGATTTGAGTTGCATGCGTGGGCCAGATTCTTCTCCAAATCCTTGTGCAATTCTTCTAGAATTTCCATCTAGTTACAGACCCAAGGGATTTTGGGGCTTCTGGTGTGTCAGCTGCAAGGATCTGCCTCCTATTAGCGTGTGATAGGATCAATGGTCCTGTGTTTATTGTTGCTAGGAGCCTTGTGGTCATCTGAAGACTGGTTATGATGAGCAGCTGAGACGGAAGCCGGAGCAATGGGCACAGTACCACACGCAGAAAACTCCTCTGGTATCGTCAACCCTTCCTATGGCAACACCATCTCCAACACCACCTTCTCCTCTCTTCAGTGTGGATTTCAGCACAGAGGTGGGAAGTCAAAGAACTTATTTTCCCTTCCTGCTGCTATAAAATGCCATTTAATGTTTCTGGTAGAGGTTTTCTAGCTGTCATCTACTGTTCATAAAATTAATCTTCTAGCAAAAGGATAGTAATACCAAATGATGCATTCAATTTGATATTAAGCTGGTGCTAAACATGAGTGCGGAGAATAGGTCAAGAAATGAAGTGATTCAATTTACCCTCACTGAAGGAAATGTAATTTTATTGAGCAAGCTTTGTGAACCTCCAGGGTTTCGTGTGGGGAACAGCAGTTGTTTGCCATTAAGAAGCACCTTCCCTTTGTGCTCCAAATGACATTATGACATGATGAGTAGACTGAAGCAAACGGCAAATGTTTGTCAGGTCCCAGGGAATACGTATCCCTTAAAAGCAGTGTTGTGGTTTAACCCCAGCCAGCAACTAAACACAGCCACTCACTCTTGAGCACCCCCAGCCTGCTCGCTGAGGATGAGAAGCAGAAAGGCCACGGTGCTGTGCAAGCCCTGCTCAGCAAGAACAAAACCATGAAATGTTATCAACGCTGCTTTCAGCACAAATCCGAAATGTAGTCTCATGCCAGCCACTATGAAGAAAGTGAACTCTAGCCCAGCCAAAACCAACACAAGTGGCAAAAGGCAGTGGTAAAACATTGTGTAGTTATGTGATCAGTTCTGTAAACAAGAATGGAAACTCAACAAATAGTGTGCTCTGAAGAAAGAATAAAGTCTTGTGGCATTTATTTTCTGTATGTGTAAATTAGATGCATGCAAGAAACTACTTTAACAACCACTATGCCAAGCACTTTGCTGTGGTTTAACAGCTCCGTTGATATTTGAGGTGTTCAATTCTGATTATTCAGAAAAGATCTTGTAAGGTAGGTGTACCTGAAGTCCCTTATGGGTGCATTCAAGGTAGATCAGGATTTGGTCCTTCTCATCCAGACTGGAGGGTTCCAAGCCATATGTCTACCTGCCACTGGTTGATATATTAAAGGAAAATGCAGGGCTCCCTCTCAGTTTCATTAAGCCTGCCACTAACACAGTGACACTGATTTCAGTGTCTCATCTGGCAGAGCAGGCAGTTATTTGTGGTGGCAAAGCTTGCCCTTTGACAGCTGTCAGCTGCACTGGTTTAAAATTTGACAAAACGAGTTATGTTGTCCCTGAGCCCAATCTTGAGTACAGCTAGAACCCCTTGAATGGCTTCAGAGATAATTTAATTAAATAGCAGTAAATGTCTTAAGACTGAATTCCTTGCTTTTATTATTCACTGCTTATTTGTTCCTTTTCCTATAGTTCTCAGAGAGTGTCAGTGAGTTGAGTGGAACTAAATTTGAGGAAGACCATCTCTCTCACTACTCCCCGTGGTCTTGTGGCACCATTGGCTCTTGTATAAATGCTATCGACTCAGAGCCCAAGGATGTGATTGCCAATTCAAATGCCGTGTTAATGGTAGGGGTTTTCTGCATGTTCTCTCGTTAGTGTGATGCTACTTACATGCTGGAGTGTCTTCTGTTTGGTTAAACATGCCTGGGTTTTTTAAAGTTGATAGCTTCTATTTTTAGTCCTTTAAAGTGCCCATTAGAAGCTGTTTGTAAATAAACAGTGTGTTTACTTCAGTGACAGAATGTGATGCCATGAATAGATTTCTCAGATGTCTGAAACAGCTATTTCAATAACACATCTCAGCCTATCAAACTTTTAGCCAAAATATTTTGAGTAGATGATCTGTAAACTGATGAGAATTCATTAATTTTAAATGTGTTCCCTGATTATTAGCGAGATAAAATTTTTTGAGTTCTTCATTTTGCTTGTCTCTCTTCAGATTTCTTTTGTATAAATGTGTATGTGTACACATACATCCTTACAATTTCCGAGGCATCTAAAGCAGTCTTGGAATACGTTGCAGTGGCAGCCTTGACCAGTTAATCCAGGGTCATTGTGGCCAGAGCAGTTGTTTCCGTTGCAGAAATGAATTTCCTATTTGGCTTATGGGCAATAGTCCACCATGTATGAATGAATTACCTTTAAGGATTCAAAGATGTGTTACGTTGCCATTGTTTCAAAAAATCTTTGCTTTGAAGTTAATCCCAAGAGCAATATATATTCACAGAGGAAAGTTGAAATACTGTGGACCCGGGATAATCAGCATGAACTTGATCTTGGCTGCTTTGTACCAACAGAGAATCTGTATGAACTCTTTTCACAGCCTACCCCTTACTTGGTTGAAAGGCAAGTTCCCCTCTAATAAACAGTTTAATGGTGACAAATCTGGGAAAATAAAATACAACTTATTTTTTATCACCCAATTTCCATGAGGAAATGAATATTCCATGAAATTAAAAAGTGATTAATGAGGGGAAAAAAAAGCTGAGTGACAGACTTTAGGGAACAAAAATTACGTAGCATGAATCATGGAATACAGCTTACCTCTGGAGGGGTAAGTGCTCCTGCTTTTTGGAGGCTTTCTGCTATACAGGGTAGCAGATTACCTTTCAGTTCTGTGAAATTAGTGTAACCATGTCTCCTCCCAAGTCTTCTCTGATACTACCTTCTTCAAGTATAGGAAAGGGTACTGGAGGACCTTAAAGCGTCCTAAGACTTTTTCTGCCTGGAAACACAAGCTTGGAAAACTTTGCCATTAAAGGGCGATAGTTAAATCATTGAGGTCCATCTTAGCTCTCTAGTTGAAGAGATTTTCAGCATTGTGTTCAGCGACAATAATCAGAAAGTTATTGGCCAACAGAAGAATCTGAATAACCTCAAATGAGCCCATGTATCTTCTGTCTCCCAAATACATAGGATTTGGACAGCGGAGATGTTAAGAGGAGAGTGCATTTATTTGAAACGCAGAGAAGGGCAAAGGAAGAAGATCCTATAATCCCATTTAGCGACGGACCGATCATCTCCAAGTGGGGTGCAATCTCCAGGTCATCCCGCACGGGTTATCACACGACGGATCCTATTCAGGCCACTGCTTCCCAAGGAAGTGCTACTAAGCCCATCAGTGTATCAGGTACACGTGCAGCCTTTGCATAGCAACACAGCATACACCCTGAGCGTTTCTTCCTCTTCATGCTTACTGTGAAGATGCAAAGAGCTAAAAGACCTGTATATCCCACTTTAAGAATAGAGAAGATAACAAATGGTGTCTTATTGTGTTACAGATTATGTCCCTTATGTCAATGCTGTCGACTCAAGATGGAGTGCCTATGGCTCAGATTCCACTTCATCAGCACGTTATGCAGAACGGTAGGGACTTTTTTCTGTGCTCTGTTAAAAGCATTTCCTACAGCTTGCTGTTCTTCAAAATCCTGAAGTGGGGGGTAAATCCAGAACTGTTAATAGACGTCCTTAACTTTAAAAGATTTTTTTTCCTGTCCTGTGTAAAGCCTTGGAAAAACTAGGTTAAAACTTGTGTGGTGTTTAATACTTAATGCAGCTAACAATACCCAGTTACTAGCAACATATCCCTTGAGAGACCTGACCAAAGAACTGGAGTCAGGTACTGCCAGGCTGTCGTGTCAAAATCTGCCATCTTCAGTAGTTCTCTCAAGTGTTCTTGCCACATCTTACCCGTATGTCAACTAAGGGGGTGTGGTTCATAATAATGCCTTGGAATACTGTGCCACCCAGTGAAGATGAGGAGCACGTTACCTTAGTCATGTAGCCTCTGTCCAGAAATGTAACACTGATAGACTAATTAAGTTTATGGGGCCTTTGATCTGGAGAACTTGTTTGTAAGTCTTGGCTTTGCCTTCTTTCTCTTAAAGGGACAGGTTCATAGTTACAGATTTGTCTGGTCACAGAAAGCATTCCAGCACTGGAGACCTTTTGAGTATCGAATTACAGCAGGTAAGATCAGATAGCATACTATATGTTTTTTTAATTAAAAAGTGATTATTAAATATTAAAATCATTAAAATAATATAAATTTAAATACATTTTCTTAGGGCAGCCTACAGAAAATAGTACAATTGACAAAATGATCAATAAGGGTTAACTAGATGCTGGTCCTGCAACACTTCGTATGATGCATAAGGACTTGTTAATATGAGCTGTCCCACTGACGTCAGTAAGACTTTTGGGGGGAAAAGTGGTGGGCCTGATACACGTCAGCAAATGCAGAACAAAATAAAAGGAATACATAGTTATCCGTTTAGCATGAGAGCTGTGCTTTTTGTAAGCTGGTTTATTTTGCCATTTGACGATACATGGTTTAAGTGTAGCTGTTGTTAACTGATATGTTTCTTTTCATAGGCCAAAAGTAACTCATTATTACTTCAGAGGGAGGCGAATGCACTAGCCATGCAACAGAAGTGGAATTCTCTAGATGAAGGCAGTCGTCTTACCTTAAATCTTTTAAGCAAGGAGATTGATTTGAGGAATGGTGAGGTAAAGGAAGGGGCAATTGGGGTGAAACAAATCTTTGAGGTTTTTTGTATATACATAAGCACATGCATTTTTAAGGGTTAAAACACTTATCAAAATTTGGGAATGTTAAAACTAACACATTCTGTGCAAGCTACTGTTGTTGTTGCCCCCAGTTCTTGCCCTGGGATCAAGCAGGTTCACCTGCTGTGCTGCTGCTCCAATCGTCCCTTTACCAAACGGGAGGAATGTGACTATCCATTTTCATGCAGTCGTTACTTTTTGTTCTACTTGTACATGCTATACATCTAAACGTCTGCCAACAGTATTCATTTTATCTCTGTTTCAGTACTTCAACGTGATTAGATTTAGCTTTGTATCCAATGTTGTCTATGCCTGAAGTTTTATTTGTCTAACTAGCTCTTTTGTATTGTACAAGTGTTGCGTCCTAGAAATGCATCTTTTGTTTTCTCTTTAATGCTTGAGTGTTGTGTGAAGCAGGTGAAAAGCCAACTTGATATTTACAGAACATATTCATTCCTATTTTTTCAGACTGATTATGCTGAAGATTGTGCAGACACAAAGCCAGATCGAGACATTGAATTAGAGCTGTCAGCCCTTGATACGGATGAACCTGATGGGCAAGGTGAACAAATAGAAGTAAGTGCAAAAGTTGGTGTCTAAAGATGTCACTGGGTCCTTTCATTAGTTATTAAAAAAACAGAGGACGTTAATAACAAAGCCTTTTGGTTTCAGTCTTTGTCACGATACTAGACATATGCCCCATGTTAACACCAGGGGTCTCATACTTCCCATCCAAATACCTGGCAGTTAATATTTCTGAAGTTAAAACAGCTCACCGTGTTCCTTGTCACAGCTTTCAGCTTTTTGCTCTTCATCTTTTGCTAGCATTACTAATGATGGGAGTCAATTCCTTCCCCCCTTCTCCTCCAGTCTTGAAACTAGTTAATGTTTTACATGGGAGTTTACATTTAAATGTGATCATTTAACTTAAACTTCGTGCTCACCTGATTCTAATAGTAGCCATTTAAGTTATTGTAATCCAGTGTTCCTTTTGTTTTCCTGACTGATTTATTGTTTGGTTGTCATTCTTGGCATCTGCCCCAGTTTATTCTATTTCCTCCTTTGCTGTGCAGTCGTAAAACATTCTGGTGTTCGTTCCAAGCATTTGGATCAGTTGTCCGTTTTTCTAAAGCATCGTACACTTAAAGTTCTTCTGTGGAACATACTCCATAATACATTCCAACACTGGCTACAGCTTTCATTTGCTCTCCCCGTGGCAGGTGATGCAGTGCTGTAGAATGAATTGTCAATTGCTATTACACGAGTGGAAGGACTTTAGTCTTCAGCCTTTCCTCTACCCCTAGTTACTGAAACAGCTCTTGCTGTCTTTGTCTCCTTTATTGCCTGATAAACCATTTTCTTTTTAGCCACTCATATTTATACTGCTGTGGTCATTCACTGCCATCTTTGAAGAACTGTTTTTTCCTTTTTCCTATAGTAAAATGTGGTAGATGTTCCAATATTATGAAATAAAAATAAGGAGTCTCGTGACGAGACTCTTGTTTCCATCAGCTTTACGTAGTGGAACATGATAGGAGAACTTAAAGCTGGTAGTGACGGTACTGATGGACATTTCTCCTTTTCTCCTGTAGGAGATTCTGGATATACAGCTAGGTATTAGTTCTCAAGATGATCAGCTGCTCAACGGGACAACTGTAGAGAATGGGCATCCACTGAAGCAGCACCAGAAAGAATCTGTGGAACAGAAGAGACAAAGTTTAGGTGAAGAGCTTGTGATTCTGTGAGTGTTAGACAAACCAGCAGTGTCTGCCAGTATTAGACAAACAGCAGCATCAGGATAGTTGAAGCGTGGTTGTTTAAGGATGAACTACGTACCTGCTCAGACTTGGATTAGACATCTGCATTGTGTGTACATGGTGAAGCGAGAACAGCCTGTCCAGACGTAGAATTAGGTCACAAATGTGAAAGTCACAGGATGGTACCACTGTTCGTACGCGTTGTTGTAATCGTATCTACTGAAACGTGTCACAGCTGTTAAATACCTTTCACAGTAAGCAAAAAAAAAAAGCAAAAGTATTTTTGTAGTTAACAGAAATTAAGAAAAACTTCAAAAGGTTAAACGTCATACTGTTTGCACAAATCTCCATAGAGAGGTAGTTTTTAAAATACACTATTTTAGGTTTCTGTGTTCTGTAGTCTTTAATGTGTAACGCAGCCTTTGAAAACGAGGCAGACTACATCTAACACCTTGAGCGTACCGTTCCATAGCGAGATGTTTAGCCTGTTGCTAAAAATGAGTTTATGTCAGTATTTATTTAATGCACACAATTCAGTTCCGGATACTTGTGCATGTACTTGTTTAATATTTGTGTAACTTATTTTTCTCCTCAGGGAGGAGCAGAAAACAATCCTGCCCGTAACTTCTTGCTTCAGTCAGCCGATCACAACATCTGTTAGCAATGCAAGCTGCCTGCCCATCAGCACGTCAGTCAGTGTTGGCAGCCTCATTTTGAAAACCGCTCACATTATGTCTGAGGATAAAAATGACTTTTTAAAGCCTGTTGCAAATGGCAGGATGGTTAACAGCTGAAAGGCATTCATCTTTCCAGCTTGTGACCACACCATGGAAGCATTTACACTAGCTTTTTATATATATAATATATATTATATAATGTATATTTTTTTTAAAAAAAATAATATTGGGGTCATGCATTTCCTGTGGACTCTTTGATACTTCAAGCCCCTCTCGCATTAGCATTCTGAAGAAAAGAAACTTACTAGGGTAAGGTGTTCACTTTCCACAAATGAATGGAATTTGGACATTGTTTTACTTAAGCTTAAAGCAGCTTTTTATGAGTTTGTAGCAATCCGGTGCGATATCTGAGCCATTCTTGTTTAAAATGGCTTCTGTAGAAAACTAACAACTCAGTTATTTAAACTAGCAGGATCCTACGATGATACATCTAGTGAAAGGAAGACTAACTTATTTGTCTCTATTTTGTTTCATGAGAGAAGAACTTGTGTCTTGTTGCAGCTGCTTTTTTCTTTAGTTGTGGAACTTTGCATGGAGTATTGTTTCCTGTTTGAAGACTGAGAGGTGGAGATTTGGACTTGAGACTTTTACAGGGTTAACACACCATTAGCTTTGCACTGCTACATTCTTTGCAGGTCTGTGGTGCAGTGCTTTGCTGCAGCTTTTGGTTTCCATTTTCCCCCCCAATTTCTGCTTTAGAACTGTAGATACACATACACAGGCTACTTGTCCAAGTAAAGTTGTTAGAAGTAAACCAAGTGCCTAAGTCCTCCAGCTAATGTACTAGGTATTGACTTCCCCAAGTTAGACGTGAAACAATTTTCAACCGTTTTGAGAGGTTATGCACTAATGTAACAGCAATTTTGGTGGTTCTTTTTTTTTTTCCTTTTTTTTCTTAATAGTTCTCAACTTGGAGATTATAGAATCCAGATGACTTGGCAAAAAGTATCAGGTGCTCTTGGCTTTCCTTTGAAAACCCTGTATGTAGTGTTTGCACTGACTAACAAGGTGGTATTGCTGTTTTTTGTACTGTTTTGTTTTTAATTTAAACTAAGTATTGGGAATTCAATGCGGTTGTATTACCTTTGTTAAATGTTGTTAATCATAATTTTGTATTCAGGTTTAATTTTTGCTTGTTCAGTGGCAACTTATTTTCAAAGACCTTGAAAATACAGTAATAGAGCATTATCTGACCTTCAGAGTACTGAAAAGTGTATGAATTTATGCCCTGTTAAGATGTGACTGAGGATCGTGTTAGACATGCCAATTGGCTTTCATAAATACACACAAACTAGAGCCCTGGGCATATATGTTTTCTTGAGAAGCTTAAAAATCCACTCTTTTTTTTTTTTTCTGGAAAAGAAAGCATCTCCCTCCTGATGATTACTGTCGTCTTGTTTGTCCTCTTACTTTTCTTTGTGACAAGTTTTACACTTTATTTTTTTTTTTATGTTTTTATTAACTTCTGTGAAGTTGTTTACTCTGAAAATTGTACTGGAATATTTTAAGCCAAGCTGATCTTTCACCAGGTGTACTGCATGTAAGGGCTTTTCCTGCTAGCAAAATGCTTAAAGAGGATCATGTTACTGGTCGTCTGAGTTGTTATTTTACAAAATCACAGCTATGTGGTCGGGTAAGATTTTGATAACTGTTTTGTGCACGCTTCTGGGGGGTGGGGGTTGGCATTTCCCTGAGGGTTACTGATTAGACTAAGTAAATATTGGTGTTTGATATCTCTCCTAATGAACCTGTCCATGAAATGATTATGTTGTAAATACACCTGAAAAATCCAAGGGTTAGTTTTGATATTCTGGTGTCAGTATGGAAGATCTTATGCATCTATTTAATACTCAAATGTAAAGGAATGTATGTAGAAAAGCAGTCGAGTAGTCTTTTCTTAGTTTCCTTTGGCTGTTGCTGTACCTTCCTCTAGCCAGTGCCACCTCACAGCTAGGATTAGACTGACGCTTTCTTTCACTCGCGACTTGAAGTGAACAGATACAAGAACCAGACCACCTTTGTCACCTTAACTTATTTCCTATTGATGTTAACTTTAACTTAGAATGTTAGACATGAATATGATTGTTGTATATTTTATACCAAGACCATTCTGTAAATATGAATTTATATTACTTTTGAGATGCTTCTGAGATACTATTATTTGCTGTACAATGTAATTCCAAAACAGATATGCAAACAAGTATGTCTCTTTCATGGATATTTAAACAGTGAGATCTTCCATGTTGAAGGTGATGTAATTTTTTTAAAAGATTTTTAAATTTTAAATTGCTATTTTGTTACAAAAATAGAGAAAATATAAAGGTTTGAGAAGTCCTTATTTGCCCTCAGGGAAAGAGCCCTCTGTGCACCAGAACTCCACAGAACATCTTCAGCATGATCTGAGGGTGAATATATACTACATAAATTGATTGTGTATTTACCTTAACTTTTTAATTTTAAAATTGCAATTTTAAAAACTTGGTTGTGCTCTGCTGGAGGGGGATTGGGATAAGCTGCTTACACACATTTGCCTGTTTGTCCAGTGAAATTACATAAGCCTAACATATTCCTGCCAACCATATTGGCATATTTAAGAACAAATGTTATCTATAGACTGCATAGATAGACAGACTATCTATTGTCTTTTATTTTATTTTTTTTGATGTAGCAGTTCTCTAGGACGGCCGTACGCTTCATGTGGAAAGGTGGTCCTTAACTGAGGCTAGGGTTGGGTTTGGGTTTTTTGTTGGAATTTTAATGTATAGAATGACAGGCAAAAGAATTACTTGGGCGTTTTAACAGCATGCCAGCTTTGTCTTACGGTTTTAACACTGACTGTGTGGTTTTAGCCATGAAGCTATGCCCTGCAGTGCCCTGACCAGGAGAAGCTACAGGTGGGAATCTAGTTCTGGCTGGCTTTGGTGATGTTTCAGCCCTCGACCCTGTACAAACAAGCATGTATTCATTTGTTTAGTTGTAAATGAGGTGCCTTTGGGCTATGGAAGGGCTTATTTTCTGACACTGAGATATAGTGACTTACCTGTGTGTGTTGATAGCAGTGATCCCGTGTAGGTTTGGCCTAACTTACCTGCGCTGTCAGGAAAAAAAGGGCCCATAGCAGATTGGGGAAAGAGATTGGCTCTTTTGCTTTGCTTGGACAAGCACTTGGGGCTGTTTTGGTTTGGTTTTGTTTATTTTATTTTTTTTTTCCCCACTGGGGGTACAGCAGGGATTTCACGTGCAAGAGATACAGGAATTATTAATATCTAAGTTAATCGTGTTGCCTCACTACCTGGATTCATTCCTTGGTTTGCCTCATTTCCCACATAGGTCTTAACAGAGACTAATGCTTGTGCTGGGAGAGTGCTGGTGTGGGAAAGAAATTATCTGTACATGCTGAACATATACTTACGGCAGAGTGGTTGCCCTGCTACTGATTATTTTGTTCCTGTAAACAGGTGACAAGAAATGAATCTTAGTGTTTATGCAGATTTTGCATCATAGAATGTATACTAGACCCTTCAAAGGAAAGGTTAGACTCTTTGCAAAGCAAACTGGCGTTGGTTCTTGGTAGTCTAGTACAGGGACACTGAAGTTTGATGTTTGATTTAGGGAAATAAAGTTGTACGCAGCTGATGATCTTAAATAAGCTCTTAAATGCTCTTTGTAGAAGTCTGATTTGGAAGGTTTTAGTGCTTTGATAACACAAGTGAAATTTTCATTTATCCTGTACTCAAGAGCTGAATGCTGTTCGTGTATAATAGTGTCCTAGGCTGGATGAGGTACAAAACAATGCATGGTGGTCAGAAACAGCTGAGGAAAGAAGGCTTAAAAGAACCTGATCTAAACTCAGAGTAGTTCCAAACATGGGTTTTGTTTGCTTTTTTTAAAGCACAAGTTGTACCTGTTGCTGTACATAAACACCGTATGCCAGCAGCTCCTCAATCACGTTTGTGAGCAGACTTTTCATTATTATTAGACTGTTATTGAAGGAAGATGTTGAATTTGAGAGTGTAACAGAATGAGAAATGATCGGATTATCTATAGTATGTAAAAGTCCATTTTTTATGTTGTAGTTTAATCCCGTTGGTAGGAAATTCCCTCTCGTTGAGGGCCCTCTTCTGCAAGCAGAACACGATAGATGTGCTTTTTTAAATGACCCGGTTTTCCAGTGTAAATGAAGAGCTGACTTTGGCATCACCGTGCATCTCTTTGCTGGCAAGGGAGCACGCCGAGGAGAGAGGAAAAGAAAAAACCAAACCCCAAACTGTCAGTGATGAGATGAAACAAATCTGAATGATCAGAATGACCAACACCCAAACAAAATAGTACACCCCGTTCTTTAAGAAGGATGCTTGTGGAAGCTTTTAATCACTCAAGATTTTGCTGTAAAAGCTGAAATAAAACAGAGCCTGGCTGCGTTTCTTACTGCCAAAAGCCAAGGTCGTTTCCCGTAGCCCGTGGGTCGCCCCGGGTAGCTCTCCGTTCACCCAGGCATGGGAATGCATGCGTCTTAGCTGGGCAAACAAGTACATTATACGGTAGTTGTGATACAACACACGTGGCTTTTATTTGTGCTGCACATACCCACTGTACAGCCACTCCGAAGTATTGTGGTTAGCTTGCAGCATCTGCTGTCCGCATTTATACTGTTTACTGCGTATTCTTTTCCCTGGAAGTTTTAAAGAAGAAAATTTTTTTTTTCTTTTTTCTTGTTGCATTGATTACATTTTATAAATTTGCTTAGCTGGAAAGTTTGGGAAAAGAGGCCTGTTTGTCAATTGTACAACCGATTGTGAAGCTCTAGTGTGAATATTTTTACGTCTGTATTAGACATTTTCTTTGCAAATCTATTGTTCGATTGAAATGTAAATGAAATAAAAGATGGTGTACACCCATCATGTATAAAGCAGGCACCATCGCTACGATGGATTTAATGCTCATTTTTATGGCGCATTCTCAGCTTCTATTTAAAACTATAATTTAAAAGAAAAAAAAAAATCTGTAAAATGAAATGGGGATATATGGGGGAGTAAATTCTATGCCGTTGATGTGGGTGGGAGTTCCCGGTGGTCCTGTTCCCTTCGTGGTAGCCGTAGGGCCCGGCGGGCAGTGCCGGGGGTGTTTGCTGTCGCACTGACGTGCAGAGGTTGTAGCTTTGGCTGGTCTCGGGGTAGAGCATCTGGTTTTCAGTGTGTGAGAGACTCGATGGACGAAGTTTGCAGTATTGACATGTATTTGCATGCACGAATAAAAATTATTTGTCCACCTTCACCGCCTCTCTGCCTTCAACTGGGCCGGGGCGGGATTCGAACCCGCGGCGGGGCGGAGCGCGGCTCGTCGCTGTCTCCGCCTCCTTCCCGCCGTGCCCCGCGCCGGGCAGGGCCCGCC
>VZZY01010515.1:758792-778897 GCA_013400335.1 Eurystomus gularis
GAGCGGGGCCGAGCTGAGGGGCGGCCGGGAATGGACCTTCCGGGCGTTTGCCCCTTTTCTGCTGAAATGGAACTGTTTTACTTGGTGCAGTTGCACCCCGCGTTGCTGGCAGGGCGCTCTGCGGCGCCCCGGAGGGTAATCCCCGTAATCCCGGCCCATCTGGGCACCTCCGCCCTAATCCGCTTCCTCTGCTTTTAACTCTGGCGGAACCTGCCAGCGGTTGGCAGAAAAGTGGGTCTGTTGTTTAGACGTGCTGGATTGCTGCAGAAGTTCTTTTTGAGGTTGTCTTTGGCAATTTTGAATTAACCGAACTTGACGTTTCTTCTTCCAGGTGTTGATAGAAGCTTGTCTCTGAAAGACTGGAAAGGAAGAAAGGTCAGAACGTTTTAATTTCGTTGATGACATTGGTCATTTTTCAGCTCAAATAGCGGGTGTTAAAATAATGCAAATAACCATGGAAATGTAAATTTCAACACTGGGAAATCAACCTCACGTTGCTGTCTGAGTGAACCTGGCAAGATTCCGGAATCACTATTAGAAAATCCATTTTCCGTGAATGAGAACACCCATAAAGTGTTTTTGCACTAGTGAGCCTCAAAGCCATTCTGTTTGTAGAGGTTTTAATTTAAGTGAGTTTGAAATTGTGACTAGGAATGAACTTATGTGGCTAAAAAACCACTCGGAGGAAGGCAAGGACTTTCATTACGCATGCAGAGTGATATCTCACGCTGCATAGGTGAATAAGAGACACGTTATCTATTTTCTTTATTTTTATTAGGACATAATGACTACTTTGGATGATAAAGTGCTTGGTGAGAAGCTCCAGTATTATTACAGCAGTAGTGAGGGTGAGGATGAAGACAGTGAGAAGGAAGACAAAGAAGGGGAGAGCTCCATTCCTGAAAGCGTTGGGGAAGTGGAGCTCAGCAGCGATGGCAGCGCAGTCAACACAGGTATCGTCGTCTCAAACTCACTCTCTGTGAATACTTTGTTTATTGGAAGATTCACGTGTTTTTCTAAAATTACTTTTCTGAAAGTCCTTGTTTTATGGATGCTCGAATTGGATTTTGATCATTCCCTGGCTATAGTCTAACCTGAGTTTTCATGGCTGGTTCTTTATTTTAATGTTTGACTTTTCTTCTGAGAGATGTCAGCATTCTCCCTGAAGCAGTCAGGCTTTGCATACTAAGATGTTTGTACAGTCTGGTTGATAACGCGTAAATTTCTTTCCCGCAAGCCGCACAGTTGTTAACCACTAACAAGTAGGTGCCGAGCGAGTACCTGAGGAATAGAAAGTGGCCATGCTTTCCCAAAGTAGCGTTCAGAAGCACAGTGCAAGTCACTGTGGATTATTGGTGAGATCCAACGGGTATCTCATAGGAAAGACTGGTCCTCTTGTGTCTTATGGTTCCTCTAAAAATGATGAAAACTCTTCTTCCTGCGTGTGTTCACATCTTTCACCTGAAGAATAGAAGAATTCTAGTACTAAACTGGTGTGCTTAGAGAGGACATTAAAAAGTGACACCACTGGACCCCATCAGCAAGGTGCACCCTGCAAGAGCAACGCTGCTGAACATCACGGAACGTGCTTCTATATGAGAGCTTTGGCCAACTTAATTGTACTTTCCTATAATGATTTTTGTTCTTATGAAAGCTATGCTAACAATAAGGGAGTTCTTGAGGGTTGGTGGCTCTATTTCAGGAGCACAGATATTAATCTTTTGAATAATCTTTGGGACAATTACGAAAGTAGCCTAGTTAGATAAACTTTAGCCTTCTAAGTGAAAAAAAAATAGATACAAGCTCAAGGACATGGAAATGGCAAATTACTTTTCATTTCTGCATTTGCACAGTGTACAGTTTATATACAGTTTATGACAGGGCCACTATTTTACTGCTGATTTATACATTATTGCTTGAATTTTAAGTGATAGGTGTAATTTTATTACCGTTTTATATGAAATTCCTACATATTTAATTTCAGGTCCCAAAGGAGTCATTAATGACTGGCGAAGGTTTAAGCAACTGGAAACTGAACAGCGACAGGAGCAGCGCAGAGAAATGGAACGACTCATAAAGAAGTTATCCATGACGTGTAGATCTCACCTAGATGAAGAGGCTGATAAGAATAAGCAGAAAGAACTTCAGGAAAAAATCAACGGAAAGGTAGCGTGGCCTGAAGGAATTAAAATGCCACTTAAATGTTTTAACGTTCTCAGTTTCATCCTGTGTACATGAAGCAGGTAGGCGCTGGAGTTAGTGGATGGTTTTAATCAACTGGGCTTCATAACTGAGAAGTTATTTGTTAGCAGACAGTGTTTCTTGCTCTCAGATGATGAAAGTTGGCCACGCCGTCCTACCTTGAGTGATGCAGATAGGTTTAACAGAATGAACCTCCGCTTCCATCCCCACGTTTAACACGGGATTGTGCGTTTGGCTGCCACAAAACAGTAACTGAAAAACTAAATGAAAAAGCTAATAAGAAGGAGCCAGACTTAGGCACGGTGTCCCAGTTGGTGGTCGTGGCTTAGCGGAAGCTCCCAGCCACCATTAACAGTGGGAGCGTGGAGCTTGTGTCACTGGTGCAGCTCGTGGCAACGAGAACACCCAGGGCTGAAACCGCTGTTCCCACTGGGCATGGTTTCAATTAGATCCAAATGGGTTATAATACAGAGGGTGCTTGAGCCTTCGTGGGTTGCGCTTTGCTGTTATTAAAGATGAGTGACCCACATTAATCCTCGTGATTTTAAATTCTGGTTATATAAGTGACCCGTATAGCGCTGCGCGTCTTTTCATTTTTCATGTGTTTTTGTGGTTTTTAGATGACGTTACAAGAATATAACATGATTCATAATGAGGAAGACGACGAGGAATTTTTACAGCGGTACAGGAAGCAGCGGATGGAGGAGATGAGACAGCAGTTGTACAGCGGGCAGCAATTTAAACAGGTTTTCGAGATTACCAGCGGAGAAGCGTTTTTGGACACAGTCGATAAAGAGCGTAAGAGCACACTGATCATGATCCATATTTATGAAGATGACATCCCTGGCACCGAATCCCTGAACGGCTGCATGATCTGCCTGGCCGCTGAGTACCCAACAGTTAAATTCTGCAGAGTCAAGAGTTCGCTCATCGGCGCCAGCGCGCGCTTCACCAGCAACGCTCTGCCAGCCTTGCTGATCTATAAGGCGGGGGAGCTCATCGGCAATTTTGTGCGAATCACCGACCAGCTTGGAGAAGATTTTTTTGCTGTAGACCTGGAGGCTTTCCTGCAGGAATGCGGTTTGCTTCCCGAAAAAGACCTAGTGCTCCTGACTTCTATACATAACCCGTCTGCGTGTTACAGTGAGGACAGTGATCTGGAAATAGACTGAAGCACTTACAGCAGGGGCCAGTAGGTGTAGTTGTACTGCGGGATGTTCTTGTGCTAGGGATTGTTCTCTCTTCCGTAGCATGGGTATGTATTCTTGCCCTTCATGCACTTTGACTTTTGCTTGTTAAAAATAACGTAAGGAATTCCTAATGTTTTCTTAAATTAATTCAATAAAGAACGCACTAAACCAGTTTGCTTTTATGCAATTCAAATGTATTTTACTAAACGTGACATTCTAGAACAATGCAGTAACTTTGGGAAATCATGTATTGTCGTTTCTGTTCTCCAAATCACTTAGATTGGTTTTGTTTTTATAAGATTTTGTTCTCAGATGAGCTGTGTGTGGTCAGTCTCCTGTAAGGAGCCACATCTCCTGAAGCAGTGTAGTGTGAATACCAGTCAGATTGTGGTGTGGCCACGTACTCACTAAGATGAGAATTGAGGCTGCAAATAAAGTAGCTTTTAAGCGTTCAAGACTTACACGTGGAGCTGAATGGCTGCCAGTTAGCAGTGCAGGGCCCCATCTTCTGTTCCCAGTTCACAGTCCCTTCTTGGAAGTACCTTCTTCTAACACTTGGCTTCAGATTTTTGTTCCTTTCTCCCTTCCAAGTAATAGCCCCTGACTTCATCCTGAAAATTACTTTGCAGTTGGAGAGGATTCTTCTTCCTTTAACCTTCCTGAGACTGAAATGAGAAAATCTTCCTTCAGTTACAGCTCTGAATACATTCTTGGGTTTTAAAGGACCCACCCTCAGTTGTGGTCACTTCTTCAGAAGATGGTCTCTGCCTCTCAAGAGAGAGATTGTCTGTGACAAAGAGCTCCAGCACATGTGCCAAAGGGCATCAAGAATTCTGGCAAAATGCAGAATTAGGACTTGAATAACCTCAGAATTTCATATCTCTCTAAGATTACTAAACCAGTGCTGAAGTTCATTTCTGTCTGCATTCGTATCGTCTGCCTCAGCTGGGTCATCGGACGTGTGTTGAATGTTCCTAACCCCTGGACCTGTCGGATGACTGGGTGGCCTTGTGGGAGAGCAGCTGTGAGCCAGCAGACCGCTCGCCAGTGCAATGGTCGGTAACAGGCCCCCTTTTGTTCACAGCTGATTCCCTTTTCTGCAGGATAACCTTTTCTGATAACCCTTTTCTGAAGCTCGGTGTCCGGTTCCTGCACAGCATGTTCGGCAGGATCAAGAACATTGCCACTGTCCTGCTTTTCCTCCGATGGCAGCTCTCTGGGAGCCTGCTGTTTGTACCGTGCAGCGGTGGAGTTCACTGACAAGAAAACCTCGCAGGGCGGGGGTGAAACCGGCAGAGGCTGCGATTTTCCCTCTGTCCTTTGTAAGAAACTACAAACCCCAAAGGCCTCCTCCAAGCATCACCGCAGCTTTTCAGTTGCCCAGTGACACTGATCTGAAGGTTCTGTCTTCCCCAGACCCCCGGGGGGATTCCCGCTGCTGGACACGGGATAAAACCATGCGGGGCCGGCTGAGCCCGCTTGTCTCCATGAACACTATTGCTCCCGAATGCAGCAGCTGCTCATTGCGCTTCCCTCCTTTGTTTGTCAGCGATGACGTTTTCATTATGGTGTGTGTTTATTTTGTTTGTGCTCTACTTCCCTCCTAAACCAGATCATAACACAGGGAAGTAATTTTCGGGGTTTCTGTTCTGTTAAAGCTCGCCCTGCCTCCAGCGAGGCCGGTGCTGCGTGGTTGTGAGGTGACCTGGGTTATGGCTTTAGAAACCACTTGCAGTTTCTAGCGAATGCAAGCACAAAACCCTCTGAGGATGGAGGGTGACGAAGAGACCTTACTGGGCAGGTCGTGGTGTGGCCCAGTGGCTCAAGCCACGTCCCTGGTGGGAGTGAGCTCGTTGAGTGGGAGCGCTCTGGACTTGGGTATTACTGGATCATTTTCGCCGTACTTAACTTGCTATTACATTTGCTTTCTCATCCGTTACTTATTTTGCTTGTTGTTTTCTAATTTCGAGGAAAGTGGACTGTCATTAGCTCAACGTGACCCGACGTAGTGCCGTGTTTAATGATTCAATTTAATTGCAAGTTTTCTGTGAGGCCCTTTGGAACACCAGGAAGAAACGTCGCTGTCTCTGTAAGCACTAGGTTCTCAGTCAGAATCGATCTGGGGCTAGAAAAAGAGGAATTTGTAATTGTATCTATTTGGACTGTGTTTTAAGAAGTAGCATAAGCAGGAAAATAAATAATCTGTAATTAAAAATGACTGAATTGGCACAAGTTGTGGCTGTTTCAAGGAAACTGGCAGAAATCCAGATTTCAAAAAACGTAGTAAGAGATTATTTCTTTTCATCTCAGAATTGCAGGAGAAAAACCCATGAAAGTTACATGAAATTAAATCCTTGAGCCTGGGAATCAGCACATTTAAGAAAATAAATCCAAGTAGCTGTAATTTATATTCAGGATGAGATTCGGTGAAGTCTGTCATCCAGACTGGCTGTGCACTAGGGTCACAGAACCTGGCTCGGGTCGGGGGAGAGCTGGCTGCTTGAGCTGCTTTGAAGTTTTATTATTATAGAGTGGGGTTTTTTTTTGCCCCTGGGGCAGCAGGACTGTAATAGGATCAAACCCTCCCCTGCTGCTCGATGTCAGATGGCCTCCAGCAAGGTGACTCCTCTGCTCAGGTACCTGATAGATGGTTTAACAGTGCCGGTAGCAACGAAGAACAGAAAAATTAATGCCGTTAATCGTTGATCTGGAATAATATAATAAGCATGAGGGAGAGGAGGGCGAGAGAGAAGATGTGCTGTAACGCTCTCTGTCCTTTTCTTGTCCCATTTTCCATCTGCAGCTTCTCAAGCGTGGGATGAACGTGCAGGCGTGGCCGCCGTGGAGGCGGCTCTTCTGCGGGCAGCGGCTCGGTGCTCGCTTGGTTTTGTGCGTCGCCTTGGCTGCAGCCTGCTCTGGTTTACGGGGTACACCCCTCAGATCAAGAAGGTGCGTGTACCAAGGCAAAGTCACCCCTGATTTTAATCTTCAAGAAGTCGTAGAAATAGGAGTTGAAGAAACCCGTGTTGGGCGGGTTGTGTTGCCTTTGGGAAAGGTTTTGTTTTGGAAAAAGCCGCCGCGTGCAGAGAAGGCAGCCAGAAACGAGGGGTTGTGCAGGAGCAGGGGGTTCTGCTCCGGGAGAGAGCAGCATAAAATCTCCTGGGTTTGTGGCCATTTAACGATGTTCCAGTGCCAACAGCAGGATTTGGCTGCGGAATGCATGGGGAAACGCAGAGAGCCGCTCGGTGAGGGCAGGAGTGAAATCCTGGGATAAACTTAACGTGGGCAGTTAATCGCGGTGCTGACCTGGGTGCCAGGCAGTAAGGGACAAGACTGAGAAAAGAAAAGTTTGTCTTGACTTTTTTGGCCTCCAGTCTACCTCCTACTTCTAAAATGTTCAAAACCACGTTTGGCTGAAAATCCAAACAAGCATTCCTGTGCAACCGCTGGCGTGACTCACGCGAGGGTCCTGCTGAGGTGGGCTCGGGGCAGGCCGGGTGGCTTAGCCGGGGGATTGCTTTCCCCTTCAGCCCTGCGGCCCTACCTGGTTTTGCCACCATGGGCTTTAGGTGACTTTCCATCGTGGATCTTGATCAGGCACAGGGCTGGAGGGCCAGGGGCTGCCTGGAGAGGAAAACCCCGGAGCAGCTGCAGCCCGGCTGCAACCTCTGCCCTTCCCTCTAACCGGAGGGACCGCATTGCATGGAAAAGCGTTGCAGGCAATCGATCGTCCTCCACCACCCTGCTCTGGTCAGCAGGAGCCTCCTGCTCGCTAAACCATCCTTTAAGGGGTCGCACAACCACAGAGAGATGTTTTCGTTGGTGCTGCTCACGCTGCACAAACACAGCAGCACCGTCCTCCTGTCCACGTCCGTCCCCACGTGGGAGCTGCAGCTGGGCTCCTCGGAGGCGCTTGTTTAAAAAACCAGAGGAGGTTCTGCAGGCTCTGTTTACTGAGAGCTCAAACAGAGAGTCCGTCTGGCAGCACTGGCCCCTGCGCAGGCCCCAGAGCTCCCAGTGGTGCCCCTGCCTTGGCTGGGTGATGCTGGTGGGCTCACCAGACTAAACACTGCCTTTAGATGCAAACTGCTGTCTTCTACCTTGGATGTGGCTGCACGTTGTGATGGACAAGCTGGTGAGGACGTGAGTGACTTACACAAACTGCTACGGCTGAAAGACTACAAAGAAGGCACAAGGGCTTGGCAGTGCTGGGCTGGGGGAAGCTCCACGTGCAGGGCTGCAGGTCCCCAGGCTCCTGGAGAAGGAGGTTTCCACAGCGTGGGGATGCTGTGCCTGGGTTTGGCACACGTTGGTCCTACAAGGAAACAATTCCAACACTTTCCCACTAGCAGAAGGGTGAGGTGTGGGGGGGAGATGCTTTGCTGTCCTGGACTGTGCCGTGTGGGAGCTGGCAGCACGGCTGGAAGAGATGTTGTGTTTGCCAGTGTGGGCTCAGCTGAGCTAGTTCCTGGTGACACACTCCTGGGTGGCAGAGAGCATCTGGGCAGCTCTCTGTGTGCCTGGTGGGCGCTCTACACTTATCGGTTGGTACCAGAACAACGCTGGCAGCCTTCGATAGCCACACACAAAAACAGGATGTTTGTGGTCTAGCTGAAACAAGCCAAGCTTGTGCCTTTAGCCCAGTGGTGAAGGATGCTGGAGGCTGGAGCAGGGCAAGGGCAGCCACAGGCACGCTCTGGAAGTGTGCTGGAGACACGGGGTGTCTGGATCCCAGCATGGATCTGGGACTCTGATGGCCTTTGGACCGTGCACCGCTCCCCATTTGCTGCTAGTTGCCTTGGGGGTTTTTTGAGCGTTGTGTCGCTGGCTGAGCGAGGGAAGCGCAGCGAGGGTCGTGGTCCCTGGGGGTCACAGCACAGGGTACAGGTGGTGGCAGGGTTGAGACCCCACCACTGCCACACAACAGGCTGTCGGTCATTTTAGTACCTGGGCACAATATCCCCATTGCGCGCTGGCTTCCCGCCGAGAGGGAAGGGGAGAGCTGGGGAAAGGGAACTGTGGGGTGGGAAAGGACCACGTCCTCCTCCTGGCTTACTACACAGTGCTGCGAGCTGCATGGGGGTGGTGGGACTGGGGTCTCTACGTGCCAGGATGGCAGGCAGGGCAGGGCCAGCCCGGACGAGCACACAGCCAGCAAACCTGCCTGCTGTGCCTCCGTGGTGGGGTCTGCCTCCTGGCATGCCATTAGGAAACTGAGATCCAGGTGATACCCTGGTAAAACCATCTCATTTCTGAAGAGTTAAAGGGAACAAGGGAGAAGGCTCCTGCCTTGGGAGTCTCCGCTTGCAGATGTTCCCTTGCTATGACATCCTCCTAAGGTGTTCCTGCCAAGGCACGCGCTCTTTAAATCTCCCTGGTTTAAAATTCTGGTAACACCTTCTTAAAACTGGTTTTAATATTGCCTGGGAATTGCCTCACAGCCCTCTCTTGAGGAATTTGGGTCATGACACACTTGGTTAATCAGGGATAAAAAAATCAGCTGCTGTGACCAGAAACAATTGAAACTTCCAGGGCATCACAGGGTTATCACTCCCTCCCCTAAATGGCCAACACCCCCATCCGTCCTCATCCTCTCCTAGGGAATGGCAGCAGAGTACGGAGGGGGCTGTGTCTACCTGGAGATAGCAGGTCTGTTGTCCTCCTCGCTCCTGCATGCCCCGTACCTCGTGTGCTGCCTGGCCCTGGGTTTTGAGGCAGCGCCCTGGGCCAGGACTCTCCGCTCTGGTTCTCCTCATCTCCTGTGGCTTTGTGTGATGGGCTGAGGAGCAGCCAGCAGTGCCCAGGGGGGTCAGGGTGGAGAACCCTGTGAGGAGGACCTGGCTGGGAGCAGCACAGGCCCCATGACCTCATGGCATGAAGTCACCATGCTGGGTGGACATCCTGCTGGGACGGAGCAGGAGAGCAGGAGCCCAGGAGCATCTTCCTCAGCACAGGAGGGAACTGGAGCCATCTGCTCTCAGCTATTTCGTGCCTACAAAATACCTGGCCAGCAAGATTTGTGCGTGGATAGATTTTATGTGCCAGAAATACACAACGTTGGATGCAAGTGCTGTGTTACCAGCGTCGGAGCAGCGCAGGGCTGTGGGGTGGGGGTGGCCGGACGGCAGCGTAGCTCAAACCTTCACGGGAGACTTGGGCTCAGAGAACCCCATCAAACACCTCCTAAGGACGAGGGTCATTCTGTTTGTTTCTTCTGGTGCAGTCAGCAATGACACGGCAAAGCGCTGGCAAGCCCAGCCTGCTCCAGCTGCATGGTGCAGCCATGTCCCAGCGGGGACACCAGCCTTCCAGCAGCGTGCCAGGAACTTCTCCTCTCCTTCAGCTCCTGCTGCCTCTAGAGCATCCTGCCCTCTCACAGGGCCTGGTGCTGGCGAGACACAGCTTGGAAACTGTCTGGAGGAAATGAGAGGAGTTTCTAAAATCATTTATTATTTTAAATGTCTGTTCTCCTGGAGGTGAACCAGGATCAGATGGGGATCAAGGCCAGTGACAGTGGCTGCCAGCTACCATGTCATCATGTTGGTGAGGGCTGACATCTGCCTGTGTTTCTGGAGCAGGACAGGAGCAGGGTCTCCCTTGGGAATGCCATTTGCCGAGCTATTAATGCAGGGAAGTGTAATGATCATAGGATGAAAGAGTCTTCATCACTGTGTTTGCACAGAGGTAGCACCTTGCTCCGAGCAGCCCAGCATGGGTGGCCGGCAGCATGTGCTGGGGTCCAAGCCAGCAGGTGAGAGATGCAGGAGGTCTGGGAGGTCTGATCTGATGCTTCTTCCTGGTCTCCTCCCACAGAGACGTTGCTTTGGTTCCCTCTTGTCTGTGTCTTGCCTATGTCCATGCGCTGGGCAGGCTGGGGTAGATGGTCCAGAGTGGCTGCAGGAGAAGGAAATCAGGGCAGGTTCCTACGGCAAGCTCAGCCACCCCTGGGTCAGCGTGACCACCTCCAGTGTGTCCTCCCCATCCCTCTGCGTCCTGCCACCTGCCTCCTCCACCTCCCTTGGGGAGCTCAGCACCTTAATCGGGTGCAGAAGAGGAGGAAGGACTGCAAGGGCTCCCCGGGCTCTGCACTGCTCTGTCCCGAGCTGGCAAGCCCTGTGGAATTGGAGCTGCTGGTGGCCTGGTGCTGGAAAGCAGCGTGGGTGGAGGGTGATGAAGCGCAGGGGAGTCCAGAGCGTCCCGGGGAGGCGAGTGTCCCCTGGGGAGCCCCAGAGCTGGCTTAGTGCAAGGTAAGCAAGAGAACTGGGTCTGCTGCAGGCAGCGGTGGCAGCCACGCTCCTGAGGCACTTGAGCTTTTTACAGAGCTCGTACCAGCCTCTCCTTGAGGGCTGGTGTGGAGGACACCCAGGATGGGACCATCCTCTGTTCTGCTTCTGCTCGGCGCAGGGGTGGGCAGGTCCCTGTGTCCGTGCCGCTCCCTGCAGAAAGAAATGGGATATTCAGTGCCAGGTCAGGAACTCGGCTCAGCTGGTGGCTGGGCAAGGATGGTGTCTACCTGGGCAGGTTGTCCTGCTAGAGTTCGGTAGATGATGTACCACCCCGAGGGCTGCCATTTTCTGCAGCATCTGGCACATGAAATGCCACGTATGGGCACTTCTTCACGTTGAGGCACACGAGCTTCTCGAGTGATGCTGTCTTCACTATCTCAAAGCCAGTTGCTCCGCCGAATGTACTGGGCTTCCAGTACTCTGGTGAGCAGATGGGGTTTCCAAAAAGCCCCTTCAGGGAAAATGGAGCTCCGATCTCCACCATGCTTTCCCCAAAAATACCATTGGGTTGGGGTTTCTCAAGCAGCAAGCCCGGATAAAACTCCAAAGCATCAATGTCTCCGTACAGCTCTTCCAGCTCTGCTGCCTTCTCTTCCTCTCCTGCACCAAGTAAACATCAGAGTGCGTTAGCAAGGGAATCACTCCCAGCAAGGACTGGCCTTGCTGTGGGTAACAGGAATGTGACAGCTCCCACAATCCAGGCAGCAGCAAGACCAGCTCCCAGGCCAGGCGCTGCCCTCTGGACCACCCGTCCAGCCCCGCAGGAGGAAGGGCTCCCTCAGCCGAGGCATCAGCCCTGTCTGCCCTGGTGCTAGGGTCATGACCAGGCAAGGCTTGGGTGGGCAGGAGCGGCTGCTCTGCTGGGGTACTAGTGTGGCAGCTCATGGTCTCCTACTCCAGCCGCAAGTGTGGAGCTTCTGCACTACCCCAGCAAAGCCCCAAGAGCTGCTGCAGCAGCACTGCAGCCCTACCTGTTAGCTCCTGAAAGGACTTGTAGGGCTTCATGCCAAACCTCTTCCGATACTCGTTGAATGGCTGTAGCCTCAGCTGCCGGGACTCCTTGATGACCCCAATGGCCACTTGCAAGACATTGGCGTTGATGTTTTGTCCCCCACCGATCTGGAGGGCGAGAACACGAGGAGCACATGTAAGGCACAAGGCAGTACCAGCATCCACTCCAGAGGAGCCACCGCACTAAAGCATCCATGTCCTGGGCCCGGTGTTGTGGAGACCAGCATCACTGCAGCAGCAAGAAGAGAGGGAATCATGGGACAGTGCCAAAAAACAGCTGTAGAGCCCCTTGGGCTAAAGTTGGTCCTGTTCCCAGGACGGGTCAGGAACAATGCAGGAGAAGCGCTGGATGGATGGTGACCCACTGGCCTGGGAGGACGGGAGAGATTATGTTGGGTTGAGGTCACAGGGAGAACCCAAACATCTAAAGAGCAGCAGGTCTGTGCCCCACCTTGCTGCTTTGCACAAGCAGAGGATCAGGTGTGTAGAAATGATTGCTTGGAAGAAAACATCCATGTGATGGCAGCAAAGAACAGTGCCAGACAAGCTGCTCTACACCCAGGCTGCTCCACAGGCTGCTGGCCCAGTCGGGACCAGGAGATCCCAGCTTACCACAGGCTCCTGGTGTCACTGTGTTATTCACTACAACATCCCAAGAGCAAGCAAACAGGGCTGCCAAGGTCCAGGCTTGCCAGGTGCTCATGGGGAGGACTCAGGACGTGCCCAACAGGTGCTGCCCTGGGTAGAAGACTCTGCGTGTGACGTGAGACCTGCTGCCAAACGGGGATGTTCATTACTGCTGTAATGGTACTGCCTTCATGGGACCACGAGCATCCCTCCCGGGGTCCCACAGCCCCAGCACTGCCAGGGAGGGGAGAGAAGGACCTTACCCTTCCCGCAATCTGCTTGGAAAAGGACTCCACCAGCGCTTCCACGCCGTAGTCCATGAGCATGGAGGTGTTGTAGAGGAACTGTTCGTAGCTGTACTCTTCCCCCTGGATGACGAAGGAGTCGGGCATCAGCCCGTGCCAGTGGTAGAGCTGGTTGAACTCCACTGCGATGCGATTCCGGTACTGGAACTGCGTCCCAAACAGCAGCTCAGGGTCAAACTTGAGGCTCAGGTAGTACCCGCTGAGGTGCTGGACATAGTCTTCAACGACGATCTTAATGGTCTCCCCTGGGCAGGAGGTGAGAGAAGCAGCCATCAGCTGGCAGCGGCTACCAGCCCCGTACCCCGAGATGTTACCCGCGTGCTATGGCAGCACGTCCCAGCAGCCAGCCACCACCTGCGTCCTGTCTGACCACAGGCTTGTTGAGTTGGTTGGGAATTTCTCAGTGAATGATTTTTTCACCAGCAAAAGTCAGTCTGCCAAAACCAAAATGGTTCCCGAGGAAGCTGACCTTGATACGCTTCTTAGAGATCATGTGGGGACGTGGCTTTTTTTCTGGATGTTTTGGTCAAAAATGACATTTTGTGAGATTATGGTAAAATTATAATGAATAGTAAAATGAAGTAATTTTAAATTATGACAAAACTATTCAGAATTAATTCTTTGGATGGACCAAAGACAATAACCCCTAGAAGGGAGCCAGAGAAGCTCCTCCAGCCTCTAAAGCCAGCCTGGCCACCACCCTCAGAGACTGACCAACACCCAAGTCCTTGGGGCTTGCCCAGAGAGGTGGGACATGGGGCTCTGTGGTGTCCATGCCCTCTGGCACTGCCATTCCTCACCCATGAGGATGAGACGAGCCGTCTGGAAGAGCTGCTCGTCGCTCCAGGTGGGATGCTCCCGTTTGAGTATGTCGCAGACGCGGTTGTGCTCGCGCAGCCAGAGTGTGGCATACATGCAGAGCCCCGGCAGCAGCCCAAACACCTCCTGCCCCATCGCCAGCTGCTTCTCCTTGGGGATGGCAGGCGGGTAGACCATGTGAACTGGAGCTTCAGTGACCATGGGGGGGTACACCTCTCCATCCACCACCTTGGGGAGACAGGAATGGGATGCCAGAAAGGGAAGAGGGGAGAAAACCATCACGGTGGAAGCCTACCCAGTGGGGCTCGCCTCTCTACAGGCACCCCAGCCGCTCTTCTGCAAGCTCTGCGCAGGATGGAAATATCTCCCTCCTACAGCCCTGACTGTGGGATGCCTGCTGCCGTCAGAACAGCTACACCGCAAAGCTTGTCCCTCTGGTGTGGCACCTCTGGCCAGCAGCCACACAGGGCACCAGGACTGGGGTCTTCCAGGAGCTGCCCAAGGGATGTGGGCTTCAAACGAGCCTGGATCACAGAGCTGAGAGACATTTTGGTCGTGCTGGGGAGTACCTGGAATTTCAGCTTCCCGTCTCTAAAGAGCCGCAGCTGGTGCTGCCGCTGCAGGTTGTCCCCATACAAGTGCCCAAGATCCACCTGCCACGAGAGCACAGGGTCAAGGCTGCTCTGAGAGGCCATTCTGCCCCAGTCCCCTCCTCGCTCCCGGCATGTTCCCGCACCCCCTCACCCCGTGCCCCAGTGCCTTGGTGAAGCCACGTCCCATCTTCCCGGACGTCTTGAAGAACTGGTGGGTGAAATGCTGGGCGAAGAAGGCAAACATCAGATTGGTGCCTCGGGGATCGGCTTCAAACTTCTCCCGCAGCAGGAACCTCTCCGCCAGGAGCTGGGGGTCAGGGAGCTGCTGCTTCCCTGCAAAGGATGGAGGTTGAGGGCAGATGCCATGCACCAACCCGGCTGAGCATCGGTGCTGCCGGGGGCTGTTGGTGAGCGCTGCCCTGTCTGCTGCAGCAGCAGGCCCTGACATGTCTGCACAGACACCCTACAGCCATCTTACACAGGCTACGACATGCCCCAGCAGCTCCACCTGAGCTGTTCCAGCAGAGTTTCAGAAGCCATCAAGCTCCTCCTGCCCACAAGGACAGCGGTAGCAAGTGGCACTGCCAGCGGTGCCTTGCAGATGTGTCCATGGCAACGAAAACTGGGAAACACTGCTGGGAAAGCACCGATGCTGGTATGGACCTGCGGTGCTGCTCTGGCAACTCAGCCCCAGGGCGGGCACCGCACGGTGCTGGTCCCCCTGTGCCAGCCCCTACCTTTGGTCCCCATGGGCGTCGGGCAGTTGTCCGGCACGGGCGGGAGGACGCGGGTATAATAGCTGACGTTGGCGTAGGCCTCCCAGCTGATGTAGCCGTAGTCAGAGTTGAAGGTGGGAGGGCTGGGGATGAGATTGGCACGAACTGAAAGGAGAGATGGGGTCACCACTGTGGGGCCCGGGCAGCACCTCACGGGCTCTGCCCCGGCCCCTGCCCAGCCTGGCACCCCGAAACCCAGAAGGGTACAGGCAGCGGAGGCACGTGGGTGTCCTGGGCTTTGCTCCGAGCCTTTTAAAGGCTGCAATTCCCTGCAGGAGAGGAGAGCTCATGCTAATGTGCCAAGTGGATTCCTCAATGATGAATGAGATGACAACCACATAGAAATGGTAAAAACCAACAGCCGGAGCTTTGCAAGCGTGTCGCTACGGCTCCAAGGGCTGGAACCTAAATATTTATGCAAAGTCATGAACGTGGGGACGTGAGTTACAAGGGCTATAGTTCCACAGGCTGCTTTCCGTGCAGCTGCTTAATAGCTCTTTGGCCCAGGAAGCGTGGTGGGCTGAGAGCTGCTTGTGTTTTCCAGCTGGCTGGCAGCCCGGCAAATGGACAGGGATGCATGGATGGGATGCACGGACGGGGTGCATGGACAGGGACGCATGCACAGGGATGCATGGACAGCCTGGCCTGCTGAGACTCTGTGCCCTGCTGCTGCCTGGCCGGGCAGCCTCCTCCGAGCAGGGTGATGGGGTAACAACCTCCCTGGGTGTCCCGGTGAGGTGACTCAAGCCTGGTGCCCACTGTGCCCGTGGGAGCTGCTCAGCATCGTGGCAGCCGCACCACCCCACCCACACCTCTGCTGATGCCCAGGGGGTCCCTGAGTCCCGCTGCACCCTGAGACCCACTTCAACCCCTCACCTGTGAGCACCAGCCTCATGAGCGTGTCCCTGATGAAGGTCCTGTTGATAATGTCCCAAAACCACTTGAAGTGGGTCAGGATGAAGTGGTAGAAGGCAGGACTGGGCTTCAGCAGGTTGTGAAGGCGCGTCCAGAGCTCGGCTGTTGGAGACAGAGCAGGCGAACCGCTCAACCCGCTAACGAAGCTCACTAACGGCCCTGGCCCACCCGCGCTGTCGCTGCTGGTGAGGGCACGTGCTGCAGGCACAACCTGCTGCCCCAGGACCCACGGGTGCCAGAGGTCCTCCAAGCACGAGGGACTTACGGGAGGTGCAGTTGGCCCCGGAGTACCCCGTCCGCGTGCAGTCACACTCGTATCCTCCCAGGCCGACCCTCACGCACACCCCTTGGTGCTGGCAGGGGAAATAGCAGCAGGGATTCACTGCGGGGAGAGAGACACATCACTGTCCATCCATGCTGTCACCTTCCTTGTGGACGTTAACATTGTCAGAATCACTCGGGATTGTCACAGGAACCATCTGCACCCTGCAGCCATGGACCGATGGGTGCTGGAAGCCCCAGACCCAGCTCGGGCTGTTGCTGCCAAGGCTGTGCCCCACGCCACCACAGAGCCACGTCATGGTGGTCTTCTGCATGGCCTGTGTCCCTGGACCTCCAGGGTGGGACAAAGCAGTGTAAACACAGCACTGGTGTTAATAATAACAGTAATTGTCAGGGCTGGAGTTTGCTTTGGCAAGCAGCTCCTCCACCCTCGCTGCCCGAGCGGATGAGGAGGGCTGACCGCTGGGCCCGCTCCCCCGGCTCCTGCCCGGCCCCTTCCTCTGCTGTCTTTGTGCCCCAGCCTGCAGCCACCAGATAAGGGCCCTTCCTGCCAGCCCGGGGATCCCATGGGCCAGCGGGAGCCAGGAGCAGCACTGCCACCAAGCTGGGTCAGTCCCCACGGACTCAGGATGGAGCCTTTGTGCCAGGAGAGTAGACGTGCCAAGAGACGTGACCTCCTGGAGCACACCTGGCTGAGGGTTTTGGTGCACATCAGCAGGACGGTGGTCACCAGCCCCACCGGGACACACAGGACAAGGGTGTCACCGACACATAGTGCTCAGCTCCGGTGCCACCGGCTGCAGGGACACTGGTTGTCGTCACTCCCTGAGCACCAGAAGGGACCGAGAGCCTTTCCTGGTGTGCCCTGTGTTGTGGCTGATGAAGGAAGGTCTCCTTGGCTGCTCTGCATGGTCCATGAGCTCCCCAGAACCCCGCCAGACCTGGTTCAGATTCTTCTGGAATTTGGGAAAAGGTTCCAGCGCCGGAGTTGGAGGGATGGTTATGCAGAATAGAAACCACATTTTTTCCATAGGAAATTGCAGCTAAAAATTAACATCTTTGAAGAATAAAGCTAATTTTGAAAAGTTGCTCAGTCTCCCAGCCAACCACATGCTTGGGGCAGGACAGGGGCTGCCCAGGAGCCTGGGGCTTGGCCAGCAGCTCTGCCCCACCTGCCTCAGCCCTGTGACCTTGGAGCCCTCACGTCACGGGGCCGGCTTGCAAAGATGCGTTCAGCTCCCAGCCCTTCTATCAGACTCCCTTTCATCTCAGATATTTTCATGTATCCAGACGAGAGGCAGCAGGCAGCTTTTATTTATCTCAGACAAATTAAGGTCAGACCACCCGTTTGGTGTTTGGCAAGACGGGAATTTTTGCAAAGGGAGCTGTGTTGCAGGGCAGCTGGAGCATCCTCCGGGCTGTTCCTGTGTCGGTAGCTCTGCTCTCGACTGCTGCAAACTTTGCAAGATCTGAAAGAGACGCCCCATGGAGCCCGCTGCAAGCAGGGGGGATGTGGGGCTGCCATGGGCACCACAGCCATGGGGCTGGGAGGATGCTCCATGCCACGGGCTCTGGCACGACAGGTTGTGTCCTGCCCCATCTCTCCAGCTGCCGTGGGGAGTCAGGAGGAGTTCACTTTGCTGGGGATCCCCCCAGCGTGGGGCTCGATGGCATGTTATGGCCGAGCACTCCTCCAAGGTGGGTCTGGCAGCACACCAAGGCTTGGCCAAGCTGCCTCCTCCCATGGTTCACAGCAGTGTCAGTGCCGCGGGTCCCGGAGGTGGGGTGGGAATGGCGTGTACCAGCAAAAAGGGTGGGAGGGGGACAGAGCGTGTCCTGGCCTGCGACAGCAACCCTCTCACGTCCTTTTGGAGCCTCCCTCCTGCAGCAGCTTTGTGCCTTTCCCCACCCCAGCCAGGAATCCTGCGCCGGCTCTGCTGGGATGGCTCCAGGTATGAGGAAAGCTGCTTCCAGCCTCTGCGCTGGAGTGTGGCCCCCTCCATGACGACAGAGCTGGTGAGTATGCTCCATCACCGCTGAAAAATGCCAGATTTTGGGGACAACATCCGCTCTGTGAACCGCAGCCAAAGCAACCTGGGGTGAATCATGGCCGGGCTGGAGCCGAGCTCGCTTGATGGGACATGGCTCCGCAGCCGCAAGCTTTGAAGATGGTGAAAGGCTCACATGCACTTGTTTTTCCGATTCAGAGAGGTTTCCTTGGGCCCATAAGCTGTTCACAGCACATGCAACGCCGCCAGATTGTCATCTGCAAACACTTCTGGCAGCACCGTGAGCACGAGCAGCGTGCCAGGGCCACAGCTGCACACCACGTGGGGCTCAGTGCTTCTTCTCCCCACACCTGAGCCAGGCTGCTGGCCCCAAGGACGGGCTGCGGGCAGGCGGCCAGGCTGGCTGGAGGGGGGGATGCAGCCCCAGGGCTCTCGCTATGGCAGCAGGCTCTCCTTCGCAGCCTGAGTTGGAGCTCCTTGAGCCCCGTAGTGGAGGGGCTGTGCTGGGAGAAGGTGGTTCACCAAGGCTACAGAAACAGGCCTGCATCAAGAGTGGCTTCGCAGGGTCCGTGCCCAACCTGCCCCGTGGCTGGAGCTCAGGCCGATGGTGATATTTGGGTGCTGCTGCACCTCCCGCTTGGCAGCGGGTGAAACGGTGTGAGCTGTGGAATGGCTGTGGAGAGGATGGTCAGGTTTATTTTGCAAGAACTCTTGTATAAAACTACACCCCTGAAGGCAAGCTAGCAGCCAAGGGCAATATCTGCAGGGGAAAACAGAGAAACACCATGGGACCAGCTTAGCTCTGCTCACAGCCAGAGGAAAAGTCTACAGAGAGTAAACATCACAGCTTGGAGCCAAGGTGCAGCCAGCAAGGAGTCAAGTAGAAGTGCTCTAAGCAGCAAACACCAAGTGAGCAGGAGATCCTAGCCTCAGCCCAACATCCTGTTGTTTGGTCTTTGAGAGCCGATCCGAGGGCAAGATTAGGGCTCTGGTCCTCCCAGCGCAGCGCTGGGGAGGAGCAGGACCTGGCTGCTCTGCTGAGAGCACCTCAGGGCACAGCGCAGTTCCCCTCATTCCTCAGTCAGGTATCTCCCTCCCTAATTGAGGCTTGGAAGAGAGCAGTCCTTTCATCTGTATCTCAGGTATCTGGGTTTTTTCCTCCATGAGGTGAAATTTGCTTTGATCCTGGTGTGCAGCAGTCATCTCCAGGGGTTGGTCATGGCTGTGCCAGCTGCATCTGTCCCAGCTGCTTCAAGCACATGGGTCACCAGTGTGTCCCCAGTCCCTGTCCTGTGCCGAGCAGAGTGTTGTTCCTGGCTGTCCTTAACCCCAGGAGGAGCTTCTCAGGGAGATGAGACCCGCACCAGGAGATGGCCAAGCTGGAGAAGGCACTGCACAGAGGCTGTCCCTTGCCTGTCCCCACCACCCACTGTCCAGCCCAGGGGCTGACAGACAGGTCCATCCTATGGGGTCCTTCCTTTAGTGTAGATGTGCCTGATGGGCCCCACAGCAGGGTACCTGCAGCCTCCCCAGCACCAGCCCTCCTCCTGCAGCGCTCACTCCAGCTGCTCCTGTGGCGTGGCCATGCTGGGAGCACCCAACCCCGCTGTCCTCCGTGGGTGGACCTGCCACCTCTTGCCAGGTCGGGTTCCTTCTCCCACAGTCTCACTTCTCCTGCAATGAGGGGGTGCCTGCTCAGCCCCGTGTGCCCAGCCTGTGCACATTGCGGGAGCTCTCAGGTTGGGGCACATCACTTCCCACAGTGGTGGGTAAACCTGGGCAGGCTGCTGGAGACAGGGTCACCAACAGAACCATTGGCAGCGCAGGTGGCTGGAGCCCTGCCAAGGGATGCAGCCCATGTACCTGGGCTGGTTTTGCTGAGAACCAGCAGGTTTTGCTGCAAGATGCAGAGGAAGGTCACTTCGTGCAAGATGGACTGGAGTCAATGCCTCAAGTTTGTTTTTCAGGGGTGATTTTGTTCTCTGGTCAGGCGTGACAGGCTCGGGGGACTGTCCCCAGGCTGCCCTGCCTGTCCTGCCCTGCGCCCCGGGGGCACCAGGTCCGGGCAGCGGCGGGGCGAGGACCAGCCC
>VZZY01010515.1:779319-801886 GCA_013400335.1 Eurystomus gularis
CCTCCGACAGCCCGGCCCGCCGCGGGGGCTGCCCCGGCCCGCGCAGCCCCCCGGGGCCCACGGTCATGGCGTGAGCCCTAAGTCCCCCAGGAGCCCCCTGCCCATCCCCAGGTCCCCCTGTGTCCTCACCTCCCTGAGCATCTCCACACCCATCTTCTGGTCCCCATGTCCCCCAGCATCTCCATGCCCTGGTCCCCGTGTCCCTCTGGTCCTCATATACCCCAGCATCTCCATACCTTCTTCTTGTCCACATGTCCCCCAGCATCCCTGTGCCCATGCCCTGGTCCTCAGATCTCCCAGCATCCCCATGCCCTGGTCCCCACGTCCCCTTAGCATCCCTATGCCCACTGCCTAGTCCCCAGGACCTCCATGCCCATCACTTGATCATAAAATAGAATTATAGAATCATAGAATCATAGAATCATAGAATCATAGAATCATAGAATCAAAGAATCAAATGGTTGGAAAGGACCACCACGATCATCAAGTCTAACCTTCATCCCAACATCTCTCTAGCCACTAGACCATCGCCTCAAGTGCCACATCTACTGGTTTTTTAAACCCCTCCAGGGATGGTGACTCCACCACCTCCCTGAGCAGTGTTCCAGTGCCCAACCACTCTCAGTAAAGAATTTCTTCCTAATGTCTAATCTAAACCTCCTCTGATGCAGTTTGAGGCATTTCCTCTCATCCTATCATTACTAATTTGAGAGAAGAGACCAACACCAGCCTCGCTACAACCTCCTTTTAGGTAGTTGTAACAGCAATAAGGTCTCCTCTCAGTCTCCTCCTCTCCAGACTAAAGAACCCCAGTTCCCTCAGCCACTCTTCTTAAGGCATCCATGATCCACAAGCCCCCTGCCCGGGCTGCCATGCCTGGGACACCCTGTAAGAGCCTGGGCAGCGTCACCATCCCCGCAGCGTGCCCGTGGGCTGTAGGCCTGGCTCAGATCCCTCTGACCCGCTGCGGGAGGCAGCCCTGGCAGCGCTGTCCAGCTGGCGCCAGGAGCTGGGCTGCCCACAGCCGCCGACAGCCAGAAAAGCCGAGTTTATCAGTAAAACCATCGCTGTTTCCTGCCTGGCTGCTTTGCCCCCCAGCAGCAGCCGGGGCAGGATCAGGCCAGCCCAGCCCAGGCTGGCACCAGCCACCCCGCAGGGGAGCATGTCCTGCAGGGAGAGGCTCTGCGTGTGGCTGGGCTGGGTGAGAGCACAATGGGCTGCAGGTCTTGCTGGGCCAGCCCCAGGGATGTCCTCCAGCCTGGTGGTGCCCCGAGCCCAGGGGCTGTGGCTCCTCGCCCTCTCCGTGCTGCGCTGCAGCAGCAGCAGAGACCCCAGCACGGGCCTGGCTGTGTTTCAAGATTATCTCGGGTTTTGCTGTCACCTCCTCGCAGAGCGGCAGGAAGCCCTGGCTGGGCTGGGGGATTTGCGATTCCTGCACGGTTCCTGTGCAGTTCCTGCGCTCTGCTCTGCGTAGAAAGGGGCTGTGTGGTGGGGATGGGGCAGGAGCGGGGCTGGGGGAGTGGGGCTCACGCTGCGGGGCTTTGCTGGATGTCAACAGCAGTGAGGGAGCGTCTCTGCTGGGTGAGTGGCCTTCATAGGTGTCCAAAAAGGAACAAAAGACCTCAGGTCCAGCTTCAGCGGGCAAATGCATCAGGTGGGACACAGAGATGAGCTCAGTGGGCTCTTGACGCCCTCCCGTAGGGTGGGGACACCGTCTGCCTCCTGATGGCGAATCCGTGCTGGAAACGAGGGGCAGGTTTTGCTGTACACGTGCAGCCGGCGTGGTCAGCATGTGCTGGCACCAGCACAAATGCAGAATATGGACAAATATAGAGCCATGGAGGGCTGGCGGCTCGGTGCAGAGGGACGGATTTTGGCTGGGTGTCGGGATGGCTTCCGCAGGAGCACGAGGGGATGGTGTCAAACACTCGCCCAGGCTGCAGGAGCAGGGCAGCGATGGACCCACCACCCGCTGCCACCACCAGCCCCATGGTGCTGCAGCCCCACAGAGGACTCAGTGGTTTACCCTGCGGTGTGTGTCTTTCCCTTCCATCCCCACAGACAACACCACCAGCGCCAGCTCTGGCCTTTCCCCCTCCCAACGCCCGGTGCTGTTGGCCACAGCATTGGGACCTGGCAGACCCTGACCCCTGTGTCCCCCCCGGGCCAGCCTGGCAGCCCCTGGGGATGCCCCGGCTCTGGGAGCTCTCCTGCACTTGCAGCTCAGCTCAATTCTCGCTTGTCGGGTTTTAATAGTGATTTGCTTGCACAATACGGGAAGCGATTGCAACAGCCCCAAGGCCAACTGTCTCGCCAGGGCCACCAAAGGGCTGCTGTGGAGGGGCTGCCCCTGATCTGCAGGGCGAGGGAGGGGGCTGCTGCCGGCAGCTGCAGGGCGGGGGTGGCCCAGGCGTCCCACAGAGCCCCACCACTCCTGGCATCATGCCTGGTACCCAGCCCCCGTGCTCCAGGAGCTCGGTGTCACGCTGGGCTGCTCGGCACTAACCTGGCAGCTCCCGACCTTCCCACTGCCAACCTTGGCCGCCAGCAGACCTCCTCTTTCGCCTTCGTGATGTCAGCTCTGTCTGAGCTGTGCCCCAGGGTGTCTGTCCTCATATCCCGGGACGGGAGCCAGCGCCAGGGCCCCAGAGGAGGCCCTGGCCAGGACAGGGGTGGGTGCTGCTTCCTGGGCATCGTGGTGGGACCACAGCTTCACAGCCCTCCTTGGCACAACCACGAAGTCAGGGCCACCCGGGGCACAGCGGGCACATCCAGGGGTTTGTTGTGGAGACCTTGCTCCAGATTAAACCAGGATGGGGACGGTGCTCTTGGAGACGCTTTTGGAGACGCTTTTGGAGATGCTTTTGGAGACGCTTTTGGAGATGCTCTGCAGCCCTGCTCCGACGCACCCTGAGCCCCTCCAGCAGAGCAGCGGCTCTGCCCGCCGGGGACAGCGGGGAGCGGGCACTGCCGTGTGCGCAGCCCGGGCNAACACCGGCAATGGCAGCGCCGGGGCCGCGGGAGGCACCGGAGCCGCCCAGCACCGCTGGTCCTGAGCTGCTCTCGCCCTGGGCTGCCCCGCAGCTCCCCTCCGGACCCCCGGGACCCCATCCCGTGGGTTTGGGGGGGTTCTGTCTCCACGAGCGGCAATGCCTCCGGGGCAGGACAGCGGGACCTCAGAGCGTGCGGCTGCTCAGCACCCAAAACTCCTTCCCCCCCCCCATCTTCCGAGGGGTGCTGGAGCCTCGGGGACACCCCGTGCCGTGACCTTGCGGACTTGGGGTGAGGTGGCAGCTCAAGGAGCCCACCCCAGGCAGGTGACAGGCCTCATGGTGCAGGCGTGGAGCCCACCCGAGCCCTGCCGTGGGGCAGCCGGGCAGGGGCACCCCCACGGCTCCCCAGCCCAGCGCTCCGGGGGTGGCTGTGCCTGGGAGGAGCATGTCCCCTTGATCCCAGGGGATCTGCGTGGCCCATGGAGCATCCCCTGGCCTGCCCCATCCGTGTGCATCCCTGCGAGGCTCCTCGGGTGGGACGTTGCTCAGTGGGTGGACCCTTGACCGTGGGTTGCAGAGGCTGGGCAGACAACAGGGAAGCCAAATCCCCCAGTTTCCTACTATAAGGTAGACCGGGTAACCGGTGACAAGTCCCCGGTGGAGAAGGTACTCGATAGCCACGGGCACTTCAATGCAGCGCAATGGCACAGCAGATGCTGGTGGCTGGAGAACTTGCACGGGGCATCAGTCTGGTCTGGTCCACCCTGTGCTGGGCTCAAGGGGCTGGGGGACGTGGGGCCAAGCAGGGCAGCAGTGGAGCAGCCCAGGGAGCAAAACTCTCCCCGATGGATGAGCCGGGCTGGTGGCCCCTTCCTCGGCTCCACCGGGCACAGCGGCAGAGGACCCAGCGTTTCCTCTGGCACAGGGAGCCGACAGACGCTGTTTGGGGGGCTACAAATCAGAGCTGAAAAGCCGGGACTGGACAGGCTGTCTGGGAACTCGTAACCTGAGCCTGGAGGACTCAGGAAAGCGCTTTCAGCAATCATATTCATCATCTTCAGCTCAGACTCATTAGGCTCGCGGAGCCCAGCCCCGCCACCACCAACGCCTCCCGCACGCAGATAGAGCCGCCGGCTCAGACAAATAAATGCTTCCAGCTTCCCGGTGGATGCGGCAGGTCAGGGAGCATCTGATGCCAATTACTCATGGTGTAGGGTTCCCCGGCCGCGCTCACCAGTACTACGTAGTGAAGAGGCTCCTGTGCTCCAGCGCTCCTGCCCAGGTCCAGCCTGGCCACGGAGATGCTCAGCTGCCTACACAGCCCCTCTGGCTTGGAGCAGCACCACGGACCACCCTCTGCTCCCCATACCAAGAGCCATGGGAGCAGCCAAGGGGGAAGAGTTTTAGTCTCCCATCACAGGGAGAAGAGCAGCTCCATGCCACCCGTGTTTTGGGTTCTTCCAGCCTAGAATCAGGGACTAGTGCAGGGATCATCCACCTGAGTGTTTCAGGGGATGCTTGGAGGCCACCTCACTGCATGGCCACCCCCACAATGGTTGGCTGTACACAGCATTGGAACAGGGAGTTGCTGCTGGGGTTTAACTCCCCCAGGTCATCTCCTCCCAGACTGTCCCCATCACATGTGCTCGCAGCATGATGCAGCAGGGATCTCTCCTCCCTGCTCCCCAGGCACGGGACTGAGCGTGCAGAGCTGTCCCAGCTGGTGCAGCAGGTTTGGAGCCTTCCTGACCAAGGGTCTGGCAGAGGGAGGTCCAGAGGTGTCCAAACTCAGCATCCCCTGGTTGAGATGGTTATGCCAGAGCTGCAGCCAGGGATGGTGGTACCCATCACAGGCAGCTGCTTTCCCAAGTGGTGGGGAGCATGTTGGGGCTGTGCATCACTGTGTGACAACACGTGGATGCCCTGCATCATCTTGTGCCCTCCATGCGTGGGCCCCATTGACATCCCTGGGGCAGCACATCCTCGTCTCAGGACCCAAGCAGATGAGAATCTTCATTGGGTTCAGGTCCAAAATGACAGCAGAAACCTGTGGATGGGGCTGGAAAGGGACCTCAGGGTCCTGGCGCCCATCCCAAGCGGTGATGGCAGCCAGCACAGCCACGCAGCCTTGCCGAGCGCTGCAGTGAAATGGACGCAGGCAGCTCCACTCGCCCGGCGGCTCGTAGGGGCAGCTGCACGTTTCCACATCTCCGGGCTCAGGCTGGCCTGGATGTCCTTAATTGCCCAAAGGTCGGTGTCCCTGAGCCCGGGGCCACGTGTCGGAGGGACCCTGGGCAGGAACCTGACACAGCCGCAAGTCATTCGGGATCAACGCTGGGGGCCAGGAAATTGCAACGGACACGAACCTAAATATGCCGCACGTCCCCTCAGGTAATCAGGGGCCGGGCCAGATTCTGGCTGACAGCTTAAATGCCTTAATTCCTTGGCCGCTGTGGTTCGAGGGGGTCCCGTGTGCCGTGGGCTTCTCCCAAACGGTCTCTGAGATGGAGATTTGTCTATAATTGGAGGCATGTTGCATTCCCCTGAAAGTAGCCAGGTCCCGCTGGAGGGGGGCTGCGGGAAGGCAGCAATTTCCCTTATGGAATTATTTACCTGATTAGAGAGTTTATTTTATCAAAATTGCTTCAGAATGGGGCTGCTCGGTGTGTCCAGCGCAGAGAGCTCCCCAGTGGGGCTGGCGGCCTGGAGACAGGTAATTTGTGTGGTTAATGGGACTAATCCACCAGGCAATTGCACCAATAGATTTCACGGCTGCAAAGTGCTCTGTTCCCATTAATTAAAAATCTGTTAAGAAGATTAGCACATAAAGGTATCAAAAGAAACCCAAGACTTTCTTTCCCCACTGGCCCCCAAAGGCGAGTGTGGGAGTGCTGGATTGCTCGCATTAGCACAAAAATTATTCTTTTAAAGGTAAAGGCTCCACATCCAAAGTAACTGCTGACAGTTTTCTCCAACTTCCCTACCAAGAGGTCCTTCACGTTTAATTATAGTTTGTTTAAATTAGCCCTGATTGTTCGCATAGAGTGTTAGCTTAAATATATTTTGAACGTCTGGTTCCCCTGTGCCCTGTCGGTGCAGGGCGAGGAGAGCAGCCTCCGGCCGAGCCCTGAGCCTGGCAGGTGCCCCTGACATGGGGCTGATGCTCGCGGCTGCCCGGGAGGAGAGGGAGGTCCAGGGGGGTCCAAACTCAGCATCCCCTTGTTGAGATGGTTACGCCAGAGCGGCAGCCGGAGATGGTGGTACCCACCGTGGGCAGCGGCTCAGCCAAACCCAGCTCTGCAGCAGGGCTGTGGTGGGCACCTCCTGGGCAGGGTGGTCTGCCCAGACCTCACCAGCAGTTTCTCTGCCAGCAGAGAAGCCATCACCATCTGCGCCATCACGGCCTGCACCCCGCGGACACCCCGCTGCCATCCCCGGCTGCCGCTGCCGGCCGGCCCGGCACTGTTCAGCCCCTCGCTCGGTGCCCGGTGCCGCTCCTGGCCTTTGTCCACAGCCACCGAGCAAAACAAAAGCAAATTCCCCGGCAGCTGAAGGTGCCATTTTTACAGCTTGGCTGAATGAGGAAATATTTTTTGATCTCTTAAAAAATCCTGAATATTATCTGACAGTTTATCTTGTTTCTCCGCATCCGTGTCTTTGCAGCAACGCCAGCTCATTTACATGTGTATTGCGCCTGCCTCCACGGGTGCTGAGGTCAATTGAAACTCAAGAAAAGAGGAGAAATTTATGCAAAACTGTTGATTGCATTTGTATGTAATGAAATCATCCAATATTCATCTGACTATAGACTCTAATCTGAAAGGAGAAGTGAAGGACATAAGAGTCACTGGAAAGCAATAATGAGCTTCTGTAGTGATTAAAAAAGCACTTGAGCTTTCTGAAAATCCAGCCAGAAATCGTGTCTAATCAACACGGAATATAGGAGGCAGAGATTACATTGATACATTTTGCAAAGCTCACTGCTGCAAATGTATGCGCGCTGTAAACTCTGACATGCCATCCATGGTCTGTTTTATACAAATCCGGGCGGCACACAATCAGCGCCCGGGCTCGTCCCTGGCACAAAGCAATCTTGGTGTCTCTGCTCGATGACTCACAAGGAGCGCAATCACATCTATTTTGAAGAGCAATGTTGGTTTTTAACTATGTCGAGAGCTTCCAGCTTCCTTGGAGTTTTTCCTTCCCCTTGCCTTGGCTCCACACTCCCCACGGCCGCGGGGCTCGGTCCGGGAGGCAGCGGGAGGCTGGTGCCCACCCCGGTCCCTGCCACAGCCCCCTTGGTGAGGGTGCCCTGGTTCAGCAGCTCGGAGCAAACAGAAGCGTCCTGGCAGAGCCGAGTGTGGCCGTGCGGGTGGCCCAGGGAAGGCTGCGGGTCTGTGCCTGGGGTGTGATGGTGGGGACGTGCACAGCGGTACCGCCTGTGCTGAGGGAGCAACCCCCTTGGGGACCACCAGCCCAACCAGGCCATGGCAGCACTCGCCGGGTGGGAACACGATGGTGCTCCAGATCTACGTGTGCTGTTGGGAGAGGGCTCTGGGTGAGTGTGGCAGGCTGGGGAGAGCCCAGGGCATGGCTCGAGGGGGTCTGGTCACAGCTGTCCTTCATGCCCCGTGCCCTGCCCCACGCCACCCAGTGCCATTTGCTGCTGAGGTCAAGTGGTTTGGTGGCTGAAGTGGCGTCACTGACATCAGGTCCACGTTACATCCAGCCCAACCGTTTTCTAGCTCACCATCCCTTTCCCTCCTGGCTTATTCCGTGCAGCTGGAGCTCCTTCCCCACCCACCAACAGCATCAGCTGCAGCTTCTTTATCAGCTCTGGGTGCAAGCCAGGCTGGAACCAAGTGAGAGGTTCCTGCTGATGCTGGTGGGGGAAAGCTTCTGGAGCAGCCAGGCCTTGTGCTGTGGCTCCTGGTGTGGTGCTAGAAGGTGATTTGTGCAGCAAAAGGGAAAGTGGGACCTGTCCAGAGCCACCTTGTGTGCCAGCTGGCTGTGGTTGTGGTGAGTGTCCGTCCTTCTGTCTCCTGGGTGGTTTAGTGGCTGTGGCAGGGGGTGGGTGGCCTCCTGGGCCAGCGCGCTGCCATGCACCCGGCTGTGTGTGGTGGGTGCTGCTGAAGTCCCGTGCGGCTGGAGGGTGCTGGGGCTGCAGCTGGTGCTTTTGTTGGCTCCTCCTGTGGCACGCAGCCCTACAGTGAGCAGGGTGGGCTGGGGCGGCACAGCTCATGTGCCCCCTTGCACTGCTTTGCTGGATCCAGGGGCAAGGGCAGCATCTGTGGATGCTGTGGCTGCTCCTGGGTGATGCAGAGCATGGGGCGTGTGAGGTGAGGATGTGGACAAATGGACTCCCCAAACCCTCCTCTGCCATCAGACCGCTTGGAGAACAGGCTCCTGCCTTTCTTTAAATCTAAAAGCTGTTTTTGCACCTGGTTTTGCCTCATCAGTGGGGCCAGCAGGGAACCCCCTCCCAAAGGGACAGGACATGGCTGCACTGGGAATGGGCAGCTCCATCCCCAGCCTGGCACTGGCGCAGCATTACCTCTAGGTTTTAATTCATGTGAGATGCTAGAGAGTAAGAAATAGCTGTAAATACTAGAGAAATCCCTCTGGGCAATGACCCTCTGCAGCTCCGCTGCCTGCCTCCACCAGCCCACCCCTCCACCAGCCCATTGCCACCGCCTCAGAGACCTGCAGACTGGGCAGAGGCTGGAGAAGTCCCCACGGGCAGCACCAGCCCTGCCTGAGCCTGAACCCGCAGCATCTTCTCCACTTGCCCTGGCTCGGAGACATCCTGCTCAACAGCCACTGCTCCCGGGGAAGGTACCAGGGAAACCCTTTGAGCTCAGGCTGTCGCTTGGTTGCTGAGGCTGCAACAACAGCAAAAAAATTCTAGTTGATAAATGTCAAAACGAAATACAGTGATCGGCTGAAAGCAATTTACCGAGCCATGTAACCGCCCTGGGCTCGCCATTTTCCTTTATTCATTTATCATGGAAAGCGCTTTGGCCAAAATACACAAAGCAGAGAAATTGTTGACATGTGGGGCCCTAGCAGAGCAAATCCTTCATCCTCCTCCCCCTCCCCACTGCACACAAACTAACTTTTTGGGAGTTGTTTATTTAAGGACTGCAGAGCACTCAGTGCTCTTTGAACCCCAGTGCCTCGGGAGCGGGGCTGAGGGGGTGACCACCACCTTCCCTCCTCTTGCCATCTCCTGGGGCTGTGGGAAGACCTTTGCTGCTGTTGGGAAGTACCTGCTGGTAGTGAGGAGTTGAGCTGTGCCATGTGCTCAGCACCTCGTTCTGATTCTACCTTCTCCATCCCCTAAAATGTGGTACCAGTGGTTCATGTGGGCGTTCTGGAACTGGCCAGGGAGGGCAGATACTGGTTTCGGAGTGTTTCAGTCGTGGCTTTTGGTCTTCTTGGTCCTGGCTAAAACAGCCACGCTGACAGCGCTGGTTTCAGTTCTCTTTCCATGAAGTCTAGGAAACCACAAAGACCATCTCTCCTGACCACCCCACAACCAGCCCATGCTGAGATCCCTCGTGCCTTCCCAGTGGCCAGGCTGCAGGTAACTGCTGGCCACGGCCAAACGCTTCTGTTGGGGTGTGTGAAGCTACGGGGACACACCAACAGGAACTGGCTGTCCCAAGGTTGCTCCTCCACATCTCATTTGGACTTTATTTGAAGCAAAATTCAATGCTGAGGCTCACAGCAGGAGAGTGCAGGGTTCCCTGGCATGTGGTCTGCATTTCAGCCAGGCTGCAAAGGGGCTGGCGAGCAGGGCAGCCCTTCCTCCCGAGCCTCTGCCCGGGAGCCCTTCCAGCAGCCTCCAGTCCCCCTTCCCACTATTTTTAATCTTTGTTCACTCAGTTCTGTTGCCACCTGGATGAAGAGAAGCAAGCCCCCTCCCTCCAGTACAACCCAAGAAGAGGAACTGGAGCAGCCGAAGTGCAGAGCTGCTCTGGGGGGCTGGCAGAGCCTCCCCTGCCCATCGCCCGAGGCTGTGGACTCCGGGCAGGGATGGTCACTGGGGTCCGTGGCAGTCCATCACTGCTTGAGGGGGAAGTGTGTCCATCGGGATGGTGCTTATCCAAGCAGCTCCTTGGTCTTTGCTGCCAGGAGCTTGTCCATCTCCGCTGCAGCGCTGTCTGCCATTTGCTGGATCTGTGGCAACATGGTACAAGTCTGAGTGTTTGTTAAAGTGTAAAGGGAAAGGCGTGACTGGATCACCTCCTGAAACAAAGCCTAGAGCCCTACTAAAACCCAAAATAGTGCTGGGGCAGTAGCCGGCTCTTCTGGGGGCTCCTACCAGCCCTCAGCGACTCTGTGCCCGTGCTGCATCTGTACAGTGAGAACAGGGACTGGTCACGGGCTCTGAAAAGAGACACACAACACAAATTCTTCCTGGCTGAGCTTCACAAGTGGCTTGGTCAGGTCCTTAGTTAACTGAGCGACTTCAGGCAAGGCAGAGGTAGAGACCTGCTGGTGTTGGCTTGTCTCATTACCTCCTACAGCCTTTCTGCTATTAGAACGAATGAGGCAATAGCAGGAGCGTGGCCTTAGTACATGCTAAGAAGCGTAACAGATCTGCTTGCTTCTCATAGGAAGAAATAAATGGTGACAGTTAAAGACTTGCCCAGGGATCAGGTCTCCTGGTAATGTGGGACGGACGCGGCAAGCATGTAAATGGGACCAAAATGTGCATGCACTTAAATCTGAGTGAGCGCGGATGAAGGCTGGAGCACATCGGGCAGTTTTATGAACTAGTTTTACAGGACTGATTAAGACGCCATGTCTGAGGTCTATGACGATGACCTTTCCTCATGCTAAAAAATTTGGGTACAAGCGAAAACGAGACTTGAGACGCTACCTCCAAATGCAGAAAACCATCTGTCTGCTCTGGGAGAGCCGCCTCCCCACAGGATTCAGTTACAATAGCATGGCCATTTTTCCTGCTTGCACAAACACTCTGTATATCGATGTTTATTTTTGTGAGCGCACAGAGAACTGTCGTGAAGCATTTGCAATGTATCTAACTTTAGCTGTTAATAAACAAACAGCTAAAAAGTAATGGCCTGCCTTCAGAGGCATCAATTCAGCAAAACACTTTGGCTTGTGCCTGAGTTTATGCCCAAGTAATTGACTTTAGTGACATCTGCTCTTAGGGAATTAGGCATATGCTTAAGTATTTTCCTGAACCGGAGCCAAAAACTCTGAACGGAGATAATCTTGCTAGCCTTTTCATTAATAACGAGCTGGAGCAATCCTCGTTAACACCAGCCGTTTCGCAGTGGCCAGGCACCGTGTGCATGGTGGTGACACTATGGACATGGGTCACTTTGCTCCCCAAGTTCACCTGGTTTCTACAACTGCCAGTATGAAAGCTTTTGGGGAACACGTTTTTTTTCCCGTGTCAGCTTAAAATGCTTCATGTCATAGATTTGGCTTTGAGATTTAAGCCCCAAATCTCACGAAGAAAAAGCAAACACAGCAGCCATTGCTGACTCCAAAAATTCAGCCCAGGGCCACCCACTCCCCAGCCATGGTCTCACTGCTGGAGATTTGTCAGCAAGGGCTGGGACAAGTGCACAGCTGAGCTGGGAAGCATCACGATGTGGCAGAAGGGGAAGAAAAAAAAAAAAAAATTACCTGCTTTTCTAGCAGCCAGATTGTATCTTCAGACACTTTGCTCTTGGACTTCTTTACCTGGTTGATACTTTTGCTTCGCACCTTTCTCAGGGCCTCTTTGGACTTGTTGGTGGACTGCTTGGCAAGCTTGGCCAGGCTCTCCCTGTGCTCTCTCGTTACCCTAGCAGTGAGGGGAAAGAAAAAAAACACCAACAGGAAGAACAGCGTCATGTGTAGCACAGCCTGATTTATCTTCTGTGATGGATTTCGGGTAAATGCAGCAATCCTCCCTGCCGCGGCACCTCTCCAACTGGCCTAGGCAGAGCTGCCAGTCCTCCTGCTTTGGTCCACCCCAGCAAATTGGCCACCTCTGCACAGCATGGTCAGGGCAGCACACCCCAGCGAAGCAAGTCTTGAGCCTGTTTTATAGTCATGCCTGAAAGTCATGCTCAAATGTTCAGACTTTCCTTTTTTTTTCTCTGCTGCCAAAGCATTTGTGGGAAAGAGGGAAAACCCAGCTCCAGACCTAAGAGATGGAGCTGGGAAGTGTCATCTTGCAAAGCTGGGAGGAAGCCTCCATCCCTTCCTGAAACTCGGTACCGTCTCCCTGCAGCTGAAGAGCCTGGATTATGTATCTGGAAGCTACAGACCTTATGTTTCACTCAACCTTATTCCAGCTCATCACAAGGAGATGTGAACACCTGGTTTGACAAGAGGATGACGCTGGACATGGCTGGCACAAGTAACTCAAACCAGGAGAACTTCAGCTCCACCTTCCCTGTGACATGGGGCCGGTTACTGCCAAGGTGCCACAAGAAAACCCTCAACTTCCCACCCTGAACTAAAAACTGCAGGTGATGAGGGAGTCTGGCCATTGGAAGAAGGCACAGGAATGGCTGACGTGTCACCTCAGCTCCGCTCCAGCACCTACAGCTGATCACTGTCAACATCAACTGCTAGTGCTTAACACTAATATTTTAATTACTTTCATGGCTATTGAAATTTCCAGACCACCTTGAGAATTTAAAACCCCAGTGCACTCGCTGAGACTCACGAGCAAGAGAACGGCCGTCTGCTCACAGAAGATTTTTGCAAAATAAACATTTCACAGGAGTATTTAGAAATTGGCCGCGACAGCCTGGGTCACCAAAACACTGAGGCCAAGAGCTCAGGAAGCGCGGGGTGAGGGCTCCCAGGGCCGGGCTCGCTCTGCCCCGGTGTGGGTGAGTGTTACAGGGAGGCTGTTGGGGCACAATTGGACCGATCTCATGCTCAGCCCAGCGAGTCCCACGTGCCGACACCTTCCCTTGGCCAGGTCGCTGGTGGTGGATGCCTGCGGAGGTGCTGGCCTCTCACCGGTTATCTTTATTTCACGCTGCAAGAGGGAACAGGCTTCCCAAAAATGATTGGTAATTACAGGGATTTGGGGCTGCTGGAAAAGCGGACAGACCTCAGGAGCAGCGACCAGCCCCGTGGTGCCACCTCAGCACCCCCAGCCCACCCCACTCCCTGCCGAGGGGCAGCCAGAGGGTGATGGTCAGCAAAGCTGCCATGGGGTGAGTGGCTTCTGGTCAGCACGGGCTTGAGCCTGGACCGAGCGCCTCATTAGACATGAGCGGGGTTACTTGTGGTTTCCCCTGCATCCCAACACCGATGCCTTCAGGGCTTCTCGTGTTCCACCTCTCCAGCCGGAGGTCCCGAGACCAGCAAAGCCAGCTCACAAACAGGGGTCTGGCTGAGGTCAGATTCTCAGGCAGTGTTGTTTTTTTTTTTTGGGCGGGGGAGTCAATCCTGGCTGCTAAAGTTGGAGCAGGGACCTGGAAATCTCTCCCATCTCCGGCTGGGTGGCGAGCCCACTGGGAGCCCCAGTTTGCTGTCAGCTATTCCCCTCCCCGCTCCTGCTCGGCTCTTGCGAATTGTGCCGAGGGTATCACTCGCCTGCTTGGGGCTGCCGAGCCTTTAAGGAAATGTTTTTGTTTACGCAGCGCTGCCAGATTTCCTATGCTTCTTGGCACGGGGTCACAGCTTTCATGCCTCCTTGTCTGTCTTTATTAACACCAATTTCTTTTTATCACTGCGCAGTGCTGTGGAGTTTCTCAGCGGGTTTTATGTTCCAGCCAGACCGTGTGTAAATTCTCAGCAATGCTACCAACAATGCCAGAAACGGACACTTTTTCAAGCAGATGCTGTTTCTGGTTAAAGAATCCATCAACGCGAGCCAGGCCCATGGTTTCTAAGGACAGTTGTTTAATCCTGCCCCCAGATCTGGGACTTTTAAGCTGTTCTTAGACATGTTTTCTTTTCTGTCTAGTAACCATTGCCCCCATCCCCTCTTTAAAGCCAAAAACAGTGTGACGAGAACCTGGGGAAGGGGTGCCAGAAGGGAGGAACGAGGACGAGGTCCACGCCTGTCACCCCTTCTCTCTGGGGGGATTGCTGCCTGCCCCGGCGGCTCAAGGAGCAGCCAGGATCAGGACAGGGGCTGGGGACTGACATGCCAGGGGCTCAGAAGCACACACAGCCCCACAGGTAACATCTCCTCTTTTTCTGCTTCCCTCAGGGACTGGTGTTTGAAGCACTGGACCCTTGGGTGCTCCTCTCCCCGCACACAGCAGCAGACCCCAGCGAGCACAACGCGGGGCACGGCTCCTCTCAAGATGTTCAAGCGGGTAAGTTAATTCCTCTATCTCAAATGCTAGGAATTTCCTGTGAACCAGGGGGATTGGTTAAAGGAAAGTGGGCTTAACTAAACACTCTGCATGCATAATTGCAGATAAACACAGGGTGCAACACACACTGCTCAACAAAAAGCAGGCAAGAGGCTTCTGACAATGAGCGATCCGGAGCAGTGCAGCTCAGAAACAGCTCTGGGGTTTCTTCAAAGGGAATTCTGTTGAGTCCTTTCTCTCCATAGTAGGAATCTTTGCATATTTCTTAAAGGGCAAAGGAAAAAAAAGCTCACAATGAGTCGTTAAACTTTCAAATGAGTCATCTGGCTTTCAGTAAAGCATGTGTAAAAATATTACTAATTTACAAACAATATCCAGTGTAACACAATGGGTCCAAAAAAGATGAATCTAAAAACGAGGCAATACCATAAAAGACACAAGGTCAGGTCAAATTCGGCCAAGGGATCAACCAATGCAAATGTTCCCATGGCTGGTTGTCTTTCTTTTTTTTTTTTTTATTTTTAAACCCTCAGAGAATACTTTTTATACAAATAAATATTGCCTATGCAGTGCTAGCAACACAAACAGGAGAGTGCCTTGGGGAGCAGAGGGGATCCTAGCAGGCAGCAGAAGTAAACACAAACTAAACGAGTGTATTTTTTCTGCTAAAGCTGCAAAGCAAAAACTAAACTAATAGAATAAATACTGAGAAGCAAACTCCATTTTAAAATGCCCAGTTGAAACACTCTTGAGCACTGGAGCATAGCTGGGCCTGCAGAAGGCACAATATGATGCATGAGCATCCAGCTGCCAGGACAGACTAAAAAGAGTTTTTAATAACAGGAAAGGACAATTCAGGTTAGATTTTACTTTTGCCTCCTCATAAAAAACAATTTCTGCAGAAACAATATTGTCTCTTAGTTTCTGCTTTGTTTGGTCGCTCTGCACACCCACCAGAACTTTGGCAATTTCGCTGCGTCTGTCTGTCATATATTCTTTGATAAAACATCTTCAGAGTTGGGAAAATGAAAAATGTTGAAGATTTTTAAAGGTAATTCAGGGATATAATATTAAAGAGAGGCCTCTAGCAGAATTTGATTATTTCTGCACCTCCGGGCCCCCTCTGCAACAGAAGGTTGAAATTGTCTGCCAGCCTTCTCAGCAAGTGGAGGAAACTCTGCAAGACGCGGCCGTGTTACTAAGGAGCGGGTGAGCAAATGGGACGGGAGATGCCAGCGATGACAGGCTGTGAGTCTCCCAGGCTGAAAACCTCTTTAACTCAGGATTCTGAGAGAAACAGGCCAGGAGCAGCAATCCTGGTGCACCAGAGGAACAAGAGAGCACACTGGGCAGATCTGCTCTGGGGAGAGAAGACTCATTTTTGCTCTGCAGCACCACAAAAGAGTGACAGATCGCATACGTTTGTTTAAAAAACACTATTTTTTTTAAGATTGGGATTAGCAGTTTTGGAGTTTCCTCCCCTGCAATTCATATTCAAGGATGACCCAAGTGCCCATTAACAATCAAACCACTGTGCAGCAACCCAGGAGCCTCAGCAATTATGAAGATAATGGTGCCCTCCTCCTCCTCCTCCTCCTCTCCTGAGGAATGGGGGAAGGGCAGGAGCATGGGGAAAAGAAAATCAGCAAATAGAATGATAATGTCATTCCCTATCACCGACAGCAACGGAAAGCTGCAATTAGCCTTCTCTGATCAAAATGCTAGGTAAAATTCCACGGAATTTTTAAAGCAGATCAAAAGTGCGAGAAATCCTTGGTTCATCTTCACCAAGAAGTCACCCGCTTGCAAAGCACAGCGCACGTGAAGGGGTATGGAGGCACCGGCAGCGTACCGAGACGCCTTCGTCCTTTGCAGGAGCTGTTGTCTTCACCCTTTGCAGGACTTGCTCACTGCAGCCCTGCACCACGGCAGCCCGGGGTGTGAGGGCATGTAGATCTGCATCTGCACAGGGTGCTCCGGGGCCGAGCACCTGCAGGAACTCGTGACTTTTCCCTGCACCACCCAAACCTGTGATGGGTGAGGGAAGCGATGCTCAGCCCTCGGCCAGGAGCAGCCTGCTCGTCTAGCAGCCCTACACCAAAATTGCCACGCAGCCACCAGTTACCCGGTGTGTATCGCACGAGAACGGGGAGCGGATGTTTTAGTCAAAGCTATCAATTTCCTCCCTCTTTCTTTCATCGCTTCCTTGTAGTGTTCTTTGCAGCCAGGTGCTATTCACCCCTAGTACTACAGGTTCACGACTGTGTTACTGCTGCTCTGTGCCGGTGTAATTAAAAGAATTTGCATCGGGGCAGCAAAGAATCAGCCCCTGAATTAAGGCAATACAGCTTCAGAAGCCTTTGGCTGTCTCTTACAAACCGCTGCAGACCACCAGCACCAAGTTTCCTCTTCGGGGGCAAGACGAAGAACAGTAAGACCAGCCATCAGATGCCAATACGTGGTGACTTAGAGCTCAGACACTTAGAAGAGGTTCCACTTTTAGGGGCTCAGTTGTTTTCCGACCCTGAAACACGGCTATTTGGGAAGCAGCTGCATGACAACATCACAGCAACCGCGCGCGCTCACCCTCGGAAGGGCACTCACTGCATCCTGCTGCACTATCTTGCACGACGATGAACTTGGGCAGCCACCAATACTCACTTAGGAACTGGCACCCGAATTATCGTCCCATCCACTTCTGGGTTCAGGTTCATGCCACAGTCCCTTATAGCCTTCGTAGCTGCAGCTGTGCTCTGTAAAACAGATCAAAAGGTAAAGGGAATTAGGAAATAATCATTCCCATATGCCAGAACTCTGTCAATAGTTGGCAATCCATCTCCACGGAACATGGAAACATTTACTTCTGTTACCAGTAAGATCAGGAAGTTACATTGGTGCAGAGAGCTTTGATCAAACCGAATGGGAAACTATGGCCGTGCTCGGTATCGGGGGTAGGGGGGCATGGACGGGGGGAGCGGGGAAGGGAAGCAACAACAAAAGAAAACTGTTTTGCTTCTTTGAAACTATTTGAATGGTTTGAGGCAACGCAGAGTGAAACCGCAATAAATTCCCAAGGCATAGCCTGGCTGTGGCGAAGGAGATGAAAGATTCTGAGCATTTAAAAATTCCAGTTGAATGTTTCCCACTAGAAATCACACAGTGCCAATTTAGAAACGTTAACTAACTTAACCACTTCAGCGCTACAGCCCAACCACATTACAGCAGGGCAGTAGCAGCTGGCTGAGAAATAGAGCCCCTGCCCAGCTCTGTGTTTATTTTACAGCTTATTACTCGGGATTAACTTCTCAAAGCTGCCCCAGCGCTGGCTGACACTCTGCTTGCTTAAAAGGTGGGATGCGCAGGTTTGCTCGGTAACTGTGAAGTGATTAAGAGGCTTCTCTCCCCATCCCAGGTCGCTGAGGTACCTTTACCAAGTGGCAGGCTTTACGGGTCAATCAGAGTTTTGCCGGGAGCTCCCGCAGCTCTGCCACGTTGCTTCGTTCTTGACATTGACAATAACAAGAGCCAGCGGGTCTGTGTTCCCGTGGCACTCGCGTGGCGCTGCCGACAAGGCACGTTGCTATTTCTGATACTCTTTCCCATCATAACTTTAGCTCCAGGCTGCTGCAGTAAGACCGCATTTAGGAAGGTCTGTCTTTGTCAAATGAGGCACAAACTAAAGCTCTGCCTATCTGCTTAGGTCTCCAACGTGACATCACTGAATGAAATGAACGCTCTGCTCGTTTCTGTAAGACATAACCGCTGTCCTCCAGAACACAACAAGGGCAGGGAGAATGTAACCAAGATGATCTCAGCGTGTCAGGAATGTAAATGTGTTATCCTATGGACAGGGCTTGCTCTGTAGGAGGGAAATGCTCATTAAAAGCTGTGTTGTTTAACATATGTATGGGAGGAGATAGAGGAAAGGGAAAATATCCCAATATTGACCCCATCCTCTTGCAGTCCATTAAGTAAAGCCATGCTTAAAAAGATAGTCTTGTTCGGTTTTGTGACTCTCGGGCAAACAGAATTTGGCCCTGCGAGTCCTTTTCTATGATTATTTTCTTTCCTGGATGCTTCATGCATTTGTATTTGCTTTTCAATGCCATGAAGCACTGACTATATGCTGTAAATAATGACATCAAGTAAACATGTCTGTAATGGTTTTAAAGAGTTCAATCTGCTTAGCCGTGGAACAGTTGTGGTATAAAACACCTGCACTGAGAGAAATCATTCTAGCTCTAGTTCAAATAAAAAACGGTCCTTTGGCTTAGAAAGCCGACGTAGGCAATGCTGTCTTCTCACAAGCCCATTTCTCAGCCTGAGCTCCCACCTGGACATGGGATAAGTCCTGGAGCAACTTCCCTGGCCCCCTCAGCTCCCGCACTCTGAGGGCCCTCGGTGTGCTCGCTGACGAGGAGCCTTCATTCTTCAAAGCCATTACACATGCTGGATACACTTTAAGAAACACTTAGGCATCAAGTGCCTTACAGTGACCTCCTCTGAGACTTTGCTGACTTCATTAATTGGGGAAAGCCTTTGCAAAATAAATAGAGATAAGCTTTGGCAAACCTCCAGACCTGGAGTGGGCTGAATAGCTAACCTTGTGCTCGTTACTGCTCCTCTCTGCCCGGCTCTATCTGCAGGAGCCTGCTGCAGGAGACCACTACTGCTTGATCCTGAGCTGAGCTTCAGAATTGCTGCCTCACTTAGGAGCAAGTCTAACTAAGGCTCCTGCAAAAATTTCAGGGAAAGCACCAAATTTAGGTTCTGACCCGCAGGCGACGCCAAGAGAGGAACTCGCTAAGCTCAGCCTGCCCGAGTCAGGCTCTATGACAGCACTTAGCGAGAACCTAGCTTGGGAGCCAGGGAGGCTTTGCAGAAGCTTCCAGGCTACATCAGCAGCCTCTTCCATGAGCTCTTAGAGCATGTCACCAGCCCTGGTGATAAGTAAGCAAGTTTCAGAGGTGTTTGATGGTGTCCCCAGCACAAATACAGACTACTCCTGCTACACATCTGGTTCTGTGCATGGCCGTGTCTTCATAAGGAACTGAAATGACATAAACACAAGGGCACATGCAGCATTGCATCCACATCAGGTGAACCAAAGCAGAGTGTGTGTGCGCTCAAGACTACCAGGTACCATAAAAGCGTGGGAAATGGGGAGACCCGGCCGGGCAGAGTTAACCCAGGCAGCTGGTCTGCGACACGCTCAGCACTGCCTTCAACCAAGCTCTCGCAGACCCAACTGACGGGAAACCAGCCCCCAAAGCAACCCCACGGTATGAGACTGGATACAACCCCGAGAGTAATCGCAGACTGACAGGCAGCTCTTGCCTGATTCTGTCCTGCCGCTGGCGAGATGCTCTGTGTGCTGGGCAGGGCTGGAGAGCTGCTCGCGAAATATCGCTTCTGTTTTGTGTCAGCCACAAAGTGACACAAGCCCAGCCAGCGCTCCCAGCCCTGCCAGGCTTGACTGACCCTGTCTAAATGTTCCTTTGCTCAGCAGCAACCTGTTTGTTCCTGTGGTAATTACCTCCCCTCGCAATGCCTTTGGTAACGTGTCCTTACCTCTGGAAAACTGGTCATGTTCACTACAATGAGCTGCGGTGACTTCTGTGAGATCTGCCCCAGCTGGTTCAGCGGGAACTTCCCATCTTCTGTCATCACCATTACGTGATCAAGGGCCCCTCAAAAGAACCAAACACAGGGGAGTTTCAGTACAATATAGCAGTTCACAAAGCAAAACGTGTACGCAGCGACCCACTTCCCTCTGGTACACAAAATATAGATGTTACAAAAGAAGCAAAACATGTTTACTCAGACTTCAGGTGCTGTTTGTGTTCCTGCATCCCCTGTGGTATTTGCAAGGTAAATATTTCAATGCTCCTCTAAAGCACAAAAACATCCGAACAAAACTCTTGTTTGTTTTTGTTACTAGAATAGGAAAACTAAGCAAGGTTGTTAAGGATTAAAAGGAAATGGTTATTTTTTAATTTTTAGAACTTAAAGAAAATCAAAATGTTGTTATAAAAATCAAGACAACTATTGTCTTTAATTTAACAGTGTTCTCTTAAACCCCTCATTTTTTTTTCCAGGTCCCAAGAGGAGGTGGTGTACATTGCCTAATTTAAAGTATTCAGTTTCTCCCCGAGCTGCTCTTAATCTGCTCTCTGGTTTCTGCTGCAGAATGTTAACAGGCCAAAAGGCACGTGGGACAAGAGGTACTTTATCAGCGCAATTAAAAAAAATACCTATGGTTAAAATAAATAGTTAAGAGACTGAGCTACGCTTTCCAACTCCATTAAAGACTGAAGTGCTCCTGCCAGAGCTAGGGCGGTGAATGATTCAAATTTGGTCATTGTTTAATGTTAAATTTTATCCCTGAAACTTGATACTACATACAAATACGTATGTTCAGAGTGTTATAGTAAAGGTGGCTTAGTCAAATTTATTCACATTTCTTCCTAAAACACAAAATTCAGTAAGTGAACAAGGCTTGTAAAGGTCACTAACCACAAAGACACGCAGCAAAAAAAAGTTTGTATATGCCAGACACCAGCCTGATGGCAATTTCCAAAAGGCTAATTTAATGGCAATTGGATTTTTCCTGCCCTACTGCACCATTAGCTGACAACCTGCTTCTTCATCACATCTGCAAACAGTTCAGTTAGACACTTTTGACATCTCCCACTTACAAAAGCTATTTCCAGGAAGCTATTAACAAAAATGGATTCTTCCTGGTCAAGCTCAGGGTGAAGAAAGCCTTGAGTTTGGGATGTCAAGGTTGTAGTAATTGGGTGGCCAGTGAATAACTCAATAAAAAGAAAACCAATTTTGAAAAAAATCAGAGTTCTCCATTACTAGGACTAGTATCCTTATTTACAGGCAATAGAGCATCATACAAGAAAGTTACCAACCTGGTGAGGTTCTAACACTGAGATTTCTGCTGAAATCTTCTTTCAGAGCTTCTACCACTGCCTGCATGTCTTCACTGGTTTCCTCCAAATCGATAATATCCTCGACTAGGGCAGCACTGATATTCACTTTGGCTTGACTCTGCCCTTTACCTTTAGCTGCAGATTATACATAGAATTAATTTATATTTCTGACAATAGTTATTTCATTAGAAACCAGAAAGAAGAAATTAAACCCCCTGTTAGATTCAGAGTTGAGTCGAAGATAAACCGAAGTAAATGTATTTTTTAATGAGTAAATAGCCCAGTGCTTGAGCACATAAGCAGGTCACACTGTGTGTCCTGACTCCGGCCTGGACTGTGACAACTGGTACCTACAGCAGCAGCAGCTCCACGTGGTACCTCTCCCACGGGATGGGCTAAGGTTTCCAGAACATTGCAACACCGCCAGGCAAACCAGCTCCTCCAGAGCCGTGTTCTGCTAAATCCGGATCAATACTTAGTATTGATCTTGGCACAAAAGGGATAAGAGAAGAAATTCTGGCCACAACTGAGGGGTTAGAAACACTACAAAAAAGGCCGCTGCCGTTACCTTTTTTGGTCGCTAGCTGTCTGCTCAGCAGCACCTGATGGACACGCTGCCTGCAGCCATCCAGGAGCAGGGCCGGGCAGCCCGCAGGAGCCTGCGGCAGCCCCCGTGTCAGTGCCAGTGAAGAACGATAAAGCAGGGGAGGCAGGTGACGGAAGCATCGTAGTGCCACAGCCATGGCTTACAGCTCTTCTCCAGCTCACCTGGAAAAGAGAAGAGGCAGGTGGTCCACTCCATGTGCTAAAAAGAAACAACTCCAGGTCTCAGCTGTACCTATCAGGGCAGGGTGACAGTTCAGCAGTGCGGGCAGCGGGTCTGGGCACACGGCAGTGACCAGGAGGCGAGTTCAGAGGAAGAGGTTCGGTGGCAGCCAGCCCGTGCCCACGTTATCTGCCCAGCCTTTGCACATCAGTCCAGAGGGGCACCGGCCTGGGATGAAAAAGCCACATCTGCCAAGCGGGAGCAGCTCGTCAAGTATCTGCTACGTGCACGTCAGCTGAGCACAAACTCTGATTCCTGTCACACGAGGCCCCAAACCCCCGTGTCCCGCCTCATGAATTTACAGGGTTTATTTCATCCCGGGCCGTTCGGGGCTCGGAGGCATCGCTGCCGCTGCGGCTGCAGGAGCACGGCCGGAAAGCTCGGTGCATCTCGGCCAAGGGCGCGGTGACCGGGCCGCCGGCGGGACCGGCCTCTCCCTCCTCCCAGGTCGGTCCCGGGGGCGCCCACCCCCGTACCGGGGCGGGACGAGCG
>VZZY01010515.1:802562-816584 GCA_013400335.1 Eurystomus gularis
CCGGTCTGTGTTCCCCCCGCATCGCCAGCGCAGCACCGCCGGGCAGGGCCCCATCTCCCCTCCCCGGTGATCCTCCCCGAGCCGCTGGCCTTCCTGCCCAGTCCCTCCCCAGCCCTGGCTGCCCCCGAGGGCCCAGCTTTAGGTCTGAGCGCTGCCCACCCTCCGGTACCGGGGCTTCGCCCGGGTGTGGGGCGGGTGACAGTTCGGGGCACCCGCGCTGGGGGTGTCCCTGTGGCCAGGAGACTGCTGTAGCACACCTAGCTCTTGCTGCTGCCCCACAGGGAGGGGTGGCAGTCGCCCGCTCCACTACATTTGCCAACTGGTCCCAGCTGTTATGGTCTCTTAGCACTGGGTGGGCACCTCCGTGTCTGCTCGGTGCCGCTGCCTGGCAGTGGATGGCATGGGGGGGCACATGTGGGGTGTGCATGTGTGGGTGTGTGTGTATATAGGGTGGTCCCAGGGCTGCGCTGGCCCCACGGACCGAGGAGCTCAGGAGCAGGCGCTTAACTGCTGCACACAGCAGCTCTCTGAGCCACTGCTCAGGCTGGAAGCCCGGGGATTGGAAATACCTTTGTTTTCTAAACTAGGGAAACGTTAGAATTCTAGCTTTAAGACTTTCAGAGTGACCAAAAAGCCTTGTTTTGTTATTTTGCTGGTGTCAGCGGCAGGGTGTAGGTTGAACAGAGATTTGCTCACTTGAGTAACCAAGGGGTAACAAGGCAGGGCAGGGAGTGACTGGCTGCTTATGGTGGGTAAGCACATAAATGTGTGAGTGTGTTTGCAGTTCACACTACAGATAATTATCTTCTGAGCAAACATAATATTTGAACAGCTAAATTGTCAAGGAAATGGGACTTGCTGCCCAGTGTTTGGATAGTGTGCTGAGAAATCAGTAGGTTGTATAAAAAAAATCCAAACCAAAACAACTTAGGGTTTATACACTTCTAAGAAACAAGTATTTTTGATTAGCTATTGTCTATGACTGTCATGGAATACTTTTTCTCCCTGCTTCTTTTTGTGTGTGTGCAGGTGCTAGGTTTTTATTCTAAATGTGGTTCATCTTAACAGAGCAGTTTTCTAATAGCCTCTAAATGGAATCATTAATGCATTGTGCTTTTCAGCCATTCAGCTTTGGGTGGTTTCTGCATTCATTACCATTTTTATCCCACAGCTCTGTTACTCTGGTGTGTCCACGTTTCCTGACCACGTAAAATTAGATATAGGAGTTCTTGAGTGTGTTGTTTGCTGGGTCCTTAAAGATTCGGGAAACTGGGTTTGTGTGAGGGGAAGAATAGTGGGTGTTTGTAAATGTGTTAGATCCTTCAGTTCCCAGGGTGAAGTTAGTGGTGTTTTTAAAGACCCTTTTGGCCTAGGTTGTTCCTCTGAATCTAGGCCAGACAAGTTAATAGATTTATATGGCAAAATTCACTGTTTTCATAGCTTGGGTGAAATGAGTTTTATGGGTTTCAGCTGGCTTCTTGCATGAGCAGGCTGTTCCTTTCCAAATAACCTATTGCAGCTGCATGAATTCAACAGTCTGCGTGTGGGATGACTGCCCTGGTACCCTCGCTGCTGGGGACCCTGTCCAGAGCAGCATCACGGCTGTGGGCAAGCGGCTTTGTTCTCCATCATCATCATCAAACCTGGAGTGCTTCCATACTAGTAGGTGATTACCATTAGCCCAGTGATGAGTGACAGTACTTGTTGGCTATTCTGAGTTTTATAACTCTGTGTCTGCTTTTGGTTTTGCTTTAAAAATGGCCAATCTCTCCTGCAAACTGTATCATAATCTCCATTTCCCTGGGAATAAAAAAGAGGAAGTTCCTTTTCACACATTGTCAGTGTCGAGAGAAGAGTGCAGTTCTGTGTCAGCTCAGTAAATTTCTGTAAATCATCTCATCCCTTTCTTAGCCTGAGGGCTTGCTCAGAGTTGCTCATCTGAGTTATCCCTGTTGAGGTTACTAATCGTGTGACTGAAAACATACACCTGAAAACTCAATAGCTCTGTCCTCATCTGCTGCTTTTATCTGGCTTGTTGTTTTTTTTTAAAAAGGGTTACCTCTGCAGTTTCTATCTTAAATTTATTTAAGACGGGGTAAAGTTGATTGAGTTGTTAGCAGGGTTAATAACTGGTTGTGACTTTCTCGAGCAGAAATGAGTTCAGAAAGTCTTGAATTAATCCAAGACTTCCATTTAGAGAACAACCTATAGCTGCAATCAGTGCTGGGGAGTTAATAGGTAACATACACATTTGAGCACAAGCTGCAGTAATAGGAATTTATAAATGTAGGGTTGCCCACAAATTACAGCCTGCAAGTTGATGGGTCATAGGATGTTATTGCACATACTGAGTAACTGGGACTCAAATGGGAGTCTCAAAGGATCTCGAACGCTGACAGACCCTGTGTACTGGGGTATGGTGGGTCTTTTGGTGGGCATTCCTCCTTGCCAGTAGTGTTTGTCTGGGTGACTTCTTTCATCCAGCATCCTTAGAGGATTGTTCTGTCTGTGGAAGAAGATACTGTTAAGAGTCTACTGAGTGTATTCTTAGCACCTGGAAGGAGGCAAGCGGGCACCACGGGACCTTGTAACTACTCATGATATGGAACACTGTCTCCAAGCACTGCTGATGCAGAGCGATCCCTGTAATGGGGCTGCTCCAGGAGTGACAAGGAGAGCAGCAGATGGTGGGTCCTGGGTTCGGTATCGCTGAGCGAGGAAGCCGCAGTGTCCCCTCGCCATCGCTGTGAGCGTCTCCTGGCGCAGCGTTTGTCCCCCAGCTGCACAGTGGGGTAGGAGCTGTGCTGTGGCACAGCCGTTTGTTCACCTCAGCTCTCAGTGCTCCTGTCCTGGGGGAAAAACCTCGTGCTTTAGTTACGTCTGCCACAGCACTGACTCCTCTGCCCGTTCCTGTTTGTAAAGCCTGTTGGGACTTTTTGACGTTTTGGACAGGCAAAAATTTCATTTCCATCTCTACAGTGACACATAGGTATTATTTAGTTTCCAGTAGCCTTTGAATGACCATTCATTTTCCACGGGTATGAAATAGCGGGTGTTCAACTTCCTCGGCTGTTCTGCTGCTTGTCTAGGATCCCATCTTGATGAGTCTCACCTAGAAAACAATATGTGCCTAAGTTGTTGTTACAGACTCCTACTGACTCCCAGTGGGGCAGAATTCTTCGCAATAATAGGTTTCGCATGTGGCCCGGTCCCTTTGCGGTATCCTTGGGACAGCATTGTTCAGAGGAAGCCTTGCCTGTGTTTGAATAGTGCTCGGGGTGCCAGGAGGAAGAGTGGAGGAAAAGGAAATGGGGGAGCTGCTGGTTTGTCTCGCATTCACATCAGATGACAGGAAGTGGAAATTGAGGTTGGCTGCAGTGATCTGCACAGCGCGGTGGGGCCACATCTGTGCGAATAACCCCCCAAGCCCTGGATAGCCCAAGGCGTTGCCATAGTAAAGCTTTTTACATGTTCACACTTTTGGTGGTTTGTTTTTTTCTTTCCTTTTTTTTATCTCCAAGGCTTCAGGTTTTCCGTGACGGATCTTCCTTTGGTACTGAGTCCTCTTGGCTTGGAGACCTACTTGTCAAGTTACTGTTAATGCCCTCACTGTGTTAACAATAACAAATCATAATCACAGCCTGAAACTTGCAGTTAAGCAAGGCTTTGGTTCTGAGCTGTTCCATGGAGAGTAGGTGACCTGCGGTTGTAGAAAATTGCATGCATGGCTGGAAAATAGCGTTTGCATCATCTGCCATCTAAAGATTCTAAATAAAGTAGATGATATGGGTTGCTTCTAGACTCTTAATGAAGTTTGTTTAAAGGATCTACTACTACTTTGCTGGTAAGAAAGTACTATTGGAATGCAAAGGCTCTCAGAAGAAAGACCCACAAAGTGTTGCTTTTAGCAGGGCAGCCACAGGGTTCTGTTGTTGGAACGAGAATTGTCGTTGCCCTTCCACTGCCCCTGTAGTTGCCAAAAGGGGAACAGCGTTCTGGTGGGAAGGGCTTCATTTTCATACTGCTGAAATTGCAAGTGCTTTTTGTAGCAATATGTTTGCAGAAACAAACCTGAGGTGCATTTACATATTTCGAAGGCTCGGAAAGCTCAACATCTGGGGGCTTGTACACATCCCATCTCCAAAGTGACTGTTTTTGCTTCTACATCTGTGACTGCTGGTTGGTAGGTTGAGGTGTCAGGGTGAAGCTTGGCTACTGTGTAACCAGCTCCTTTTTTTCCCCCTGCTCTTGCTTTTCTGTCTCCCTTGCCTTCTGAGGAGAGACTGAGGCTTCAGAGGCCTTTTGGAAGACCATGTGCTTTGTCCGTATTCTGAAGGATGTAGGAAGCCTCCATACTCAATTACAATGTGTTTATTCCCCTGGGAGATAACTTGGCCCTTCTGCACTGCTCTTCTGAACACTTGCTGCACCTTCACCTCTTTAAAAGTGCATATCCTGAATGTCCACCGTGACCCATCCTGTGAGATGACTCACATTCCTGGAACTTTCTTGCCTGCCTCCTGAAGCTTAACAAAGAGCTAAAGCCCTTTTCAAACATCCTATCAGGCTTTATTAGGAAAAAATTCTGTTGTCTGTCCTTCCTATTCGGACTGTCCCTAAAGTTGCATGGTGCATTTGCCTGTCTTGGGCCATTCTGACCATTTATGTCGGGACACGCAAGGTTTCACCCAGAGCCTGGTGCTCCCTGTGCACTTTGAGTTATCCAGGTAGATTTCAGGGCACTGAGTGTTGCTTGGGAGCTGAAAATTTGGCTTAAACTACCTGGCTTACTAATGAATGCTGTACAGCTGATCAGGAGAAGATGAGTTCTAAGATTTATTAAATGCTTGGACAATTCCTAAATGCTGGGGATGGGGTTGGGCAGTGAAATAGCACCAGGTGACATTTTCTTCTAGGTCAGCTACTGTTGTTACACGCTTTGATCCCAGGGAACCACAAGAAGCTATAAAGAACTTTCAGGATTAGATGTGGCCTGTACAACAAATGTGCTCCTTATTTTAAGTTGCTCGGTGCACTCGATGCTAAGCAGACAGATTTACTCTGGCTTCCCCCAGTTTTATTGGAAACAGCACACTCCTCACTGGATGGCAGGAAGATAATTGTCTGAGTAAGTGTCTGACTTTAATGTGTGTGTCACTGAAAAGCCGTCTGAGCCAGAAGCGCTGGCAGATTTGGCCTGGGTGATACTGAGGTCTGTCTGGTGGGTTGGTTTTTTTTTGCCTCGTCTACTGTGAATTCCTGGTTGCAGTTTGTTCTGCTTATTCTTCTGCCTTCCAGCTTCGCCAGCTCTGCCAGGTGAGTGGGAGAGTGGCTGCAGTTCTGTAGGATCTGGCTGTGTCCTTGTCAGCGCACTGATACTACTTGGGGCAGGGAAGGGATGGGACTAGCAGTGCTTATGCAAGGAGAGGGAAGGCAGCAGGAGTAGTTGGGATCCTGAGGAACACAGGGTGCTATGGGCTAGAACTGCTTGTGTGGGGAGAGGAACGCAGGGGATAAAGCTTCAGGTGGACACGTCAGGGCTGGGGAGGAGGAGACACAATCTTTATGCTTGAAAATAGGTGTGATTTAGAGAGGCAGGAGGCAAAGCCCTCCCAGACCACCTGGGAGCCATTGCATAGTTGTCCAAAAGCCAACTATTGATAGATGTTCTGTGTGCCCTTCGTCTGGCACCGCTGGGAGGGAAGCTTTGTGCCTCGAGGTTTTAGAGCAGTCACTGATAACGCAGCTCAGAGCTGTGGATGCTGAAGTGTGAAACCTGTGTGTGTGTGTCGGGGAGTTCCTCTCTTCTCCTCACTTTCAAAGTTGTGAAAGATGTCCTAACTGTCTTCTTCTCCCCTTCAGATACCACCTTCTCAAGCTCCTTCAGAAGTTTGGCAAAGTAAAGCAATTTGACTTTCTCTTTCACAAGTCTGGTGCTCTGGAAGGGCAGCCGCGGGGTTACTGTTTTGTGAACTTTGAAACCAAACAGGTACGTTGCTTTTATCTAAAATTCTGATTTAAATGGGTGGCTTCTTTCCTCACCCTTTTTTATGTTAATGTCAAGCTAAAACAGGAAGGGATAAATAAAATACCTTGTCTACCCAAACCCACAGACTCTAACAGCTGCATTCTGTGGCAGCCCCTCCTGGAAGCAGCAGTGGTGATTTCCTTTCTTCTTCGCTGTCTTTCCCTGAATCTTGCTTTCTAATGCTCATCAGAAAGGGCCAGGATTTTGGTCCACTTTTGTAGTGAGCTTGTGGAGTTGTGCTGTGGAGATGCACTCAGAGCCTTGGATCAGCCTGCCAGACCACCTGAGATCCAGACCTGCTCTGAAGTCCTCTGGTTTTTCTTTTGGCTTCGTGAATGTGCAAGCAGCCACTTGTATGATGCTGCCAGATGTACAGCATGGCACATCCGCAGCATCCCGGAGCGAACTGCCCCTGGCTGCCCTTTTGAGGTTTTAGCTTTTGTTACAAATCAAAATTTTAAGTCATGCTCACCTGTAACATCAGAGCTGTAATTTTGTCACAATTCTGCTAGAATTGTCCAAAAGTTAGGAAGAACAGTGCGTTTAGAGATAGTTTGTGGTTGCGTAACTTTGTTTTTGCTGTGCGGTCGCCGGTAAGGATGTCAGAAGAGCCCTGGCACAGTCCGTTAGCTCCAGAAAGGTGGAATGGCATCACAACGGAAATCTTCAGCTGCTGTGAGTCAGATCTTACGGGAGCATCCCAGGACTGAGGTTCCACTGCTGAGCCTTGAAGGGGCCCAAGTGGATAATGTCCCCAGTGCGCGTGAGCAGGTCTGGAATAAGCGTAGATAAGTGTTAATGAGGCACAGATAATCACTGTCATGAGCCACGGTATTTTCTAGGGGAACTCCTGTAGCGTAAACCTCCCTCAAAATGCAGTTCTAGTGGCCTCTTTTTTGGTATTTTCAAAACTCCTGATGGTTTTGCCAGTTTTTAGTTTATTCTTCCACTTGTTTTGGAGGGGGAAAACAAGTAAAAGAATAAACCAGTAAGGCTAGTAAAAGGCTGGTTACTCAGATGGAGTCTTCCAAAGATATTCCTGGATTGGGATACAATGGGATAAGCTTTCTTTGCTGTCAGTTGGCTGTGCTTACAGAAGACTGATTAACAAAGAAAAAAAGCTCTTTACATCTGAGTTGGTTTTGACTGAAGACGTGGTTTGTTTATTGAACTGTCTTCCTGTGCAGGAAGCAGAGAAGGCGATCCAGTGTCTCAATGGGAAGCTGGCCCTTTCCAAGAAACTGGTGGTGCGATGGGCACACGCACAAGTCAAGGTAAGCTTCTTGTGGTAAATGAGGATTCCTTTTGACTTGTAAAACTGAAAAACTTTCAAATTAAGGAACAATTTTTATCAAGGCTGTCTTAGCCTGGCAGGATAAATTCAGTCTATTCTAGGAAATCACACTCATAGAAATTATATTGATAATCTACCTAAACTCTGCTGGATTTGCTGTGAGTTTAACCTCATGTTCTCTGTAAGAGTTTCTCATGAGAGCTATGTGAACTCTTAGATTCTTTTTTTTTTTTCTATAAATGTCCCTGGTTTAACTTTTCCCGAACTTGGTGAGTGATTGGCTGAGAGCTTGAATCCTTCCCCTGGTGGTTTTGCTCCATTTCTGGATAGGAGATATGTGGAAGTTCCTAATTACCAAGTACTTCGTTACTTTGTTCCACTTCTGAAAGCACTTATGTGGCAGCAGCTCTAATTACTTCTGACTTTAAAGCAACATATTTCCCTTCTAAGCTAAATATCCTTTTATTGCTTGCTCTGTTGCATAAAACATCAAGTTTAGTATTAACTTAGGCAGCACCTTCTGGAATGTCTTTGTTTCAATATTTTAAAAATTCTTATTTTGTTTCTCCTGTAGTTATTTACTATTTGGTATTTGATAAAGCAATTTATTTTGATTAACTTTCTATGCAGATAAAAGGATTTTGGGGGCAGCAGGAGGGAAGCCGCTTGTTGCTGGTTTCCTTTGGCTACTTTGCTTTTAGCATGTGTTGATTACCCTACAAGCAGCTTTCGACCCTTTCTCTTACCAAGTATACTTGTGCATCTATTTTGGATGCTATAAAACCCTGAACAGGTATCTTCATTAAAGGAGACCACGCTGTTTTAATTATTGGCTTCAAGGGCTCCAGGCTCTTGTCAGCACATCCAAGCTTGCGCAAATCCCAGCTCCATTTTCCTCAGCTCTGTAGCTACCCGAGCGCCACGTGCTTCCGGATGCCTGAGGAATGATCAGGCCGTACAAGGAGTTCAAGCTGGAGGAGCGAGCGTCCGCTGGGCTGGGAGCTCGGCGGGTAGCTCAGTGCGTGGCTGTCCGGGATACGCTGAAGAACGTGCATAAATAATCAGTTGGCTTTGCATGGCGTTTTCTAACCCGTGAATGGGAAGATTTAACAGCGCAGGACTTTGGCTTATTGTAACAAGCGTTTATCGTAGACAATACCAGCACCGTGCTAAGTAGTTTTAAGATGAGTGGCCAAGGCTCGCCAGACGCTGCTGGTTTGAGCAGCTCTGCTGAAAAACAAACCTGACCTTGTGCCAAGCGAAATAAGGAAGCAGAGCACTGTGAATAGTTCAGGAGGCCCGTTGCCCGCAGAGATGACAGACTCGCAAGCTGCTTTCTACAGAAAGGAGGTGCTTCCTAACCAGGCTTGCTTTTTTTTTTCCTTTCCTTTCAGCACTGCATGATTCTGTGCAGTCGTGTGCTTGGGTTACCTTCTGTATAAAGAGCATAGCAGCACTGCACAGTAGTTACCTTAAAATTTACCATCGTGCCTTACATAGAGGGGAACAAGAAGTGTAAGACAGGATAAGGTTTAAGGGTCCATAGTGCTGTGCACATAAGTGTTCAGTATCAGCCTGCATTCCATATTGGTACTAAACAAATATTATGGTTTCAGTGTTTGGCCACCAAAATAGTTCCTAGGAGAAGCTTCACAAAGTCCGAGGTGATGTTAATGCAACTTTAAAGTGTGTCTGTGGGCGAATGTTTCTTTGTTCGTAATCCCAGCTGACTTCGGTCCTTGGTCTCTTGTTTGCAGAGATATGATCACAATAAAAATGAGAAGATCCTTCCAATCAGTCTGGAGCCATCTTCCAGCACAGAGCCGCCCCAGTCTAACCTAAGGTAGGAGATGGGGTGGGTGAGAGGTCACCAAACTGGGGGAGTGGCAGGGAACGAAATTCTTTGATTTCAGTGAGATCTAGAGTTGTTGGTGTTATGTTTGTGCTAAAAAGCTTACGTGGCAGAAAAGCTGTAATACGAATTTCAGTGAAGTTTTGTACTGTACTGGTTTGATCAAGCAAAATGCTTATGAGCAAGAATTTGTGCTATAGTGGCAAAAGATTAAAACAAAAATCACAAGTAGTACTTCACAGAAAACTAATTTTTAAAATATTTTTTTCCCAATGTTAGGACTGGTCAATCTTCTCTGGGGGAGGTGAAGTTCTCCAACCTCTCCATTCCCCTAAAGCACATAGCACTGCGTGGCTAATTCCCTGTTTGGTTGGAAGGGGGTATGATTTTCCTGTGTTCTGGCAGTGGGACCCTAAATGGAACCAGGACTGGGGATTAATGAATTTGCCAACAGATAAAATGAGCTTGGAATTCAGAATTAACACACTAGGAAGTCGTGAGCAGAGGGACTGGAGTCATGCAGACTGTGAGCTGTGTCAGCAGCACAGAGGAGTTGTTTCAGTGAGGATGGATGCTGCAAGAAGCCGCAGCAGAGAAGGGAACATTCCTCGGTCCCTACCCAGTGAAGGATAGCGAAAAACAAAAGTCCAAGGAATTTGGGGTGTAGCCTAGGATAGCTTCTCCCTTTGGGATAAACCCTGCTAATGCTGAAATAATGTTTCTTCCTGACCTAATTAGAGTCTGGGGTTTTCCCATCCCGAGCAATCTTGTAGCTGGGAGGAAGTCTGGCTTTCATTTCTCTGCTGTTTCCACAGCCTTGTCTGAGCTGCGCTCTGCTGCACATGCTCAGACTGCTTTAAATGACATCATTTTACATGAAGTAGGAAGCCTTGTTGTGTGCTTGTCTCACTCAGTGTCCTCAAGAAAGTGCTGAGTAGATGCAAGGACTGTTATTTTGTGGTGCTGTGATATATCTCAGAGGAGCAAATCTGTGCTGAGGACTGAAATGGAATCGCATGAGCTTTAAGCAGTAGGTTCCTGCCTCCCAACTTCATGCTGCTTGTGAAGGCAGTGCTGGGGGCTGCCTCGCCCCTCCTTGAGTGAATATTTGCGTGCCAGCAGAACCTGGATCGCTGTAGTCTGATTCCACGCTAAGATTTAAGCTCAATTTATCTTCTGCTTTTTCTTCTTCCAGTGTCAGCGCAAAGATAAAGGCCATTGAAGCCAAGCTGAAAATGATGGCAGAAAATCCAGATGCAGAATACCCTGCAGCACCTGTTTATTCTTACTTCAAACCCCCGGATAAGAAAAGGACTACTCCTTATTCCAGAGCTGCCTGGAAATCTAGAAGATGATGCTTATGAACGGATCATGGTAGCGAGAAGCATTGCTTTGTACACCTGGAGTCCTCCAGTGCTTTTGTACTTTGTAGAGTGAGAAGGACACTGGGCACAACGCGGCTGCGCGTGGCACCTTCGGTGCTTTGTGGCCCCTTAGGTGGTCTGCTCAACGCTCCTCACTGGCAGTGCAGCTCCGCAGCTGAACGCTGTTCAGAAAAATAGGTTCCCTTCAAAGCCTCTGATGAACACGCAGACAACCTCTCGTTAGTGTGCATTCATTAGCAAGATTAGAAACAGTAACCAGTGTATGGAGTAATGCACATCCAAAAATACTCCAACTGATTACTTTTTAAAGTCTTTTTGAAGAAAAAAATATCCCGATTCGTGTTTTTAATGGAGGGGAAGCACTTGGTTTTGATTAACATTCTGTAGTCACTATGGAAAACTTTTTTCATCTCAATAAAACTCATTTTAAATAGATTTTGCAACACTTTTAGTAACTGTGCATGCAATATGTCATATGCACCAAAGCAAATTTATTTCGCATTTCAGTTTGCAAACTTTAAGGTATTACTTTATGATGAGAGAACCTTCAGGTGACGACACAGCACGGGTATTTTCAGTGCCGGTTAGGCTGTAGGTGTGTGCCTCCATGAAGGAATTGGTGTACTTGCACACCACCGAGGTCTGTGCCCTGCCCTAAGCTCCAGAGCGTAGCAGTGGCATATCTAACGTTTGCGTTCTGTAATCCCCCTCAGCAGCAGCTCTTCATAAACCAGATGTGACAGCGTGAGAATAACACCGCAGCCTCCGAGACATCTGTCAAGCACGTGACCTTGGCGTTTGCCCACCAACCAGTCCACCTTCTGGCCATCGCTGGCTGGGGAAGGTGGTCGGTTGTCTCTTGGTGTCAAGTGGCGCGACTGTTTGCGGTGCCGTGGCTCTGCTGCGCGCTGAGGATCACCTGCACGGGGTGCTTTGCTTACAAGTCTGATGGGTGGCATTTCGCTCTCTGCAGCACGTTCTTCTCCCTAAACATCTGCAGCATTGAAATCTGGAAAAAACTTTGGCAGTGTTTTCTCCTTGGTACACGCAGCGCTGTGACTGTGTGCGAGGGGGGATGTTGGAGACTGTGGGCACTCGGGGTCTGGTTTTTGCCACTGTCTGCTCTCGCTGGTCCTCTCAGTGGTAAATCTTCACCTTGTTGGTCACTCTTGAGTTGCTTCCCCAAGCTGGTTGATTAACAGTGGCCTCAAAGAGGAGGAAGAAAGTTTCAGCAGCCCCTGGTTCTGTTGCTCTGTGGCATAGCGAAGTCTGGTGTGTATCCTTAGAGCAGCGCACCTTCCTCTGAGCAGAGCACGGCTCCTGCTTCCCAGCCCAGCGTCTGGAGTGGGGCTGTGTCTCTCTGTGGTGGATGGGTCGTTAAAAGCCTGAATTGTTCGAAAGTAGGTCTCGTGCTGTTAAATATTTGCTTTCTAGTTGTTGGGTGCCTGAGTGAAGAGAAAAGTCGTGTCATTGGGAGTTTGTATCCTTATGAATGTCAATAACACCAGTGTACATTGCTCTGTGATCAGCCTGTGCTTTGTCCTTGCGTGGTCGAATGCTTGTAGTCCTCCAGATCTGTATCTGCGTTATTTAGAACAATCAATCCCATTTCTATTAGGAATTTAGAAGATACCTGGATTCAGTTCGGTGGTTGTATTCCTGTCAGAAACATACTTCAATATTTATTTGTATTTAAATACAATTTGTTGAAGTTCTTGCAGCTCCGAATAAACACTTAAAATGCATGTTTTCCTCCAGGAAAGCGAGAGTGGCGAGCAGGAAGTGAGGGTGGTAAATACTTGGCATCAGCCGAAGTCCACAAATCTGGGTACAATAGCATCAGTCTTTTTTTTTTTTTTTTCTTGCGCTACCACCATCACTAACAGAAGCGCCTTGTCTGTTGTTCGGCCAGACTCAGACCTGGGGGAGCTTCATTGCAGGTCAGTGTTTGTGTTGGTCATTCCCCCCACTGCTGGCCGGGCAGGCGTGCGTGCTGCCAGCGCTTCCCAGGAATGCTGCCGCTTCCCGAAGGCCCCGGCAGCGACAGAGCTGCAAAACCAGAGAGTTTCTAACCCTGGAGCTGGGAGGAGGTAAATGCTCAGTAACGTGTTGGTTTGGTTTTTTTTTTTCACCAGCGTCAGCTCTGGGGCTTTGCATATCAACTGTCATAAAATACGTTTGGAACACAGCGGGAAACGTGGCATCGCTGTGGTGGAGGATGGGGCTGGCTCTGGAGCCGTGAGTATGGAGGTTGGCAGGCTGGCGGTGAGAAGGGGAGCTGGGCTTGGGCCTGGCTCTCCTGTGGAGAAGTTTAGGGCTTGATTCTTGCCTCTGACATATGGTCCCATCCCCTTAGGGATTTTGTTTCTTTTGCTTCTGTATTTTCAGTAAATACCTGAGGGCAAAGTGGGGCACCAAGGGCAGTGTTGATCATGCCCATGGTGCGGATTTTGCCTCAGCAATCTTCCTGGTTATGGTGAGGCTCCCTCGGGACAGGAGGTGTCTTCACCCATGGGAATGTATCCCCAACCCCAAATCTCAGGGTCTGGGTGGGTTACTTGGTGACACGCAGCCTCCTTGTCGCTGCCTTGTACGAGCTCCAGCACTGGTGAGGGGTAGGTGGGGATGAAGCTGGTGCTAATACCCAGTAACTCCAGTGCTTTCCATTCCCAGGCGCTGCCTGAGCCATGTTCCCGGTGCAGGCAGCAGGCGCCTGACTCGTGTTCTGGAGATCTACCTGCCCTCAGGAGACTGGCTGCCCACAGAGAGGCCTGAGGCTTGATGCTGAGACCAGGGAAAGGCGGAGGCTGGGCTGAAGTCACCCTGTTCCTGAGCCTGTCCTGGCTCTGCAGGGCCCAGAGTGGCAGGTCTGTAATTACTAGAGAAAGCCGTCAGCGATACGGTGACGTGTGATGTGGCCGTTACAGCCCTGCATCCTTCTCGGGGGCAAACACCACCCACGTCACCCTGGGTACGGGGAGACAGCTTTCATGGCTGTGTCCATCCGAACTCCTGCGTGTTTCTTCTGGAGCAGTCGGAGCTGCGTCAGACCCTGGCAGTGGGGACGAGGGGTTGAAGTTGTCCTTTCTCAGGACAGCTTGTCCGTGTGCCCTGCTGCTCTGCAGAGCCGAGGACGAGCCCGCAGGCCCCGGGCTGATGTTCCGAGGGGTTCCTCGGCCTTTCTTGCAACCTCGATGTTTAAACCTAATGTCTTGTATTTATTCTAGAATGGCTTTCATCTGATTTCCCTCTCGGTTAACAATTTAGCTGTCAAAATCAATAACGGCGAGGATCCATCCCCGGCCGCCATCAGCTCACGTTACCGTCCTGCAATTACTCCGTGGTGGAACCGCTGCCGGGGCTTTGCCGGGGAATTATCAGGTTACTAATGAAGCCCGGGCAGAGGCGGGCGGCCAGACGCCGCGGTGGTGGGTGCCCCCGATCCCGCCCCGCGGGCAGCGCC
>VZZY01010515.1:820155-849460 GCA_013400335.1 Eurystomus gularis
CGGCCGGGAGCGGGGCGAGGCAGATCCCACCCCCCGCTCCCCCCGGCTGCCCACTTGGCAAACCCATCTGGGGGGGTCTCTTGCCGGGCCCCGGCCCCCTCCTGCCTCCGAGAGCATCCTGGCCCGCAGCCTGGTGAGCCCGGGGCAGCCAGGACTGAGCACTTGGCAAAGGACAGATCTGACTCGTGAGCCGGTTGATGGTTTTTTTGGGTTTTTTTGGTATTTATTATTTGCTGCAGATGAAGTGTGCATTGGCGCTTTTTTTAATTTTTATTTTTTTGAAAGCAAAGCAGAAACCCCATCCTAGCACGTGCGGGTCTTTGGAGCCAAGGCAGATGGGAAGGGGCGGTGGGATGCGCTCTGGAGCACACGGTGGCTTTCATCGCACCAGCGCCGATTCCTCAGGAAACGGGGCTGTTCATGGGCAGCTGGGGCTGGGGGGCTGCCGAGCATGGGGCCGTCCATGGGCACGTCCCCACGGCTGATGGTGGGCACGCTTAGGCCTGGTCTGTCTGACCTTCCCTTCCCCGTTCACGTGGGGGGCTGCGTAAGTGCTGGCGCTGCTGCTGCTCTGCGGCCTCGTGTGCGTTTTTAAGCAAACGCTGCTGTTTCCTGTGTCTTGTCAAATAATTGTATTTGGCATCCAGGGCTCCAGCGCTTTGAGGAGAACAAAATTAAAATTGGAGCTCATTGAGCAGAACATTGTGTTCCCGGGCGATGCGAGGGCTGCTCGTGGCCAAGCTCCCATGGCTCCGGTCACAGGGAAGCCCAGCACGATCCCGGTGTGACCTCCGTGGTTCCCCGCCTTGCTGGGCAGCCCTTTGGCACACAAGTGTGGGGTGAGAGTCCGCAGCGTGTGTCCCTGAGGGCTGGGACAGCGAAAGAGCTGTGCCGTGCGTGGGCTAGTGCCCACCGCCTGTCTGTGGCCCAGGTGGCCTCTGTTGCCCCTCACTGTCGCGCCTCTCTGGGATGATGCTCCTGCTCGAGCACCGCTGCAGCTCGATGTGGAGAGGGACTCACTGCGGCAACTCTGCCGCTGGCTTGCTGTGTGATTTGGGGCGATGCCTGGAATGCAGCTGAGCCCAAGGGCTGTGTTAGGGGTGTTTTACAGAGTGGGCCCAGGATAGGACAGGGATATTTGGAGCTGCAGGTGGCCCTGGGTGTCCCTTGCTCTGTCCCTTGCCCCCAGCAGGGGCAGGGAGCTGCAGCACCTGGGTACAAGTGGTGTGTGAGAGTCAGGACACACCAAGGCATCCTCCCACCTCTGCTCTTCCTGCACCCCAGATGTTGCAGCTGGGGGAGGCATGATGAGTCTCTGGGATGAGTCTTTCCTAGTAATGTTGTCAGCAGTTTCCATCTCCCAGTAGCAATGGTCGTGAAAAGCCCGCAGCACCTACTCACCATTTGCGCGGGGCCTGAGCCGACAACTCTGGCAGATGTTGGTGATGCCCTGGCCTGTGCTGCAGTGCTGGGCTCAGGGAAAGCCTCCAGCTCCGCGTCTCCTGCTGCAGTGCAGCCCCTTCCTCATCCCTGTCCCTGCCAGAAGGGTGGCAGAGCCACTGGGTGCCCCCCACCTAGTGCCCACAGACCTGACCAGATGGAGCTTTTTTTGGCTACTGCTGTCCTGCAAGCTCGATGAATTATTAAAGTCTATTTTATTTTTGAGCCGTTGTTTCTGCTGGCGAGAGGTCAGGGCAGCCTGCTCGCAGGCGTTTCTCTCCCCGTCGTTGCGTTGCTGCTGGTGGTGGTACCTGTGGTGACTGTCTCTGCTGGGTGACAGCGGGTGCCTGTGCCCAGCCCCAGCTCAGCTTGCTTTCTGAAAATCTGATTTCCGTGGCTGTTGTGGGAGGCAGGCGTTGGTCAAGAGCTGCAGGCGCAGCATCGGTGGTTGCCGGTGCCGCAGCGTGCGCAGCCTCAGTGCCCGCGTCTGGCTGCCAAGACTCGGCCTCTCGCTGGCCACTGCTCATGCTGGGGACAGTGGCATCAGCCCCTGTCCACTCTGGCTGTCACAGCCTCGGAAGCCCTGGTGCCCTCGGCAGCCCCTGCCCCACTCCCTGGGACCTGCTGCTAATGGGGGGATGCTGTGCTCTTGGTCTGGGGCCACTTGGGTGTCTCCCCCAGCTCCCAGCTGCTGTCCGATGGGGATGTGGGGGATGTGTGACCTTTCCTGCATGGTGCCCTGTGCCTCGCTTTCCCCGTGGTCATGGAGGCTCTGGGACGTGCCCGTCCCTGTGCTGTGCTCCCACCTCCCCGCAGCAGGCTGGGATTCGAGTGGGGAGCGGCGATTACCACGTGCTATTAGCTCGGCGAGCCTGCCCCTCGGTTGATACCGTTCAGCAAGTACGACTGTTTACATAGCACATTGTTCAAAGTAATTCAATTTACAGGAATGATCTTTACTTCTAAATAAAAAATTAATACAGTTCTTTTGTTTGTGCGTTTATATAAACTAGCTGGCACAAAGTCAGTTTACAATGTTCCCATCTGAAGTAAATTAGTGAAGTCTCTTAGCTAAGTCTGTGTAATTTCAGCACAGAAATGTCCTCTCTAAAGCAGCCCTTTCCTTTTCTATTTTTTTTTTTTGGGTTTTTTTTTTTTGGTCAGCTATGGTCAGGCTGAAAAATTGAAACCTCTCTTTTCCTCCCAAATAGTTTTGCAATTAGTAATTTCAGCACACGATGGCCTTTCTGCATCTCGCTGAGCCCGCGGCGGGCGGCAGCTCTGTGGGGTCGGGCATGGGCAGCGTGTTGGCTGCGGGGGCTGACCTGGGCTGACCGAAACCGGGGGGCTCGCGGGTCGGGGTGTCTCTGCCGTGCGGTCGGCTCTTCTCGGTGTTTTGTGTCTGTGCTGAGCGATGCTGGAGCTGCACGGGCAGGGGTGGCAGTGGCCAGCGTTGGGGCTGGCTGCCGTGGGGGGCTAGTGGGGAGCCCGAGGTGGTGGTGGGGCTGCGGGGAAGCGCAGTGGCTGTGATCAGGGCTGTGTCGGAGCCGGCACCAGCTCTGCGGTGACAGAGGAGATGCTCGCTTCTCCCTTGCTGCTGCTCGTTGCATTTATTTTTTTAAGCGGCAGTAATGCTAAAATGCAGAAGCCAAACGAAGGCCGTGCCTGACCCTGCCTGCGCTGCAGGCAGCACGTCCTGGCAGGCTCTGTCCGGGGGCTGCAGGGCCACGTCTGCTGCTCCCCGTGAATCACTCGGCCGGCAGTGATGGCAGAAATGGGGTTTTCTGGAGTGCATGCACATGCCCTGTGCCCAGCACAGGGATCCTGGCCATCTTCTTGCCTCTTCACGGCACTGAGCTACTCTCCAGCGTAACTCGCTTAAGTGTGACCATTGTCCTCTTGCAGCGAGGAGGCTCCTCGTAGGAAGAAAAAGCAGATGCATGTGCCCGTACGTGTGAGGAGAAAACATATGTTTTGATTTATGGGAGAGAACGGGAGAGAACCGGCTCCGACACAGTTTCCATCCGAGTCTCACACGGGCTGTTATCAAAATAAAAAGCCCACGGGCTTGGAAGCTGATTCATGGTGCTGCGTCACCTCAGCTGCATCTGGTACGGCGGGGCTGGCGAGTCACACCTCACCTCTGCCCGCACCGCTGCCCGCACTGCTGCCCACACCGCTGCCCGTGCCGCCCGGCCGCAGGGAAATGGCACCGGTGGGACAGTTTCACTGCAGCTCTTTCCGTGCACTCATGTTGTAGGGTTTGGGCTGGATGGGGCCGGCAGCAGTGCCTGTGCCCCGGCATCACGCTGCCTGCCCTCACCCTGTCTCTTCTTCTCCTGCAGCCGGTTTGGTACAAAGTGTGCCCGCTGTGGCAGGCAGATCTACGCCAGCGACTGGGTGCGGCGAGCGCGGGGCAACGCCTACCACCTCGCCTGCTTTGCCTGCTTCTCCTGCAAGCGCCAGCTCTCCACCGGCGAGGAGTTCGGCTTGGTGGAGGAGAAGGTGCTGTGCCGGATTCACTATGACACCATGATAGAGAACCTCAAGCGAGCGGCGGAAAACGGTATGCAGCCCCAACGTCCGCGGTCATGGCCTCGCCCCGGGGATTGTGCCGGGCTGTCCCTGTCCCCTGTGCTGACTCCCATCATGGGGTGCTGGGATTGGTCCTATTGTTGTCGAAAGGGGGGATGGCTGGCCCTGGGGGAGCTTGAGCGCAAGGCCCTGGGCTGGCAGAGGGGGTGGCCAACATGCCGGCAGCACCCGCGGCTCATGGCAGGCCCGTGTGCCGCGGGCAATGCCGAGGATGAGCCCCGGGTTCCGTGCAGCCCGGCACACAGCGCGTGAGGAAGCCACTGGGATTTTGGGGCCTGAGTCATAAATCTAGAAGGTGGGAAAGCTGGCCATCCGACAAAACCTTCCCATCATTTTCCACCCGCCCTGCCCGCCCGGGAATGAGACGCTCCCAGCTGGACCATGCCGCTGCTGTCCCCACCGCGGCATGCTGCGAGCAGCCGGCCAGCCTCTGCTTTCCCCATCAAGTCAGTGACACCGAGGTCACTCAGCGCTGCAGCTCCTGTCCCCTTGAGCCCAGCCCTATCCTCCTGCATGGCAGTGGCCAGAAGGATGCTTGGAGGAGCAAATCGGTGGGGTTAGTCTGATGTGGTGCACAGGGAGGCCAAGCAGTGCCAGGAGCATTGGAAACCACCTGAGAGATGTCGATATGGCAGTGACCACAGCTCAGGAGAGCAGGAAACCTCCTGGACTTGGCGTTGCAGGAGCTCATCCATGCCTGGGGCAGGAGGGAGCCCTTCTGGATCCTGCTCATGGGCTGAGGCCAAAGCTGGGTTCGTCTTCTTCCCATATTCATGTCCATGGATGGTGATGGGTGCAGCAACTTTGAGGCTGTTTGCGTTTATCTCATGGTTTTATTCCCAAGGGCTCCTGCACCCAGGACCTTCCTGGGGCTGCACTGGGGCATTGCTCCTGGCCAGGAGCAGGGGTCCAGACCTCTGTGCCCCTCGCTAGCGCTTGGTGGGCACGGAGAGGTGAACACCATGTCCCAGCCCATGCAGCATGTGGAAACCATTAACCACCTGACACGAAAATAATCACTGTTTCTGTTTACAGTGTTTGAGTAAGAGGATGAAAACAGAGTGCCCGGTCGGGCTGGGAGGGTCCGGGCTTGGGATGCGGCTCACAGCATGTTGGTCCATATGGTCGGCCGCTGTGGAGGCACGACCAAGGTGGTGGGGAGCAGGGATAGAGGGGGAGAAGCTGCATGGCCTGGAGGAGCAGGCTGGTGTGAGGACAGCAGGGTCTGGTGCTGTGAGCTCCCGCAGAGCCGTTACCCCAGCTGAGGGCTAGGCTGGTGGGTTTGCCGCTGCTCGTAAGGACCTGCTGGTGTGGGCTGAGCCCCAGGGTGTTGAGCAGTGCTGGGACATGCAGTGGGTGTCCTGCATGGGTACTGTGTCCAAACATCCCCTGGTTTTAAGAAGGGGATGGGATAGCTTTGGAGAGCTGCAGTTGCTGCGGAGTCAGAGGGCCATGCTTCCCCCCTCCAGTAATTACCCAGCAATTTCTTCTGCACATGAGGTTTTACATACAAGAAAAATAAACAGATGTTGCTGAAGTCAGAGTCCCATTCATCATCCGAAAAGAACAAGTCAAACTATATGAGAAAGTCCTTCAACTCAAGCCAAGACAATCACAGCCTGGTCCAGCTTGCAGAGCTTGCGCTGGGTTGTGCAGGCGCATCCTGGGAGCGGGGCGAACGCCAGCCCCACTCAGGCATCCTCCCTCATCCATCACTCGCCGGTGCTTCTCCCACACCAGCGAGAGTGGCTGGGCACAGCATGGCCTGCAGCAGGGACCTGGTGAGGAACGAGGAACTCCAACTCTGGCTGCCCTCTTCGCAGGCTCCGTAGCTGTGCAAGCACGACTGGACTCACTCTGACATTGTGCTTGGGGAGTAGGTGGACAGTCTCCTCCTAGCACATCCTCCTTTAATGTGGTTGCTGCTGCTCAGAGCCTGGACACCATGCTGCAGGGAGTCACCAGCACCCCAAGGCTATGGAGATGATGCTGCTCCAGGACCCACGAGGAGGTCGGGTTGGATTTGGAGGACCGAGGAAGGGAGCAAAAAGTCCATTGAAATGCTCTGAGCAAATGAAAACGATGGATGGAGGCAGCACCTGTAGGGGAAGACGAGGTCACAGGGAGAATGTGGGGCAGGAGTGATGGATGTTGGTGAGCCCAGCAGAGGCAGGTCCTTTTCTGAGCTGCTTGCTGGAGGATGTGGCCAAGTGGTGACCGTGGGTCAGGGTCAGCGGGACATCAGTGCTTTCCTTGGCACACCACCTTGACATCCATCTTCTTGCTGCCATCTCCCAGTCCATCATCCCCTGCAGCTTCCAAGAACTTGCTACATTTTTCTTACCAGTAAACTCCCTGGGGCTGGTGATGTCTCCTTCCCAGTGCATGGAGGGGCCCAGCAGCCCTGGGCAGCTCCCAAGCAGCAGTGTTGGCTCCGCTCTTTCTGCTACTGCTCACAGCAAAGGACGCTGCTGGTGCCCCATGCCATGATGCCAGGAGCGTTTCCCTGAGTTGAGCAGCCGTTGCATGAGGGGGTGGCAGGCAGGTGGGCAGGGGAGGTTCTGACCTGTGGCACATGAGGCTCCTCTCTTGTAGGCAACGGGATCACGCTGGAGGGGGCTGTGCCCTCGGAGCAGGACAGCCAGCCCAAGCCGGCCAAGAGAGCCCGCACCTCCTTCACCGCCGAGCAGCTGCAGGTAGCGAGGCTGGGCCGGGGGAACCGGAGGGGCTGTGGCTCCCTGGCCTCATCCTGACGCCTTCTCTACTCTCCTTCTCCCCAGGTCATGCAGGCACAGTTTGCTCAGGACAACAACCCCGACGCACAAACGCTTCAGAAGCTGGCGGACATGACGGGGCTGAGTCGAAGAGTCATTCAGGTGAGGGATGGGCAGGGCTGAGGAAGGCGCCAGAGGGGCTGCACCAAAAGGTTGGCACTAGACAAGGCTCCCATCCCCGTAGCCCCTTGCTCCTGCATGTTGAGCCCGGGACTTGCAGCATCTTGCAGCTTCGTGCTGCCTCATCGATGTGTCAGCTTCTCCGGCTCCTATAGCGATGCCAGCACCATCCTTCCTCCATCTCACTTGTGGATTTTTAATTTGTTTTTCCCTCTTACGGTGCAATGAAAAAAGAAAAGACCCATACAGCTCCAGCCAGTCCCAATAAATTGCCAGGTGGGAAAGCTGCCATTAGCACACGGTCCCGGAGCGCTGTGCTGTGCCTGGACAGCGGGCAGAGGCACTTGGTGGCTGTCCCCACCATGAGCAGGCAGAATTGGCTCATTTTGGAAAGTGTTGAGATTGAGAAGTTTAAAGAAAAAGGGGTTTTGCAGATGCAGTGGCCGGGAAGTCCCCACACTTGTGCTGCTTGGGAGGAGAGGGAGAGCGGAGCCGTAGGGGCTGAGAAAATCGTCCCCTCTGTAGCTCCCAGCTCGCCGTCTCCATAGACAGCCCTGGTTTGCCCCTCAGTGACATTTATTCTCTTCACTTTAATGTTCTGCTGACACACTTTCTGAGTGCAATAGAAACATGAGTGATTAAAATAAATCTGGAGCTTTCACCCAGGGTTGTTTTGCCAATGACATACTTAAATTTTGTGTGTGAAAACCTGGCTCGAGCCTCAGTTATTGAGATTCTTCATTTAGCTAAAGATCAAGCAGTCTGCACACTGGGCTATTTTTTATACGGATATTTTGTAAAGGCTCTTTGAGCAGGAAACAATTTGTCAAGTGCTTACGACCGTTTCCTTCTTTGTGGTCCAGCGTGCTCGGCCTCAGAGAGCTGGTCTTCGCTCAGCCTTGGAGAAGAATTTTACTCCCAGCTATCTTTCAGAAATTAAAGCTTAAGAAAGAAATCACCACATTAGCATTAAAAAACCCCAACCCAAACCCTTCCATGCATGTTTAGCTCTAGGATGTAATCCTGTAACTATTCCTTTAATTAAAAGCAGTGAGATATGGTCAGAGGGCTCATACCTGCTGCTCATATGGACTAGGGCTGTATCCCATCACAGTACCCTCCTTTCTCAGCTTTAATGTTCTGCTGATGTGGTTTCTGGATATGATAAACCACAAGTGATTAAAACAATATTGTTTTAATCATCCCTGAACTCACAGTTTCTCCTACTCCAAGCTTTTCCTTGGTTTTGTGCCTCCTTGTCTCTCACCTTGTCAATGCTCAGGCATTTCCCAGCTGATCTCAGCGGAGTTTTTAGGCCAGGCTAGCTGGGCTTGAAGGTTCAAATCTGAATAAGAACCTTGACAGGCACTGCCATGGTTTGCAGTGGAAGCCGTGCAGGGACGAAGCTTTGGAGGTGCAGGAGAGGGTGAACCCAGCCTGAGCTTGAGTACTGGGGGTGTTTGCCCAGCCACTTCCCAGTTGGTCCCACGCTGTCACCAAGGGCTTTCACAGCCCTTCCAGTGCAGGGAGCAGCTTGCCGTTAAAATTATTTCAGTGTGGAAGGGAACAGTGTGATCCTTTATGAGAGTTTCTGCATCACCTACTCAGGGTGTTTCACTCGGCGACTCCTGTGACAAGCTTGAAAGTTCTAATTACCCTAATAAAGAACGACGTTAGTTTTGACCGAGACAAATCAATAGTAGAGATGCCACTTCAGCCACTCCAACTTCTTCAGTGTCTTGAGATGAAACTCCTGCTCTAGTAAGCGTAAAACAAAGCCAGTGGAATGATGGTGAGGTATTTTAGCACACAGATCTCTAAATTTGATTCCTTTTTAAAAAAATACTTGCAAGAGGCCCCCATCATAGGATCCTGGTGAAGGACCACACTCAATTGTCTCTCCATTGACACGGGGTTTGCTGCTTTTGTTTCAGGTTTGGTTTCAAAACTGCAGAGCCCGCCATAAAAAACACACCCCCCAGCACACGGTGCCGCCCTCGGGAGCCCCCCCATCCCGCATCCCTTCCTCGCTCTCTGATGACATTCACTACTCGCCCTTCAGCAGCCCGGAGCGGGCCCGGATGGTGACGCTGCACGGATACATAGAAAGTAAGTGTGGGCTCGCAGGGCTCTGGTGTTGGGGTGCTCGGGGCGGGCAGGGCAGTGGGGTGCTCCCTGGGATGTGGAGGGCAGCATCATGGCACGGAGAGCTGTCAAAAAAGCCCTTGTGCTGCAGGTGCCTGGCCGGTGCACATGCTGCTCCTCCTCGTGGTCTGATGAACTTCGGGATTTTCTGAAGGGCTGTTTGTGGGGAAGCCCCAGAGGAGAGGAGTGGCGAAGGGGATGCTGCAGCCTGTTTCCCTCCATAACTCATCCTCAGGTTTTACCTGACTGGTCCTTGGCCCTCCTTGTGTTTATTTTGTCATGGAGAAGAGGTGTGAATGTGCCCTGTTGAGCTCGGTGGTCAAGTGGTCTCCTTCCTGCTCAGAAGATCAGAGTTGTTTTCTCTACTGCTTGCGAAGCGCCAGTGAATCATTTGTGAGTGGTGGGCAGCTTTGGTCATGCCTGGATGGAGGTTTTGGCGCCATGACTCTTGTGAGGCTTCTTTCCTCTGCCACCCACGTGGGCTGTGGTAGAACGTGGCTCCTGCTGTGCCTCTGCCTGATCCACCGGGCACCTCTTCTTCCAGGCATATCCTGAGCTGCTCCCTGGTGGAAGCTGGACCGTGCTGGCTGGAGGGCGTGTGTTGTTTGTAGTAACAGAGGCTGAAGCCTCTTCTCATCCACAGGTCAGGTACAGTGTGGACAAGTGCACTGTAGACTTCCCTACACTGCTCCACCAGTGCACCTCAAAGCAGACATGGAAGGACCACTATCTAATAGGGGTGAGAAGGTAATTGTAGACCCTGTTTCAGGCTTTGGGGCCAAACCTCAACTGTAGCAAAGATTTGGTTTTTTTTTCATGTAACATCATTGCCACTGCCGTCTCTTGTCAGCATCACTGCTTCTCCATGATCTCTGGCAGCTGCCACTCACTCATGTGTCTTTTCTTAATTTTGGTGGCCCTAGATTGATGTACCAACTGTTGGTCAAGATGGCATCACTTTGCTCTTCGCTAAATACCCCTCATTGTTGTGATGTGCTGGGATGCTGTGCCTGCGTTCACGGAAGGCTTCTCCCATCCCCTGCCCAAACTCCTCTCTGGTTTCCCCCTTTCCCATGCGCAGTCAGCTCCCTTCTTCTCCGTTCCTCAGCCACGCGCCTGCGCTGCTGGTGCAAACAGTGGAGCAGTGGGGACCTTCAGCATGTGCTAACTTCCCAGTTTTCCATGAGTTAATATGCAAGATTCATTTCTTGGGGATTCCAGTATTGCTTAAAAAAAAAACCAACTGGCTGCTATGATATCTGAAGCAAGAATGTTATTTCACAACATCTGGCCAGGGAACAATTGTGCATATTGATATTTTTCTGTTCAGCACCTATCTGTCTGTCCTAACACACAGCTTATTTGGGGGCAAGAATCCTGAAACGTGCTTAGGCTCATGAGATTTTAAGATCCCAGTTTAAGTAACTTCATTTTGGGACAACACTGAGCCTTTGGCAACTCTTACCGGTTTTAGCTTTTGTCTTTATCATTCGAAGTTCTCAGCATCTCTCTTTGCAATTCTCTATTCAGTGCAGCAGCAGTAGCTTATTGAGCTCTGTTTCCGTAAGCACAAGTAGGGGCACACAAAAGTTACTTTTTCAGCCTAAACGCTACCGTTTTGTTGTGATACCTGCACGACAAGCTGCAGAATTTTAAGGAAATATTATACAGTCCTGGTGCTGTCCTTCAGGGAAACCTCACTGGGGCAAGTAGCTCCTGTGATGTAAACGCAGTGATTTACTCGCAGCTGTTGCAGGACGGGGCTTTCAGGCCATGGAGCTGCCTCCAGCCGGCTCCTTTTCCAAACAGTCACTTGCATGCTCAACTCCTGAAACCCGAAGCAGTCCCTTTTTCCACATCCAAAAATTTTTGAAAGCAGTGACAGCTGAGATCCTGGGAAAGCACAAGCGAAGGCTATGCCTGCTCCCCTCTGCCTGGGGGGGCACGCAGCCCCGCTCCGCTCGGGGTACGCGCTGCGGTGGCTGTGGGAGCACTGGGCTGTGCCCAGCTCAGCGGCTGCTTCCCCGACCGCTGGCAAGGACAGATGCTGTTTGCAGAGCGGCGAGCTACAGCGGCTTGAGGGGAGCCTGTGCTGATGAGCAAGTGAGGTGGATGGAATGAGGGCTGTGGGCAAGGGTCTTCATCCTTCTTGGCACCTGCTGGATCAGAGCAAACGATTCCAATGCTGGTTTCAGGGTGTTGCCCAGCAGGGTGTGGTTTCACAGCTCAAGAGAGAGGTGCACCCCTCTCTCAGATGTGTGCTGCCACAGCCCCGTTACCTCCACCTCTGCCTTCCCCGGCGGCTCCTGGGCAGACGGTGCGTCCAGAGAGGGTTTTCCCACCGGGAAGCAGCTGCGGCAGCAGGACACGTGCCTGTTCTGTTGGTCCCTGAAAACACCTTTCCACGGCGAGGGCCGTCTGCCTCTGAACGCAGCTAACGCTCGACTCCCGTTTTTCCCACTTAGGTCATCCTCTTTCAGTACTGACTGCGCGAACTCTTCCTCACCTGCCCATGGCGCTACCAGCACCACTGCCCCTCAGCCGCTGAATCGCAGCGTCCGGCCCACGGCTACGGTTGTCAGTCATGCAGGAGAAACTCAGATCCAGCATCCTCAGTTATTTCCATTGACCAGCACCTAACATCCACTATTATTTCTCCAGCGACACTCTGTGTATGTGTGTGTTGAGTGCAGAGTTACATTTTTCACTTGTTTCTTGTGGACTTGTAGAATGACCGTGAGTCTCTCCAAGGTGATGCCAGACACAGTCAAAAGTAGTGACTCTACTGTGCTTGCAAATCTTGCTCCCAGACCGATGGGAATATGAACAAACCAGAACTTGCTGAGTCTCAGGGGGGGGTCGATGATCACCTCTGAACATAAAGGAAGGAGGCATTGACGTGGTTTGGCCTGATTCTCTTTTTGCACCAGTGAAGCGCTGTCGGTTCCCGGACATCCCATCTTATTTCCACTTGCATGTCAGAAATCTGAAATGGGCTTTTTGGCTCAGCAACTCGATATGTACACAGACCTTCCTGAGACAAACTCATGGGTAGCTGAGGCTCCACTAAGTGGAAAACATGATGCCAGCTGGAAATAGGCAGTTTTTCTTCCTCCTCAAAGTGCTTTAGAATCACATGTCCTTTGATCACTCTAAGGTAAGTAAATCTTAGTGTTTTTCCCCCCGTTTTATAGGAGGGGAAACTGAGATGTCCTAAACTGAGAAGAACCGTGGGGGTTGGCGGCAGAGCCAGGTTTAGCACCCTGAAGTTTTCAATTGCTGACTTGTTCTTAGAACACTAAATATCTTTCTCCTCTCACAGCCATCAGCCAAATCTTTTTTTTTTTCTTTATTTTTTTTACTCTTGTTCTTTATTAACAAGCTACTTTATTTCCTTGGAGTCATATTGGATCACAAATGGGTGATTTCAGAATGTACCTACACAAAACTCTCAGACACTCTGTACTCTGGGACTGGGAAATCCTCAGTGGAATCTGGTCTCAAAGGTGTAGAAATGTTCTGCCCTGGTGTGGGCCCAAGTTCAGCCAGTGGAAACAGTGAGGTAGAAACCGGAGACCAGTTAAAATGGTAAAATCCTCAGTAAAGCCGGCAGGAACAGTCGCTAGCTGAGTGGACAGCAAGGTGATGGGATTTTCCTTTATCCGGCAGCATTGCTTTGATTCCCTCTGCCCTGCTGCTCTCCCTCACTGGGATACGGCTGTTGCTCCTGCCAAGTCCTCGGGCGAAGGCGCAGCCGGGAGGACTGCTGTCGGTGGGGTGGGCACTGCAGGGCCCATTGCAAAGGAATTGCTCCGCAGCCTGGCCCCAGATCAGGGAAAAAACTCCAAAATGATCCTTTATTGACGGTAATAACAAAAAGTAAACAAGTAACCTTTGCCAGCCCTTCTCAGTTTGCACCAAGCCAAGAGCAGGTCTGTAACGAAACCTCTCTCCGTGCGAGCACATGGGTCTGTCTTGCTGCTAAGTGTCTGTGAGGCCACGTTTCCAAGAATGTGAAAGCCTACCATGAGCCGCAGTTAGTGCATAATATGACTGAGCTGTGCCTGAGGAACTGAAGAGAGGAATCCATCTGTTACATAACTTGTTTTCAATCTGAACTGTAGATACATGTGTTTTTTTCTCTCTGGGAGATCCTGGATCAATCTCCAGCATCGGCTGGGTGGGCAGCCATCCCATGGGTTTGGCCAGCCCATATTGCACACGAGATAAGTCTTCTCCTGATGGTGCCCAGAAGCCCCGTGTGACACCAATGGCCAGACACGCAGCTCTGCTCGCTGCTCTGACCATGCGGTAACGGCGTATGGAGATGTAGATGTCTGCTGAGGTGGCCACCAAGATCTCTTGGTTTGAGGTGTAGCTAAGTGCAAGCATGCACTGATATTTGTTGGAACAAATATATCTATACACATATACCTCTGTGTGTGTGTGTATATATATATATATTAAAACAAAATATACAGAGAGAGAGTGTGATGGTAATACCTTGGACAGTTAGGCCGGTGTTGTGTCTAATGGCAGCCAGCAGCTCTATAATTTCAAATAACTTTTGAAAGGAGAGAGGAAATTAAGTCCACAAAGTATTGTTATCACATCCTGATGTGCGAATAACCATTTCCAGTGTGCAGCCGGTGACAGGGTCCTCCTGCAGCCCAACCTGCCTGGAGCCACCGCTGCAGAGATGTCCCCTCGGGGAGGGGACGGTCACAGCTTGTCACTTGTGACCTTGTCCGCAGCAGTGAGCGAGGGATGGGCGTTTGCTTTGTTGGCTGTTGGTGGAGCGCTTGTAATCGCCAGGTTGAGGTGGGTTGCTGTGTCCACATGCAACGTGGTGGTGGTGGTTGGGGTCACCAGGGCCCGACTTTCTTCTCCATTTGTGCTCGCGCATCCTAATGATTTAGTCGCGGCATTAGAGCCATAAACGAATGGGTAGCTCTTTAAGGCTGAAGCAGAGACTTCAGGCTGTAACTTGACTTGCCATCCCACACTACTTGAGCTTTCCACAACTGTTCTCCTGAGGCAGAAAATGGCTTGACGCATTTTTCTTCTGTCTCGGCGGTGCAATGAAAGGCAAACGATTAAACATCTATCTGCTAAACAGAAAAAAAAAACCCAACAACCCACTTGTGAACTGTACTGTATATCAGCGTGCTTGTAACCGATCCCACTGCCAGGACTGGAGTGCGGAGCCGCGGGCGCGGGGGGGCTTCTCTGCGGTGGCCGGGGACTCGCCGCTGCCTGTGGGGCGAGCGGCCCCCGCAGGCTGGGCGCCGGGGCACTGGCCCCCGTAAGTAGCCAGGAGCAGCTTTGCTAATTCACAAATCAGGCTCTGTTTATATTAAGCCCAAACTGTTTGCAAAAACTGGAAGCAATTCAGCTTGTGCAGTTTTAGAGCTAATTATGTGTATGGAAAATACTCAACTGTACCAAGAATGTAAGAAATCCTCTAATTTATTCAATACATTGTTTCACAACATATTTCACACTGACTGTTGCCACTGAACCAAACCTTATCTCAGGTCATTTGCATTCATCTCCTGTCTGTAGATTAAAAAGAAAATAAAATTAAAATCATTCTCATTTTCCAGTTTATTCAGTAATTGCCAACTGGGTTCTGGTGCAGCGATGCAGACTCCACGTACTAAACTTTTCCAGTCGCTCTTTACAAAACCTTTTGCAGAGAAAATCCAACGCAGATAGCCAGCAGAAGGCTTTTCACACGAGTTTAATAAGGTAGCTAAATACGGCTCGGGTCTGCAAGCGGAATGGTTTACAGTTTTATTACCAATGATTCTTTTTTCGGCTCATGCTGGTTAACCCCGATGCCCGAGCTAAAGGTGCTTACACAACTCACTAGTTGGGACGGGGGGGTGGGAACCAATCCTGCACTACTATCGGTGATACATCTGTAGGATGCCAACTATAGACACATCAGTTTTCTTCCATCCGCCAATCATTTTGTTGTAGCATGTGGCAATTCTGCATGTCTTGGCTACAATGGTTGAAAAAAAAGAAAATTTCTCTGAATGAGTGGACAGTCAAGACTAATATTTATTTTAAAAAAGTAAAACTAAATTGTAAGCACTTTTTTGTAAAACCAATGTCTGTTTTGTTACATACTTTTAATGTTGTGCTTTGTAAATGTCTTATTTGTGTAATAAATAAAGTTAATGCAAGTAGAAGTGCTGGCACTTACATCCAGAAAATGATGTAATTCCATTTTATTTTATTTTTAAATACTTTCTGGCTTACTAATCAAGCAGCAACCCACCCAGTTTCCCTCTTTTATTATTTTGTTAAACTCTGGCTTCAGGAGAGTTCAACAAATGTTCGTAGTAAATGGATATAATTTCCTAGTTAGCAAACCAGTCATTAAAGAATACCTCTGGTGTACATTATTACAATGATCAATCAATATCAAAGTACTGAGCAAAAAGAGAGGAAAGGAATTCACCAGGACAGCTAACTAAAATCTGGGAAAATAATGTTGATTAAGATGGATTTGAATGACTTCAACACTGAATCTGAGGCACTCTTTTTAACAAATTGTTTTCAGGCTTAATAACATTTATATATACTACACTACACACCTCTCAGGAATATTATTGTGAGTACAGTCGGCTTTTTTCCATGGCTTTTTCTCAGCATGACTGATTAAATGATTATTTCCATTTTTGTTTGTGCTGACAAAGATGACAAAAAGATTATGTTCCTGTAGAGGGAAAGGGCGAGACAAATCCACGAGGACAAATTAGGTTTATTGTGCGTCAGATTACCTGCTTTGGAATATTATTGTCTAGCAAAAACTGTTTTCATGGTTTCAGTTCATGTTCAGTTGTTTCATCCCAAGCTTTCCGGCAGGTCCGAATGATCCATTCGTGCTCGTCATCATCTGGAAGGGAGATAAAGGGAATACCAAATATCACTGTGTTAGCTATGCTCTTTGCATTACCAGGGTCCGGCTCAAACAACCAGCTTTTCCTTTGAGAAATAAATCTGGTTTAACCATTGGCATCTCTTAAAACACTTTTGTTTTGTTTCTTTAATAGATTGTGTGCTCTTGTGCTGGAGTTTGTCAAGGCAGGAGTTCCTGGATCTGTGGCAATAACTCTGATTATTCTTCTGTTTGATAAGATTAGCTTGGGCAGAACTATGAGATTTACACGTGTAGATTGTATTTTTTGACTTTTTGGCAGGAGATGGGCAGGAGAAGCGTTGAAACTATCAGAAATGCAGATACATGCTTTCGAAATGCTATGTCTGTGTTGCTTGTTGGTTTATGAAATGTGGAGGTAAAGAAAAATCTACAGTCAAAACCCAGGTTCTTGGCACCCAGCCTTTCTTTCAGTGCTGCTTTTGAAACATACGCTGTGACAGGTATCGAGAAGCTGATAGAGTGGCTGATAGATGTATTTTAGACCATCTTCTGTGTCCCTTGTTAGTATTCATGTCTGTCATATTTATTCTCAGAGCATAATGGCAGTGTGGAAAGAAAAAAAAAGAAAAAAATCAAAGACAATGTAGGAAAAAACAACTGTCCAGCAAAGCTTGCACAGAAATTTTGTGTACGGTTACAAAAAAATAACTTGGCAAACGTGAAGTTGTGGCTTCTTAATTCCAGGGATTTAAACAGTCTTGACTCCCGAAACTGCTCTGCAGTCTTTTCTTTAGTGTTTGTGCAGGGGAAAAGAGATCTGTGTAGTAGACCAGGAAAAACAAACTTCAAAAAGCCTTGAAAAAAAATCAAAGTGTTACTAAAACAATACCTGTATTTATTTTTATATAAATGAAATGTATTAGAGCTGCTTCTTGTGTTTACCACTGTATTAATGAATTTGTATTAGCTGCCTGCAATGTGTGTTTCTAACCTAGCTCTGTTTAACTTGTGAGGGGTTCGTAGCAGCCCTTATTACCTGACAGAATAGGCGACTGCGAGAGAGGGGCTGCCATCGCGGCGCGGTGACCATCGCTTGGCATCGCTGTCTGCACAGCTGCCCTGCTTAGGGGGGCTGGAACAGATCCTGGAAGAAGGGTCAAATTTTCACGGGGGTCTTTTGGCCGGGGAGTTGCACCTTTGAGTTAAAAGGGATGTGGTTGCATTTGAAAAGGTAGGAAGGTCCTTGGAATGAAGTTGGGCTGAGGTTAGACGTGATAGCTCACAGAAGGGTGTGTGATAAATGAGGTCTGATGCACAAGTCTTCGAGCTTGGGGGTTGATCATTGATTTCAGTGGGGTTTGAATCGAGTTGGTTTTGTCTTTGCTTTTTTTTCTTCCTTTTTTTTTTTTTTTCATGCTACCCTCCCCTTTTTCTCATTCCTGGCTGAGTGAGTTGGGCACACGCTTTGCTTCTCCTAAGGTGCAGCTCTGTTGGCATCCTGGTAAAAGTGGTTTTCCCTAAGAGGTGGCTCTCCAGTTTGCTCGTTGCATGGTCACTGGTTTCCAGACAAAGCACTTGCTTGTGCCTGCTGACCCTTCCTCTCGTTTCCCACTTGAGGGTGCAAAACTCAGCCTTGGTGGTGGGCACCCACCTCTGAGCAGCACCCCAGGGGCCGGGCTGGAGAACTCGCTCGTGCTGCCATTGTTCCAACAGCTCAGCCAGCAGGTTTGCTTTAATGACTGAAAAGTGGTTACCGTTTGGATGGAAGAGCTAAGCTCCTCTCTTTCTCTGTTTCCCTGAAATGATCTTTTTTATTCCCTATGCCTGTGAATCAATAGGCCCATAACAAAATACTGGTGAAATAATGGCATATTCCTTCTTTGAGCATAAACTTGGAGGAAATAAATGCTGAAAAGTATGTGAAAAGGGAAATTTGAAAGAGCAGTGAATCTTGCTTAGAGACCAGGCAGAGATTCCACTGAGGGCTGCAGCAGGAATGCAAATGTGGTCCTTACGCTTTCTTAAAACAACGCCAAAGCCATAATCGATGTGCTGGCTTTTGTTCTAGGCACTAGGTGTTCCAGCGCCGTAACGAGCGATCACGTGCGCCTCGGCTCTAACAGATGTTGTCCAGCCTAGGTGGCTCTGGGATTTTAGCTGGAATTGCCTTGACTGAAAAAAATAGTTTATCTGAGCTGGTAATTGCGTGAAAATAAAACTTGGCCTATTTCTGCCGGGGTGAAATACAAAACTTACACATGCTATACATCACCACTGTCTAGCTCGTCTTTGGGTACAGCTAGACGGGGCTCACTGAGCGCTAGAAGTAACGAGCCTGCCTTCCTAGTGCAAAATGTGCAGCAGCCACTGTGCTGAGCACCAAGGGGGTAAGCGCTGAGAAAGGCAGGCGCTAACCTGGCTTCATACAACGGGTTTCCACCATATCCTCGGTGTGCCCAGATTGTTTCCTTCTGCACTCTGGGTTTTTGTGGTGTCCTAGGAAAGCGCACAAGGCAGGTTGCTCTGGGAATTTTAGCTTCCGTGCACACATCCCAGAAGGTCTGGGTTTACGCAGTGATCTGATCCCGTGCAAATTAAAGGCGTGTTCATAAGCACTGCTTAACTTGCATGTAAGCAGATGCAAAAATATGAATGAGCTCGATGAGTTTCAACTTTTTATATGAAAAGAAAAAAACAGATGTAATGATGCAGCAGTCTGAAAAAATAACTTAAAGCAAATCCCTAGAGCTGCCGTCCGTCCCAGGCGCAGTGTGCTACTGGTCCTCGCTTAGGTAAGGGGAAATGAAAGAATTGATCCGGCATAGTGAGAAGAACCACAAACCCAGAGACGAGAATGGCTCTAGGGCTAGCTGTGTGAGAAGAGGCAGGGAAATATTAGAATGTAAAGAGTTAAGCTATGGTAAAACATACTTTTGCTACACTAAAGAAGACTGGTTGATAATTACTGTAGTTTTAGGGCTATTTGAATCAGTGCAGCTGCAACCTCTTCAGTAGTAACCCCTGAAACAAGACAAACTGGGTTTATTGTACTGAACAAGTCTTAAAGCTCCTCCCTGATTGTTAGTAATTGGCAGCAATGGACTTAACAGCCTCTTGACTACCCTTTTTACACTCTACCTGACTGTGCAGCTAACAATTTAAATCACAGATGCCGATCCTTCTTTGTGGCAGCTGCTTGTTAACTACACGTTCCTCTTTTTCTGTCACTGGCTGCTTCCATAACCCTGCAACACCAGGGTTAGATTGGAGAATCACATTTCATCAATATTTAAAATGGAATTAAACCTTGAAGTTTGATTAATGCTACCAGATAGTGAGTTGTAATTACTATTTTGCAAATTGCAATTGTTTGAATATGTTAATATGATTGTCTAAGCACATCTTCACCTTCAGAAGTAATTTTCCCTTTAAAAAAGATTTGAAAAAAATACAAACTCTTTAATCAGTGGTAAATTATCACCCTGTGCACAATTAGGTGCTGTGGGGTTCTTCGTGTTGTGTGGTGAATTTTGTGTCAGCATATTTATCTTTCAAAGTTTATCCATTTTTTTTAGATTCTCCTCAGTAGAATAAACATTCATGGAAGTGACTTTCCTGAAACAGGACTAATCATGTTGATATTTGAAGGTAAAGAAAAAAAGCTTTGTCTGAAAATTTCATTGCACTCCCATGTATCCCTGCTCAGTTAGTAAATGTTAACAAATTATTTCTTTTGAAGTTAGTGAAATATAATGTTTATTATAATGATATATGATTGAAGTCTTGAAACAGAGAGAGATAGCAAGAGACCTTAACAGAGGAGCTCTTAGAACATGAGTAAGTATCGACTGATTCTTGTGAATTATTTTCTCATGTCTCAGTCAAAAATAAGATCAGTTTTCTAGCACCCACAAACTATATTTTGGGTATTGTGGGTCAGATCCTCAGCCAGCCCAAACTGGGATAGCTTCTCCTTTCTTTTTGTAATTAATTGAGGCTGTTTTCATGGAGCAGGCAGAGGTGTATGGAGCCAACCCTGGTAGCCACCTGCACGACTGATCCCCAGACACAGCATCTGCCACAGCAGATGATTAACCAGGGGTGCAAGTCCTGCTGAACTACTGTTGGACACTGTCTACACAGTCAACAGGTCAGTTTGGATAGAGCCTTTTTAGGCAAAAAAGACCCAGCTAAATCTGTTGGTCATCCTGTGTTCCTGTAAGTAGCCCACTTCAAAAATAGTTCTTCTCTACAAATATTGCTTTGAATGCTTTTTTTCCTTGGTTTGGGTGGTTTTAGGGGAAGCTCCAAACACCAGCTAAGTCCAAATAATGTCTGTCAAAAATGCAGGTGTATTCCACAGTGAGCCCAAACTGCCCCCCTCCGAAATCAGTTGATTTCTTCTTGGCATCTCGGCAAAACGAAACTACTTGTCTAACTTTCAGTGTTCAGTCTAGAAGTAGTGGCAGAAGAGATTTCCCCAACTATGCGCTCCAGATTTATCTCTCAACTGGGATTAGAAACAGCTGAAAATTTGGGTGGGCTTGCTTCAGGGTGCTTCCAAGGGATGACTTGAAAATACGCTGTAATTTAGGTGCATTTAATCTTCCTACACTAAATGCATATTGCAAAGTTTAGAATTATTTGCTTCTCGCTATCGCATTTCTATGTTGCCTATGGAAAGCTCAGCCCCGAGAGGCTTCTTAGGACTCGTCATTCTTAGATGTCTGCCATGTCAGCAAGCAGCAGTATTGTCACGTAGCCTTCCAGATTTGCCCTCTTAACTTTCTCAGGAAACCACCTAGATGTGTGCTGGAAGATGTACTGCATTGACAAGGCAATACTTAGTGGCCTACAAGGGGGAAAAAAAATCTATATTGTTCACCTTAAAAACCTCGTTGGACTCTGTGTTAGCTCTTCATACTGCCCTTTGTACAGCGGTATGTGTTCCTGATGTCTTAAAGGCTTTGTCTACACAGGAGGCGTTGGCTTCCTCCTCTGCCCAAAGGCAAGTTGGGACCAGACCGAGTGGGCATCGTCCCTTTGTGCATACTCGATTCTGTTCAAGGCCATGAGAGCAAGGAGGGGAGCAGATGTGCCCCGATCCGTGCCTCTCTGAGGACAACCTGAGGTTCACAGCCCCTTGAGCACGGCCACGTGAGAGGAGCTTTCCAGGACTAGGGCTTGTCAGGGTGTTTACAAGAGACAATCCTTGACCAAGAGCTGAGTTTCCTCTCTGTTTGCAGAGGGCCGAGCACACACACAGACCTTTATAAACAACAATATCACTTAATTCTTTCGCATGCCCGACTCCTCCCATCACCCGCAGTGTGGTTTATCATGTTCTTCCACTACACAATTACAATCGTGTGCGATAGCATCTCGGCCATGGGCTCTGCCTGGCACACCCCTTTCATTTCCACTGCCCGCTCCGCGTCCCTTGCACCACTTTCCTTACTGCACCTGACCCCACCAACATCAAGGCTGGCAAGAAAATGGAAAATACGTTTTCAATTAACCTTTGCTTCCACCCACAAATTCTCACCCTTCCATTACTCTTTCATTTTTCCATTACTTTTAATTACTGCAATTCCAAAATGGCCCCCAAATGAACTTTCCATCTCTTGTAAAAAATCTTTTTCACATGAACTGTATAGTTGAACATAAGTACCTATACGACTTGTGTATAACCTATTTAATGGAGTCACAATAGGATGGCTCACACACAAACAAGGTTGTTATTCTTGGCGTGCCACTGTTTGGAACTGAGACTTTCACAGTTTTCAAAACGATAAGTGCTTTAAGACCAGGAAACCACAAGGAACAATATATCTGCAAAAGCTATAGCTACTGAAATGACCGTAGTAACTTACGTCACAATACATATATTAACATTATCATTGTTGGCTAGCATCTTGAATACAAACCATATTGGTTCATAACCTATTTTACCAAATGGAGGATATTTTATATTAAAACATGCAAGCCAAATTTAATCTAAAAATATTTTCCTGGTTACACGGACGAGAAGCCTCCGACTATCTCTGTCACCTGAGCAGACTTTGACGCTGAGAAAGACACAAGTATGCATTTCGCCACGGCATTCAAAATGTGCCTGATCTTAACAGATTTCCATATTAAAAGGGAGGAAAAGAGCATATGGTGGGTAGGAGAAGTGGTCCAACATTTTAAAAAGTGGTTAGGGTAGAGTAAGAACAGGCAAGAAACTACTTCTCACAGAAGTCTGGGGTCTTTAAATTAAGTAGCCTCAATTTCCTCCCGCTGTCTTCACTTCAATACTCATTCATTTACCTTCTGCACTCAGTGGTTCCCAGTTTGATGCTTGCTAATGTTCTGCTTCTCCTCCTCCCAAGATCTGGCTCCCTAGCTAATTGATTTGTTAAGCATTGGAGATTATTTACGTCCAAAGCTGTCACAGCAGGACAAAAGCTACCTAGCGACCTAAAAACTAGGAGGAGATAGATGAGCTACACTTGGGAAATCCAGATGAAAGCCTTCTAATGCCATTTCTAACCTTCCTCTTAACATAATATTTTTCAAATCTTCTGACTATCGTAGAAGCAGTGAGGCTGGAAAGCAAGTACCAGAAAACTGGAATTGTAGGAATGTGGGCAAAATAAACCATGGGACTGGACACAAGAGAAAAATATGTGGGAGACAGAGGAGACAAGACCAAAACATGGAGTTTTTTGGGTTTGTGTAGAGCCTTGTGGGCACAGAAAACAAGCTGAGTGTCATGGCAGAGAGAGAAAATAATTTTTGCAGTGGTACTGTGGGGAGAATATGGATCAAAGAGGCCAGAAAGAGGAGTTAGCAGTAAAAAGGACAAGCTCTCCAGCTGTTGCGAGAAAAGCAAAGGGCTGCTCACATTTGTATGCTCTACTTGTGTAAACGAGAGTAGTATTTGCTCTCTGTTCTACAAAACGCTGTTTTCAGAAATAAGTTTGTCAGCCAAAGTAAAGAGAAAAAGATCAATGGATTGCAATAAATGGCACTTAACATAAAAATGAGTAAAATTTACAATTCAGTTAACTTGTTAAATGTTAAAAAATCAGCAAACAATAGACACAATTTGTTTTGTTCAGAGCCCAGAGGTAGAGACCAAATCCTCTAAATTAATTTCTGCAAAAGCTGGGGTTTTTTTCCAAACAGGTCTGGATCCTATTCGTTGTAGAATATACTGATTACCAACTATTTTTAAGAGCTTTACACAAACATTATTTCTTTTGTTGTGTGAAATGCAGAATCAGCCATCTGGCAAATGCCCCAGAGCTAAAATCTTTTACATGACATATAATTCAAAATGATTAAATATACAACAGAAAATAGCTATAGCATTGCACTTAAAATAGCATGAACTTTTACTGCCGATCAAAACGGATTTCTTTAGCTTAACAAGTATCCAAAGAACAATTATTTGAAGAGCTTTTAAGAGTTTCAATATGTAGGAACTAAACCTCATCTAAATTCAGTATCTTAAGTCAAATAAAAAAGAAACAAATGTACAAAAGATTAAATGGTCCTGCCTTCTAAGTAGACATTTAAATCTATGGGAAGCTAAATTCATTCGAACAAAAATACTGTATTCCCTCTGTACGTGTATTGCTGGGGCTTTCCTCTCCATGGCTAAGGGCATCTGCCAGAACAACTCTTACATTCTTAGGCAATGACTGGGGACTAGCCTGGAATCAGCCTGTTCATCCACTCCCTCCATCATCCGAACCGGCAATTTCAAAGAGGAACAGGGAATAAAGCTCCAGGCATGATCCCCAAGTGCAGTCAATCTTTTTTTCCTGCACCACAGTTGCCTTTAAGTTAAACTTGCTGTCTTTTTTCCAGAAATACTCCAGGCCTGAAAAATTGCCAGGTCCTCATCCCACACCCAGTTCTCCAGTAGTTTGTGAGAAAGAGCACGCAAACATCTGCATGTATTCGGGGTACATGAGGGTAGGTACAGAAATATTACCCTGTGTAATTATTGAGTGGTTATGGCTCCGTTTCTCAACTACATTTTTCAGACAAGTCAAAGTCTACATTTCCCAAAAAGCACTTTGTGCAAGTCAGATCTGAGCTGTAAGACCAAAAAATCTAAATGGAGGAGATTTACCTCATGGATCTTTATACTTGGATAAGCCTGAAATGGATGAATACATCGCTGCTGACTTTCCAAAAAAGCTGGTGTCTAAATTCTTTCAGACCAAGCACGAGAACCTTCTTCCCAAGGTAGCAGGGTGAGGAAACTGTAAGTCTGTGATTACTAAGGCTTAGAACTAAAACGGCTTTGCACCCTTGCCTGAGTAGGGTCAGCCTCACAAACCAAGGAACCTCAGACATTCTAACACCAGACTTTTCCAAACTGTAATAAAATAATGTTCTATAATCTTGACCTTTTCAGCTCACAGCGATTCCTGAAGGCTACGAGACTTTCAGGTTTGTAGAAATCCTAAACTGATTGCTGGCTGGTTTGGGATCACAGCACACCAAAACTTCTCTTAGTAAGATGTTTATCCTGGCTTTCTTGGTCTAATCCTGCTCTTAGTCACAAGCACATTAATTCAGTTGCCTGGCTGAGCTTTCAGGGCAAAGGCAGGGCTTGTGTCCTCCTGCTCTAGATGTTCCATGAAGAGACGCACCTATTTCAGGTAATATTGGCTGCAGTAGAGAAAGCTACTCTCTGCACACCATACACCTACTAATTAAACCTGAAGATGGAGTACGAAAGTAGTAGCACAAATAGTCTCACATTACAAAGAGTAAAAGCATGTTTTATATTATTTAACCTATCCTTGCGAGAACCACAGGAGAAACAGGGCAATTTTCATCAGAAGTATCCTTGCTTTTCACCAAAAGAGAGGTGACCCAGGTGATCTCCTGTAATCTTTTTTCATCTCAGTGTAACAAAATTTCTGTTCTTGACGGTATTTTCTCCCTGAAAGCTATGGGCTTCTCTGATACTTGTGAGTCCTAAAACCTGAATGTCACAGCCCTTTGTGTACCTCCCTGCTTTGCATGAAACATAACATCGTATATTTTCTACTTTTCACTGAAAAATTGGGAAATCTTCCCATCTTTCTATTGACCAAACTCTTTTTCAAAGGTGCCAGGAGTCCTATTTCTGGAAAGGAGAAAGAAAAAAGAAAAAGAAAAAAAGTAATACTCTAGTGAAACAGGAGTCCAGCCCCAGTATCTATTCAAAATAAACAATGTCTCTTCTTACAAATAAGCATTCCCATTCTTATTTATGTGTCCAATTTCGTGTACTTCGCAATACTGGAAAAAAAAAAAAAAAGATTGAGGAACACATGGAGAATCAAGAGAAATATGAGCATCCCCGAGGAAACAGAGGTTTAGGGATGGAGTAATAACTGCAAGATCGTAATGGGAATTTGGAAAACTTTGCTAGATAAAAACGTATAACAAAACTGTTGCTGTCATTTCATTCCCTGGGCCTGATTATGTTTTCACGAAGGGCCTTTGCTCTGCTTTAACAGTAAGAGCTCTTTAAGTAAATGAGTATCAGACCTCCACGCTAGCGAAACGCAAGCCTTGCCAAATTTGAGAGGGGTCTCCACGGTACTCCACATCCACTCATCTTGACAGAGACGCGGTGGAAGCAAACTCAGTAGTTTCAAACGGCATCTTTTTTCTCTTCTTGGCTGCAACGGCACCTGGATGCCGCCCGTTGGGAGGCGAGGCAGCGCCCGGGCCGCGTGCTTCCTCGCCCTCTTTCACAAACAGCCGAGGAACAATCAGAAATCGCTTCATAATAGGGCCAGGGTGAAAGGTGAGAACTGGAGTATTCTGCAAGCCTGCTGCCAGACCTGAGGAAGATAGTGTCGTTTTGGTAAACCTGTCAAGCTGTTGTAAGAACTTCCTGAATGCTTCCTACCATCTGCTTTTGATGCTTTCAAGACTTGGCTGGAAGCCTGGAGGTTTTCCTGCTCCTTCCTGCCCAACCTATAATGGAGCAATTCTGGATCTGTTCCCTGTCATCCCAGCCTCTTCCTCAGTTTCTTCTGCTTACAGCTGGGGTTTTTTTAATATATTTTTTTTTCTTTACTGCAGTGGCCTTGTGCCCTGAATCATCTCTCCTGGGGCGGTAAGAGTTCCTCTGATGTCGAACAAGTGCCGGGTTTTTCAATTGTGTTCGTGTTCTTGAGAGGAAGGGTCTGGCCTACATGACACATTCCTTCTTCACGCTCGCATCAACAAGTTTAACTTTGTGTGCAGGGCTCTCAATGGAACGGCCACACAAAGCCCATCTCCAACGACTCCGTCAGGCTGCACGCTGCGCTGCTCTGGCCAGCGAATATTGATTGATATAATTTGTAGGGCTTGAGATAAATGTCATGAAGGACAATGAGTTCAAAGAACAGATTAAAAAACAATAAATTGAATTCCAAGGCGTTCCCTCCTGTACTAATCTGTGTAGGTTCCTGTGTTTTTGGAAAGCATGTTGCTTATCTTCCTCATCAGTAGGCCCACTGCATTCCAGTATTTTGGATCAATGCCATTTGTAATAATCTAGATCAGTTTTTATTCAACGTTTATAAAACAGGCCATGTATCATAGGGTATATTTTATAGCAGATGGTATCTCCAATTCATTTAACCCCCCCTTCACTTCCCTCCGCCAATATCACAGCGCATACTTATAAAAGCTCTCGAAAGTAGAGCTTAGCAGAATTTTTTTCAACAAATAGTAAATAGGAGTTTCCAAGCAACAAAATTGTTAAACTGAGGCGCACTGAAAATGAAATGTTCTGTCTTCTAGAAAAAACAGGTCTTGCAATTTGGACATTTGTAAAACAAACAAACAAACAAAGTAGGGTGGGTGGTTGCTTTCAGAAATAATTTTCATTAAAAAAAAAAAAAATATTGCAGCAAAAAGGTGATAAATGCAAAGGTTAAGTAGCCAGAAAACAAAGTGTTTGTTTTGGGTCAGTTTACATGTTTTGAGATATCACCCTGTCAACTGTTTGGGGATCTTCTGTGTGCTTTTAATTTGCAAAATTTCTCTTTTGGCTTGATGAGAACTGATTTTCCCCAAGGTTTATTAATCCGGGGGCTCATCCACAAGTCCCAATATTTGGCAGACTCGACTCAAAGCGCAGCTCTCCAAGGTGACAAGGAAGTTTCCTGTTCAGCAAGCCACTTACACCCAGCCCTAAGCCTCTGCCAACCAAACGGACTGTTGTAAGTGCAGAGAGAAGCACATGCTTAAGCACTTTGCTGGTTCACAACACGGAGTTTGTCAGCTCTCGAGATCAACGACGTACACCTCCCAACCACTCGCTTGCTTGCTTGAGATCACAATGCAAGAGTTTGAAGATTTTCCTGAGATTAACATACCAAATGATAATAAAATATATTTATTCCTATCTGCCTGGGAATACTTCATTTTAATTTTGCAAAATATGACCTATGCAGCCCCGGGGATACATAAATTTCTGGCAAAAATAAATAAGTAAAAAATACTTTAGCTCAGTGGTAACAGAACCACATCATGGACTCCTTTATGTTTTAGCTTTAATCGCTCATCCTAGAAGATATGACAAATAAACTCATCTTAGTTTACCTTGCAGAAGAGTGAATCATACCTGCGTTTCTCAGAAACCTGAGTTTGTAGTCAACAATAACTCTGGTTTCAGGATTATAGAATCCATCCCCACAGTCGTAACAACCTTCTGGAATTTTTCTGGGAGGATCTAGATTTGTAAGCTGAGAAATGCCTGAAGAAAGAAAACAAGAAAAGGTTTGCTTCATTTCGCTTTTTCTTTGGTATTTGTGCCTTTGATGAAGATAACTTCCAAATATGACATCTCCATGGCATTTCCTATAAAAACAAAGCAGTTACCTTATAATAAATTTTGCAAAACGTTTTGCCAATTTTGCAGATGGAGAAAATGGAAATGGAAAAATCCATTCACAAAAATTGTGTGATCGAAAGATATCACTTTGATTTCCTCATTTGTGGTGCTGTGATTCAACCCGCTAAGCTAAGGTTACAAATATGACCCCAACTCCAAAACGGGGCCAGGAGAGTCTTGCTGGCCCCACAGAACAACCTCATATCGTTGCTAAAATAACCTATGTATAAAGAAGAGTATTTTGTGTATTATATTACATATTTTACTCACTTGATCCTTACAAATCTTTTCGCCTTTTGGCTACAGACAAATAAGAATATTCTAAAACTCTTTAGCGGAAATTTAGGCTGGACAGAAACGTTTATTTCGATATCTATTAAAAAGCAACATGGGACAAATGCATTCAAACTTAATTTGAATATCCATCGGGATGCAAATTAATTGCCTTTGCTCAACTTTTCTATATTAAAAGCACATTGCTAGTGCAGCAAAAGCGAAATATATGAAAGGGTTAATGAGAATATCAAAAGCCACAGATAACAAAGCCAAGTCCTGCGGGTCATCACTCCGGAGGAGACCACGCCGTGGATGTAGGGCTGCATCCTGCGCTGCGCTGGTGGAAGGTGGTGTCAGCATTCTTCTGGCAGCGACGTACGGTCGGGTCCTGAAATTAGCCAGAGCATTTCTGCTCCATGTTACTCATGTGGCCGAATTAATCTTTCTTAAGCAAAGTTGTTAGTTTAATTCCTTCCAGACTCTTAGGATCGCAAGCACAATTCCGTACCTGCTGGTTTCAGACCAGAACAGATTTCTGTGTAAAATCTTCTGTCGTAGCCGTCACAGTAATGCCATTTTTTATCTTCGTATTCGAGACCATCTGCAAAAATGTATTTCCCCTGCAAAACATGTTCAAGCACAGAGTTAATAAACATGATGGATGGATTGAGTATGAGCAAGGCCAATGTTCCCACTGCCAAAACTGCGCGTTAGCTGAGCGGGGCGAGCGCACGGTTCATCTTGGGCTTAAACCGCACTGGGAAGCGCATCCGCGGGACGCGGGGCCACGAGCAGCCTCACCCCCACACATCTGGGCGTGAGACCCCGCGGAGGGGACGGCAAATTGGCTTGGCTCGGAAATCTGCTTGTTTCACCCCAAAACTTTCCCCAGAGGCGAGTGCCACTCCCTGGCAGAGGAAGCCCCTTGGGGGTAGGCCCCTTCGCGGGGGGGGGGGATACCTGCGTGGGCACCCCGCGGTGCCAGACCGCCCGGTACGTGCCGCCGTTGGGGAACAGCAGCGATCCCTCGCCGTCGAACACCCCGTCGCGCAGCGCTCCCCGGTACTCGGTGCCCGTCGGCAGCAGGTAGGAGCCTTGTCCCTCCATCCTGGAAGAGGCAGAGCGGTTGCGGAGCGGGGGGGTGGGTGAGCGGCCGGCCCTCAACCCCCT
>VZZY01010515.1:849697-870728 GCA_013400335.1 Eurystomus gularis
TGGGCCCGGCCAGCCTCGGCCCTTCCCTTCCCGTCGCCGGCCGGGCGCTGGGCCGCTCCCGCCATCGCCGCTCTGCCCCGCTGTAGGTGACGGTCAGCTCGGCCGTGCTGAAGGCCGCGGCCCACCACTACGGCGCGCAGTGCGACCGGCCCAACAAGGAGTTCATGCTGTGCCGGTGGGAGGAGAAGGACCCGCGGAAGTGCCTGCGGGAGGGCCGGCAGGTCAACCAGTGCGCCCTCGACTTCTTCAGGTGAGCGGGGCCCAGCCCCGGCGGCTGCGGGACCCCCCTCCCCGCGCAGGCCCCGAAGGTGAAGGTGCTTCGAGGGCCCTCCCGGTGCAAGGCGGCCTCGCTGAGCGTTGGTATTTGTTATAACGTTTACTTTTGTTGTTGTTTCACTCGGTTTAAGTCGAAATGCTGCGACCACCGCAGCCTTCGCAGTCTTTAATGTCGCCTCCTAAGCTCTTCAGAATAGAGGCCTCTTTTTGTTTTTGTTTTATGTATGCTTTGTCCTTTCTTACGAAGCTCCATGGCCTCAGCTCCAGAGTAGGTTGCTCAGGTGTTTGCTGGGTTAGCAAAGGGGCGCTGGGGAGCGGGGGAAGGTGTGCTGATTCTGCACCTTGCATCTATGTTACAAATCCAGGAAACCAGCCGAAGCGGTCACAAGTGAACCACTGTGAAAGCTCAAGTAACTACATTTGCCTTTTCTGACCAAAAATGTAGATCCAGGGTGTGTGTTAGTATCAGGTTCTTGAGTTGCTACAAGGCCTAGTTTAATTAACTCAGAACATGTTCCCTTCCAGTATAGCAGCTAGCAATCAGAAACCTTTGTTCTAAGCCTATATTCTTGGGCTTAAGACATCAGATTAATTTGGAAGCATTAGAACATTGTATAATGTACGCTAAGTTATTTGGTAAAACAAGGATCTCGTCTGCAGGAGCTGTGTATGTCTGCCAAGCAAGAATACCTCCCACACATCAGTTATTGCTGTCTTTACTTGTAGCTACAGTGATACAAATTTTACTGGTATCAAGTTCTGTTTAACGATGCTTAAAATGCCGACTTCTCTGAAGACTTCAAATGTTTCCAAGAACTTAAAACTACAAAAAACCACTTTATCACAAGTTGAGGTTTGAATGAGTAAGAGAGAAAAGCATTAAAATTCTAACACTTGCTAACAATTTTCTTTCTGTGGTCCCTTACAGGAAGATTAAGACTCACTGCGCGGAGCCGTTTACCGAGTACTGGACGTGCATTGACTACACCAACTTGCAGGAGCTGCGTCGATGCCGAACGCAGCAGGCAGTGTTTGATAACTGCGTGTTGGAGAAGTTGGGCTGGGTGAGACCTGATCTGGGCGAGCTCTCTAAGGTAACGCCATACCTTTCTGATGGGATAGCCAGACTCTTCTCTCCCTTCTTAGGGGTTTATTGTCCAGGCCAGGTCTTGAACTCTACCAGCCAGAAGGTGACTCATGAACTCAACAATGGAAGCTTGTGGACTTCATAAAGTCAGGACTGTCAGAGTTGTCCAGGGTTGCTTTCCCAGAAGACTTGCACTTCTCCTAGACATTGTCACTTGATTATTTTTTTAGCTTTTCCTGGTGTAGAAGCCTTTCCTCTAGGAGTGAAGCTCACACAGATGTAGAACTACTCTTTAGTTTTGTGTGAAATGCCCCTCCCCTCCCTGTTTTCAGAAGTACTCTGGACATAAGAGCTCTCATCAGATCAACAGTGTGTCCTCAGTGTTGTTTGGTACTTCTTGGTAGCTCTTTTAAGTGCTGACTCGATCTGACTTCCCTGTTAACCGCTGTGAGAAGTTGTACCATTCTTTCTTTTTTCTTTCCAGGTTACGAAAGTGAAGACAGACCGTCCTTTGCCTGAGAATCCATATCACTCTAGAGCTAGGCCAGAGCCAAATCCACCCACTGAAGGGGAGCTGAAGCCTTCCCCGTTTGGCAGCAGGCTCTTTTTCTGGAGCTGGTAAAGCGGGCAGGCTGCGCCGTGACTCACGTGCGAGGATGTATTACTTGCAAATGTAAATTGTCCAGTATGTGTTGGGTGTAATTTAATGATTAAAGAACCCCAAACTGTTCCGTGGCTTAGTAGACTTCTTTAAACATACTCCCACATCACAGCAACTGAAAAAAAAAAAAAATTTCCCTGTTATGCGCAGTGTTCTTGGGACTCTTAGTGCTAGTGGTGTCAGTTGCTTTATAGTGACTACCAGGCTTGTCTGAGATGTGTGTAGACGTAGCCCGAGACTTCATCTGGTGCTTCAGTCAATCAAAAACTGGCGTGAGACTTTATTTACTTAGTGAGAACACTGCCACTTGGGTCAAGGAAACAGAACAAACAAGTCATTAAGGTCTTCCCTCAGTCTTGCAACTGGCCATTGTGGTTCTTTCCCCAAGGGACTCGTTCTGCATAGGTTTATGTAAATGTCTTGGAGCAAGGGTTTCGTTCAGTCTGGCTTTTGCTGCGTGTGGGGTCAGTGCTGATTCTGATGCAGAGGTCCTTGTTCTGCTCACCAGTGGCTCGTTCCTTGTCCAGATAGGTTGGTGGCTTCTGCTTGGCTTTTTTTTTTTTGGGGGGGAGGCAAAGTAACACAAGTTACTTTGTCAGAGAAATCACACTGTTTTCAACAGCTTTAAGGAAAAATTGCCTCCTAAAGCGTCTTCCTGTCCCATGGAGCTGTGTGAGAAGGTGGCCTGTCTTCTGTTGCAAGGCCCTGACTTGGTGGGGGGTTTGGGGCAGATCCTTCCCCTTGTTCACTGTGAGAAGCTTTTTGATAACGCAGTAATTCAGCTTTCTTTATCTCTCCCACACTATCTCCAAGTCGTACGTTTCAGAGGAAGCAGAACTAGTCTTTTGTCCACTTCTTCCCAATAGCAAGAACCTCCTTACAAAGGTCAGAGAAAATGAAACTTGTTTTCACAAATGTAGGTGCTCCGGGGCAGATGGTGTAGCCTGAACCGTAGCAAAGACTTGAGTAGTGCTTTGCTCCTTGAGTAGCCTGTCCCTTAGCAGGATCAGAAGATTGGCCATCGCCTTGTTTGGGGTCAGATTAAACTGCAGGGGGTCTGTGGCTGCAGCATGTGTTTCTGGTCCGTGGAGCTAGAGGGAAAGTTGTATAACATTAATCTAAAAATAGCTCGGGGGCTGCGTGGCTCGTGGGTTCTTGCTACTTTCTGCTCGGGTGTGTGGACTGAAAGTCAAAGCAGGTGCCGTGGCACGTGTTTGCATTTTAATGTGTGCGAGGTGCTGTCTTGGCAGGTTCTTGCCTCTGCCTGTGAGGTGCTGTGCACCTTCGCAGCTCCTCCTTGCAGATCCCTGCCGGCGTTTCGGAGCAGCCGCGTGTTGCTGAGGAGCGATAACCCCTGTTCTGCAGAGATGGAGAGTGGGACGAGCTTGAGGTCTAATGACATTCAGCTGAGGGGGAGAAATGAGGTTTGACTGAGTAGAGGAGAAATTGTTCTGGGATGTTAACGCGTGTCACATCTGATCTTTGGTTGCTGACCCTCTCCATTAGTTGGGCAACCTCGCAGAAAGACTTTGTAGACATTACTTACTGTGTTTTACTAATAACTTACTATTGTCAGCATAATGTATGAAACATTGCACTGCTGAACATCTGCTTTTGAATAAACAAGCATGGGCATTCCAGTAGTCAGCCCCTAATCATTAAACAGTATTTTTCCCATTAAGTTACTTCTGGAAAAAAAAGACACACATAAATAGAGGGGCAGGTTTTTTTTAAACAGCTTTTTACGAGCCCCACCCTTAAGTTGGCTGGTGCTGTAAAAAAAAAAAGTGATTTATGTGCAGCCTCAAAGGTTTCAGATTGTTCATCTGTTTCATGGCAGCTGAATCCACTACCTCTAGGGTCAGAGGTGGCTGATGCGGTAACGATGCACCGACCACATTTAGAAGTCAGGATGAAGGATCTGCTTGCCTGGATTCCCTCTGCGGTGGGCAGGTGAAGGTACAAAAGAGAACCGCGGGGGGGGACAATGAAGTGGTCAAGTCAAGTAGAATTCAGCTGCACTGTGAGCACTTCTTTTCATTAACCTCTTGGAGGTAATTGCTTCTCTATCTCTTGGCTGAATCTGCAAAAAAAGCCTTGCCTGCGTTCCTTTGGCCGGGGTCTGTACGTCGCTGTTGCTGTTCAAAATCATCGTGTGGCTTCGCTCAGAGATGCCCCCTTTGGAGCTGTGATGTTTTCTTGGAAACTTTAGAACAAGTGAATGTCAAGATTGAGTAAAGACCATAAAAGTATTTTTGAGGAATGTATCTTGACAATTTCTTGGCAGATGGAGAGCAGACGCGGACAGATTCAACACAGATATTTTACTGGTGATGTGGGAAGCATTATTTGTTCTGTTGTAGGCTCTTCACTCTGCCAGAGCTTCTAATCACGTGTCAATTAAGAACATGCTAAGCCAGTGTTGTGGTGGCTCACCACACCGTGGGTTGGATTGGGCAGAACCCTCTATTCTTTCAGATTATGGATGGGAAGATTAAAGTCCTCATGTGATGTCTGATCTCAGTAAGGTAGGAGTGTGTGTTTCTGGTGCAGCGGAATTGCGTGGCATGGGCACAACAGCATCTTTCTGGAGAGAGCGTCCACCTCCAGGACATGTGCCCTGGTCTCGAACGGTTCTGCTTAACTCCCAAGGCAAAGGGCCAGGAGTCACCTTCCAGCCACCAGACCTGAGCAAGTGGTGGCAAGTAGCTGGTTTTATTTAGCTCTCTTGCTGGTTTCATAATTATGTGGCATGCCACACTATGCATGCTATCATCCCTGATAAAAAAGAGACTCCCAGGAGTCGGTTCAGGCCCAGCTGACCTTTCAAGTGTTTGTAAGCTGAGACCAGCTAGAGCAAAATTCTCATAGTCCTTCGCCTTCAATATGGTGCCAGAATAGCTAAGTGAGGCAGATCCCCCTCCCCTTCATAAGAAAAACCCACATCTTTGTACCGAGGATTCATAATTTTAAAGAACCTTTACCTTCAGGACAAGGATACTCTTGTAAAGCCAGAGAAGAAGTTTGGAGCTCAGGGTGACTTTGTAAAATCCTTTTGCGAGTGCGTTGTGGGCTCTTGTAGTAGAAACGTTTATGAAACGAAGACCCCTCTGGTATTAACAGGAGATTTGAGACTCCCTCTTGTGGCAGCACTAGGCGGGTCTTGGCCAGCTGTGTGAAGGTTCTGCCAGCATCAAAGTCCACAGGCCGCTTCAGTGCTGCTGATAGAAACTTGGTTAGGTCTCTTGTCTCTGCCTCAAAACTCCCTTCAGCATTGTCTCAACTTGATTTTTCCTACGTATGAAAACTCCTGAATTGAGAATGAAGTGAGAAGAGGAAGAAGAATGGTTTGAAAATGTTCTAATCACATTTGGTGTGGCTTAAGGAAGATAAGGCAGAGCCAAAGTAGATGGAGGTGGTTGGAAATCCCAGCGTGGATGGTGGTTGCTTCTCTGCATCCAGAAAGGGAGTGTCCCTGTGCTGCAGGGAACAGAACGGTTCTGAACCCACGGGGCCAGTGCAAGCAAACATGGGAAACGGGTTAGTTGTGATGTTGAACTTCATGTAAAAGCACAGGATTTCTTTTTATTAGGAATAGACGTGACCTTACCGAATGGTCTTAGTAATGCAACCTCGCCCTTCTGTTATTATTTAATGTTTTTTTTTAATGTGAGCCCTTCTAGCTGGGGACTCAATCTGGGTCTGTTCTAAGACACTTTGTGCATGGTTGCCTGTGATACAAATAATACTTTGGCAGAGGGAGAAGATCTGAGAGAATATAGAACAGCAACCTAGAAGGAAAAAGTCTGTAGCGTTATTTTGGATATTAAGGCAGTAAATCAGCCCCGCAAGCAGAAGCAGATGCAGGTCAGCGATGCTGCTTGCTTGGCAGTGCAGGGTTAATACCCTGCTTTGGGTTTCTTCCTGCTTCTTGGGTTTCTCCTCTCCCTTACACAAGTTCCTGAAGCTCTGGCAAGCCTAAGGCACCCATGGGTGCGGGTTCCTCTTGGGTGCAACGTCTGTGCTTAGTGAGAGCAGGCGATGGGGAGAGCGGCATTGCCTGAGTGCTCCGAGCCTGCCTGCCTAGCTGAGAGCTGCTCCGGGCTCTCGCGGGGCTGGGACTGAAGCAGAAGCTGCTGGGACACAAAGAGCTTTGCTCTACCTGAGCATATCCAGGAATAAGGGCTCAAAGAAAAAACACAAGCGAATTTAATAAGGGAAAAGCTCTTCTGTCTTGCCTGCATCCCAAGCATCTCCCTGTTGCCGCTGCCCTCGCTGCCTGTGGAATAGCGTAGGTCACGTCTCTCTGTCGCAGATGCCTGAACAAAAGGATTCCAACCTGCGTGCTCCTGTGCTCTTGGCTGGGCTGGCAAATGCAGATGGTTCAAGTGAGTGTTTTGTTCACGCTGTGTTCTGCAGCACAAAATGGCGAGCAGCTTTTTGCTGTTTTGATAGGGTTTAAATTAATTTCTCCTTTCTCACCGGGGGAAATGAGGGCTGGGAAGAACGGCCATGCCTGTTGCTTTGTTAAGCTCAGCTTTGGCTCCGATTCTGGCACCAAGAAAGGAAATAAAATACAGGGAAGGGGAGCTTTATAAAAGAGCTATGGGTCTGCTCCCAAGTGGATAGGTTAAACCGCACAAAACACTGGCTCTGAGGCATCGCTCTAACATTTGTAAAATCAGCATGGCAGCTCTGTTAAGGGCTGTGAGTCACCCCGAGGGTGGTTCTGCTCTTTATAAGTAGTCGCACAGCCTTCTCTTCCAGGCAAACGGGAGCGAGAATTTTAATGGAGTCAGAATTCTCCCTTTGGTTAGAGCACCGTCTGACCTCTGCTTTGTTCTCACTGCCTCCCATTTAGAGCTGCGTGAGCCTGGAACCTGACCCATCTTTGGGAGAAAAGGGCTGCGTGGAGCCCTTGAACAGGAGTCGCATCGTCACCATCCCCAGCCCGCAGCTCCCTCTGGACTCCCGTGTCCGAGCTCTGCCCGGCTGCTCCTGCGGGACGGGCTCAGGTGGGGCCCGACTTGGCTTTCGCTGCTGGGAAGCGGCTGCCAGCAGGCCTGACCCCGGCCATGTGCAGGCAGCGGGAGGCTCTGCCTGTCCCTGTCCCCAGGCGTGGCCGCGGCCGCTCGTGTCCAGCCTGCGCTCCAGGCTAAACAGAGGAAGGTGAGGGTCAGCGGCAGAGAGCTCTGCCCAAGACTCAGGAAGCACATTTTGGCAGAGGAAAGAAATACAATACAAGCAGGGGAAGGGAAACTCAGCTTCCATCCAACCCCCTCCAAGGAGCTCTTGGCTCCCTACAGCTGCTGGAGTCTTCACTCGCAGTTATTGGGCTCTCTGCTGTTACAGGCTTTCATGCATTTGTTTTCTGTCTTTTACACCAGCGTGTTGCAGAGGGGAAAGGACGGAGTGATGCTGGAGTCGCACGAAGCAGAGGATAGAGCCCTTCGTTGGGAGACAGGCAACGTGGCTTCCCTTTCCTGCCTGTCACTATCTCATTGTGTGGCCTTGGGGCATGTCACTTCCCTCTGTGCCCCGGCTTCTCTGGGCGATGGGGTGGTTCCACCCAACCCAGCTCTCTCTGCTTGTTTACTCTTGTCTTTGTCCTTGTGAAGTGTCCGAAGGGAAGCCCTGCCTGGCCACGGCAGGCACAGACCCATGGCTCAGGAGCCGTGGCCAAGTCCTGTTCTCCTTCCCCAGCACAAGCAGCCAGAGCCGTGCACAGCCAGGGTGGGTCCATCACCCTGCCCTCATCACTCAGCCCAGCAGCTGCCTGCTGTTTGAAACCCTTTCCTCTGCAAACTCTGCCCGTTCTGCCCTCTGTAAGCGTGCCAGCAGGCAGACAGCTCTGTGAGCAGGAGGGCAGTTGGAGATCTCACTGTCTGAACAATGGAAGACGAAAAGTTTCACACTGAGCAGTCTTGGAAGAGTGTTTCCCAATTCTGAACACCACAGGTCTCACCTGCCTTTCAGATCTTTCATATCTGAGCTGTTCTTTGCAGTGGTGGCAGGGCCACGTGTGGAAGCGGCTGCGTGCGGGGAGCCAAGAGCAAGGGAGGTGGTGGAAATGCTGTGGACAGGGAGCCCAGGAGCAAGGGAGGCGGTTACAGGAGTGAAAGTCCCCCAGACACATGTAGCACCAGCACGCAGGCTTGTCCTGGCAAACCCTGCTCCGCTCCCCGTCATCACTCGCTCACAGCCTTTGTTACTTCTAACCATGAGTGAAACCAGTTGTGGGATTTTGTGTTCAGGCCATGACATAATCTGAATCTGGGACTCCACTGGAGGAATCCTTTTGAAGATTTACTCATCTGGCTAATTACAGTAAAACCGCGAAGGTGCTGCGCTCTAAATGATTAACTGTTAGCAAGTGGAGGTTTCTGCTTTCTTGTGCTTTTTGCTAGGAAACAAACCAGAGCAATTCTGGCTATGTCACTGGGGTTTTCTTTGGGAAGGAGGTCTGTAGAAGCACGCGAACACGGCCGCACAAAGCCACTGCCCATCTCTGTGTTGCTGGTAGCAGATAATTAGATTAAAAATGTAAGTCACTTCCTTGCTCCTTTCTCTGTTGCCTCTCTGCGTTCCTTTAAGCCTGAGCAGTGACAGTAGCCTGCCGGATTTATTTGCTGTTTGTTGACATTTTCACTTTCTGATGCGCATCCTTACGTTACCCTGTAGAGTTCAGCTTGTGTCAGCCACAGAGGGATGGTTTGAGGAAAGGCAGCGTTAGCTGGAAATGCCCCTTCCATCCTCATTCCCTCCCGCAGTGCCCACACTGACAATAAATACCCTTAAGACATTCTGAATTTGAGTATGTGCTCCTGTATATAGTCCTGTTCAGCTGTTACTGTCCTTAAAATATTTATTTGCTATCCATCCCAGTATCTTTATCGTATTTTTGAGAGCATGTGCCATTACACATCATCTGTAGCAAGCCCACAGCGTCCCCTTCTCTGCTGTGCACAGGTCCGTGGCACCTCGGTGTCGCTGCCAGCCTGAACCTGAGCGCTGCCACCTCGTCTCCTGCTGATTGGCACGGGCTGCCCCGCAGTCACACACGTTGGGATCACACCTAGAGCTTTGATGTCCACGGTTCATAGGTGTGAAATTCTGTGTGCTGAGTAGAAGCTGCGAGGGGTGAATGTATAGACGTGGGAAAGCAATGAGAGGAGGTTCTGGGCTGAGCTGAACGCTGGTGTGTGGAGGTAGCAGCGTGACACCCCCGAGACTCTGAAGATGTGGAGAACCTTGGTAACCTCAAGCCCCATCCTGGAGTTTCTTTCAGCCTTGACAGGACAACTTCCCCATGGATCTACAGAGGAGAAAGGCCAAGGCCCACAGGCGCTGCTGGAGCCCCATGTCCACCTGTCTCCAACATTTCCAGAGTACCAGCAGCTATGGAGAAGCAACCAGAGCTACTGGGTGCTGGCTCTGGGCTGAGCCCGCTGATGGGACGTGGGTGGCTCAGCCCTGGTGTGGCAGTCAAAGGACTGGCGGAACAAAACTGAATTGGAGTGATTCTTTTCCTCTCCCCTTGGCCTGCGAGGAAATCTTTTTCCATTTACTATAAAACATGGTTCTTAATAGTGCTGAAGTGTTCTACGTATTTTAAATAAACATGAGTGGATTTGAGCCCAGGAGGACATGAAAGAATGCAGCATTTGCAGGGTACCGGCCCGGCACACATGTCAGCAATTTGGCTGCCTTGTGTACTTTGGCTTTTAAAAAAGCATTTAAAAGTAAACAAATGAAGGAAAATCTGGCAGCTGGATTTCAAAGTAAATTGCTTTCAGCTGATATACCCCGTCTCCAGCTTGCTTGGGTAGTATCAAGCCATACACATCCAGTGAGAAGAGCGAGCGGCCAAGGAGAAGAGCGGGGGTGGGAGAGAGAACAAAAGCAGGGAAGTTCTGTGGATTTAATTCTTCCATTTCCTTCCTTTGCACCAAACACTCCCTGTCTGTCACTGCCCTCGTGTCAGACAGGCAGGTTAATGCTTCCAGACAGCCAAGTAAGTTCCATCTTCTCTTGGCCCCTGTTCTGCCAAGATCTACCTCCCTTCTATCATCTCTGGAGGTGGGATGGGATGGGAGTAGCATCCATGGAATGGCGTTAGTTTGCAGAGCTGAGCCTTATGCTCAGCTGCAACCTGCCATTGTGCTTGAGCTGCTCCATCAAACCCTCATCCCCATGGAGCACAGGGAGAGCCCCATCCCACAGCCCTGTACAGGACACGGCACCAAAACCCATAGACTGGTGGGATGAATCCGCCCTTGAGGGGTCCATGCAGGCGTGGGCCAGGGGCTGCCAGCCTGGGGAGGGCATCACGTCTCTGTCAGTGGAGGGAAGCGGGGCTGGAAATGGAAGAGATAACAGAGTCATTAGAGGAGCAGGGGCTGTGGTGAGGCCCCGCTCCTCCGGAAGGGCCTGGTGCGTTCCCCTGAAGGAGGAGGCTCAGCAAATGCTGACAGATAATAACGAGGTCCCAGGCTGGACAAAGAGGGGAGGTTGCTGAGGTCACGCTTTGGCTCAGCGTTGGGCTCCTTCTGCTTTGACTCGCGTTTCCTCAAGTTTATAAAACTTTCTGTGGGTTGGTTCAGTGGAAAGGGCAGAGGAAACTGGTGGGTCTTAAATCCTGGCGGCGTGGGGCTGGGGCAGGGCTGCTCCGAGCCCTCCGGCAGACCCTGCACGCATGGAAAATGTGAGAGGTGCCCGCTGCTCCAAGGTGGCAGCCACCAAGTGTCCCTTTGGGGCAGGTGATGCCAACCTGGTGCTGCCCAGCCAATCGAGCGTCCATGAGCTGGGGAGAGAGGTGGGCAGCAGCAAAGGAGAGTGTTCCCGCGCAGTGCTCGGCTCCCTGCACCTCGCTGTGAGAGCCGGCTCTGCTCCCAGCGCTGTGGACACGGCTCTGTGCCATGCTCTGAGCCAGGGAGCAATTAGAACCAGCTCCTCTCATGGTTTTTCTCCTCCCTGTAACCCAGCAAATGAGCTCCTGGCTCAGGACGAAACCTCTCTGCTCCTGGCAGCGCAGAGGTGCTGCCAGCTGTAACCTCTGAGGTGAAACCTTTGGGGTGAGCAAGGGGAAGGCAGCCGGGGCTCAGCCAGTGTCCTCGACACGTTCTGCCGCGGTTGAAGCCAGCGAGGCTGGCTGTGCCCGTGCTCCGGCACAATGCTCATTATCCCCTGGCACAGCAGGCCCCTGGCACCGCTGTTGGGAGCTGGCAGCCCCTGCAAGCACCTGCCGGTACCGACGAGCTCACCGGCAACTTCTTGGCTCTCATTAATGTGATGGAAAGTCGTTTTTTGGGTCCTTACCCCTCTGCCACCACGTGGGCTCCAGCACCGTGCCCTGGCTGGTGGCAGACACGGCTGCAGAGCTTTGCTTTGGCTTGGGAGACTTGTCTGAACCTTCTGGTCCCATCAGCTTTTAACTGCTCCCTGGATGTTATTTCTGAGAGTGAAGCAGCAGAGCAGGGCTCCCACCCTGTCTCCCATGAGTGCAGGGTCTCCTCCGTGCTGGGAACAGCCACTCCACAGCTGCACCAGCTCTGGAAAAACTTGGAGTCCCCATGGCATGTGCTCCCCAGGGTCCACTTTACATCGCCTCCTTCACAAGGGGTTTGGGCTCTCCCTGTCCAGCCTCTGCTGCCTGCTCTGGCTGAAGCAAAACGTGGAGGTGACCACCTTCACTTTCCCCACGCCACAGGGTTGTGTTTGGTCCCACAGCGCCGATGGGCAAAGGCAGCTGTGGTGAGCGGGTGGACGAAATTGGGAATCAGAATCTCTGAGGTGGGGTTGATGTGAATAAGTGTGGACATCTCCAGCTGACCCCACCACTCTGGGTCCTCTACTGATGACAGAGGTCAGGCAAATACATCCTGAGCAGCCAAGGGGTTGATTTTTCTCCTCCTGGTGGGGTTTCACCCAGGAGCTGGTACAAGGACAGTGGAGGGTCTGGCTGAGCTGCCCCATCCCTGTGTGAAGGTGCTGGGGGGAGCAGCTGCACTGAAGGGTTCCCCCTGCTCCCACGGCCAGCGAGGTTGGGGACAGCCCCACACCAGTCCTGTGGGGTCCGCAGGAGAGTGGCCGCAGTGATGGAGGGCTCTGGATGCAGGCAGCTGCCCATGGCTCTGGGGAAGGAGCGACGCAGCAGGTTCGCTCTGCACCGGGCAGCGGCCACCAGTGCGAGGTGGGGAACGCTGCAGGATGGAAACAACCCTGCTGAAGACAGTTGTTCTGGATGTCCCCATGATTAACGGGAAGAATATGTAAATGTATATGGCCGTTGCCATGGCTACGGCAGGAATCCCGGCTGGTGCTGGGGAAGGCAGAGCCCCTGGCCCAGCCTGGGTCAGGATTTGCGCTCCCCGTGCACCTCGTGGTGCTGGGGTGGGAGCAGCTGGGCTGTGCCACCGCCCGTGCCACCGCCGTGTCCCCAGTGCGGGCCGCGGACAGTCCCCCAGTACACTGTCCCACTGCCCACCAACCTGCGGCCACCGGCTGCTGCACGGCAGCATCCCTGGGGTGCTGCAGCCTCTCGCCAAGGTGGGCGCACCTTCAGCCTCATGATGGGGTCTCCAAGGAGAAAACACCCTTGCGGGAGGGATGTCACACAGCAGCAGCAAGCTGGGTGTAACCAGGTGGGGATGCCCAATGTGCCCATGAGTCTCCTGCTCCAGGTGCACCAAATCCCCAGGACCACCCAGCCCACCTCACACCAAGGAGAAACCCTTCCCAGCAGCTCGTTTCTGGCTGATCCTATAAAGCTGGGAGGGGAAGAGGGCTTCTCCAGCATGGAGTGTGTGGAACCTCTGCCTACCTTCGGCTCTGGTGAGTGCTGTGGGTTCAGGGCTGTGGGGAGGTTGGTTGTGCCATGGATTGGGCCATGTCACCCACCAGTGTGGCTGTCACGAGCCCTTGTCCATCAGTGCGTGCTGCTGGCACCTGCTCGTGTCCCTGCACGAGCCCTGTCCCCCGGGGATGTGCCAGGAGGCTGCAGACAGAAGGTGAGGTTGAAACCCACTGGTGTTCCTGCACTCAAACCCAGAAAGTTCCTGGTTACCTGCTGTTTGCACATCTCTTTCCCCCTGTGGGGTGAACAAAGTGGGTTGAAAACTCCGTAAAAGAGACCAGTTACTCCTGGAAACCGAGGAACGTGGGAGGGATGAGAGCTGCACCCTGTGGACGGCATTGCCAGAGCATGGACCTTCTGGCGATGGTGGTTGCTCAGGGATGGGTTTCATGCTGAAAGCGTTCATTTTCACCTTCATTCTCAAACTACTTCGCAAACCTGACTTGAAGCAAGCCCGTGCGTTGCCAATCCCAAACTGAATCCCCTCCAGGTTTGGACCCTTCCCAGCCGGCCCCGGGTTTCTCTGCGGTCCAGGGCTCGGCTGCTGCCGAGGGCAGGCGTGCGCGGCCGGGCTCTCTGTCTGCTGTTTCCTTACAATTTAAGAGCCTTCCTCACATTAATCTTTTTATTTTTATTTTGACAAATGTATGTTTCCAGGAAGTTGCTGAGGTCAAAGCAGCATCTGTTGCTCGTTATTTTGGGGGATGCAGAGGGTCTTTGTGAGGGTTTCCAAAGCAACAAGGAATTAAGTGGTTTGTAAAGCGGAGAGCAGGAATGAGGAGCGGGCTGGGGCTTCCCGAAAGGCGGCTGAAGATGCTGATGAAAATCAGACCAGCTTGCCTCTATTTTCTTGGAAACTTGATCTATTTTTCTTGTACAACTGTCAGCCCGACTCCCGTATTTCAAGTGCTTGGCCACCGCAAGCTCCATGTTTCGGCACTGGGATTAGTGCGGCCCCGGTCAGACATGTTCTCCTTGGGTCGTGCCGTGTGGGCAGGGAGGACACGGGCTCTGTGGGATGGGAGCAGAGCTTTTGGGAGCAGCAGTGTGGGTCTGTGGTGTGGCTCTGGCTGGGGACCCCCTGGACAGGCACCAGCCCCCCTCCCTCCACCCCAGGGATGTCCCTCGTCCCCCAGAATCACACCACAGATCGCTCAGCACACCCCACGGGAGACTCGTGCCAAAAGCTGCTTTTTCTTTCAAAACAAGCCGAGGAGGGTCCGGTGCCAAGGCGAGGGCTGCGAGGAGCCCAGGAGATTTATCGCTGAGGAAATACTTTCTCCAGCGAGGGCTGACGGCCGCAGCAGGAACAATGGGAGATTCGCAACGTGAACAAAGCTGATTTCGTTCTTCTTTTTATCAATGCGTTTTCCTTGCGGATCCTCCCTTCCTGGAAGTGGGAGATGCAGCTTCCCCCGCGCACCGGCCGTGTAATCAGCAGGAATGGCCATATCCTGGCTGGGAAGCGAGCTGTGAAACGCTGTCGCCCACCGTGATTTATGAGCCCGTGGCAGCGGCCAGCGGCAGGGCTGGCCCAGGGACAAGGTGCCAGGGCGCGTGCAATATCCACGTATTCTTTCTCCTCCTCTCCGGGTCCTCAGGGAGCTGCCAGAGGAAGTTAATGGATTAGACACACACGTTCCACTTGATTTTTTTTTTTTTGTAATTTTTTTTTTTATTGCTGCATCTTTCCAAATGCCTTTAGCAGACGCGTGAGCACAATGGGGTCGGGCAGTGAGCATCGCGGGCGGGCAGCAGCCTGTCTGGAAAGGTCGATACGGGGAGAGAGTGTTTGCTTGGGGACGTGGGGACAGCCTGTCCTCAGCGGGGAGAGTCCTTCCCTGCTCGCAGGGGCCAGGCTCAGCACCAGCTCCTTGCTGCGGGCGGGCAGAGCTAAGGTGACTCCAGCTCTTCGGCAGCTGGTGCTGACCGACAAACTCGAGGCATCGCGGCACCTTGCCCGCAGGGTTGTTGGTACCCATGGGAAGCAGCCGCACCGAGCAGGTCTCTGGCCATGCCCAGAGCTGTGATGACTTTCTCGGGGGGCTCACACCTGTGAAACGGGACCATTTCGCTCCTGCCATGCCGCATTATGCAATCCTCGCCCAGTACCGGGGAATATGAAATAATTATTCTAAGCGATCAGATTTTAATTATGCAACACAGAGGATGATTATTGTACGCCAAATTGGTGCCGAGTGCTTAGTTATGTATATGCCAAATTTAGTCTATACTATTATACCCAGTGGGTGGCCTTAGACAATCAGGAAGTAATTAGTTTTGCTGGAGGTTGTTCGCCTGCCTGGTTCGCTGTGCTGTCTGGGGAGCGTCTTGCTGCGCTCTGTGAATACCGCGGGCTTTGAGTTCAATACCGTCTTTTTGTGACAAGCTAATAAGCTGTCTGCATGGCGGCCTGTAATTAGCGCTGTCGATATTCATTTGGAAACGGAGACCGCGCTGAGCGACGCCGGCGCTTCCTTTTGTCGAGGCTCTCGGCCGGTCCCTCCTCGCTCCGAGGAGCAGCGATGGGTGAGGAGGGATGGGGATGCAGGTGGGTGCTGGGTGCACTCCTGTGTGCAGCACCCTCGGGTCCCCACCGAGGAAAGCATCCAACTATGAAGGGGTTGGACCCCTGAGAGAAACCTGTCTCCCACCCATCCTCATGCCAGCCTGGCCTCGTCCCTCGTGGTGGAGCTGCCATCCGCCCAGGTGAGGGGTGTCCTGGTGCCCTGTCCTGTGGCGCCGGCTGGGAAGGCTGAGCCCGTGTGTGGTGTGGGGGAGATAGGGGTGTGCAGGGGGCTTTGGCTGGGGTGGCTGCCCCCTCCCCAGGGCCGTGGGCTGCTCTTGTGGAGCCCTGGGCATCACCGGGCAATGCCAAGGTGCTATGGTTGCACCTTTCCAGGTGAACTAACCCTGCAGGGTCTGGGCTCATCTGTTGGAGTCTCACAAGTAGAATTGTTGGGGGGCCTGGGGCCACAATGGCTGGGAGGTCACCGGGGCATTGTCCCCCCAGGATGCAGCTGCAGATGTTTGCAGCTGGTCAGTGCTGTGGGGCACCAGGAACCGGCCACGTACAGGAACAGCCTGGATCTGCTGGGTGGGAATTGTCTGAAGTATGGAGCAACTTTTACCTCTGTTACACAAAGGAAACTTTCCTCCTCTTTTTGTCGGAGATGCTCACTCCATTGAGATGATTGGCATACTGGAGAGCTGAGAAACTAAATTGTTTATACACTAATGAATAGAAGCTTGATTGCAAGATCCTGTTTGGAAAATTATAGTGCTGAATTGAAGCCGTACAATTACATCCAAAATGCTGCATATTCATTTCATCTGCTTTGCATAGAGATTAACAAGCGAGCCCTAAAGCAGACTCTGAAATTAAAGCTAACACCAGATTTAGTCACAGGTTACAAACTAAATGGCATTGTTTGATGGATATGAATCTTTACCACCTGCCTGCCTGATGATTGCTAGCAGCTTACCAGACAGCAGAGGAAAAAGTTTCTTCCATGAAGGAAGCATAATAAGATGCTGGGCTGGAAGTGCCCCCTCCCCGCGCGAGTGGCCCCCCCAGGCAGATGTCTCTAGTGGGCCTGGGGAAAGGGCTCCTGGCTCCATCGGGCTGGAGGACGCACCCGCTCTGTGGAGGGATGGAGGGTGGCCCCGAGACCCCACAGAGGTTCTGGGGGTCCAACCATCCAACCCCCACAGATGGGCTGGGTCCGTCCTCCTGCATGGGGGGACAGTCTCTGTGGGGTCCCCATCTATCCTGGAGCCTCCATGGGTTCCTTTCCTCACCTTGGGAGGGGCTAGGGTGCTGCAGAGGGTGGGGGTCTCTCGCCCCTTCATGTGGGGTCCCAGCACATGGCTGGTCCCATCCTATCACGCAGCATCAGGCTCTGCCACCTGCCTGGGACCTGCCTCCTGCCCCCGGGGTGCTCCCATCCCGCGGGCTGTGGCCAGGTTTTATTTGGGGAGCAGAAATGGGGAGAAGAAAGGGCACAGGGGGTGTGTGGGGAGCAGGGCCCTGAGCAGTGTGGGTGCTGCCGGGCTCAGAGGGGGGGCCCGTGCTGGAAATGGGCCCCATCCCTGACCAAGGAACCTGTCCTCACATGGCAGTGCGTGTGGGGACACAGGACCTGCTGTCACCAGCACTGAGGAGCAGGTGGGGTGCTGGGACCTGTCTGAACCCGGGATGTAGGATGGGGAGGGTGCAGGGGAGCAGGGCAGCCCTCATTCCCAGCAGGAATCTTCCCTCTCTGGGAATATCTGGGGGTGTCCCCACTTCGCACATGGGGACAGCAGCTTGGGGCTCCCCACGTAGGCCCTGGCAGGGCAGAGACCATGACACTTGCTTTGCAAATTGGACACCTTTATTTTATTTTTTTTCCTTTAAAAGTCAGTTACCAAACTGCAGTGTACTTTACTCCTACGGGCGGGCTGGTCTGTCTCTACGCACTACGGGACAGCCCAGCCGCAGCTTTACAAGCCCCCAGGCCCAGTCCCCAGTGGTGAGGCCACCAGCTCCTCCCAGCCAGCTCCAGCATGGCCACGGCTGGCTCTGGGGTGCACATCCCGTCAGCCCCTTCTCCCCCCTGGGACTAGCACCATGCCAGGAACAGGCAGCGTGGCTGCTCCAAGCCTCCGTTTCCACTTGACACTTCCCCAACTTGTCCCTTCAGCACTTACCCAAACACACTCTCACAAACGATTGAGGTGGATGAGCACCTCCCCAAAACCTGCCCGGGTTGAATGGGACACATGGCACCAGGGCCTTGCTCTGTCCCTTCACCCAGGGCTGGGCTTCTGCCTTCAACCTTAACTCATCCCAGGACATTCACACTTCCAAGACCAAACTCAAACCACACCATAACATCCTGAACTCAGCATGATGGAGCAGCCTTCTGCCTGTAGCCACCAACTCCTCAGAGGCACAGGAGGGCTCTCCCACCCCATCCCCAAGACATGGGGTGTATCTTCCCTCGGGAGCAGGCTCCCAGGACCAGCCCTGCACCTGATTAGTGGTCTCCAGGGGGGTGGCCCCAGCCTGCGTGGGCAGTGGGAGCTGGGGCGCAGGAAAAGGCACCTGTGGAGGGAGGCAGTGGTGGCTTTGTCGTGTGGGGACATGTTGGTGGGGCTGCTGTCCCCAAACGCAGGGCTGGAGTGCGTGCAGCGTGGTGTTGGTGGCCACAGGCTGCCCTGGAGAGCCTTGGCTGTGGCAGCCTGGCACCCACCTCGGGGAGCTGGGCAGGAGCAGCACCGTGGCCATGCCACGTGGCCCTGCTCGTTCCGCTACCGTGGGGGCAACCGATGACCCAGGTTACTGACAGCAGCCTCGCGTCCTGTGCTCACAGCCCTGCGCCGTGCCCCTGCCCGGGGGCTCCTGTCGTTCAACTCCAGGGGATGTTTCTGCCATGGAACATCCCATGGAGAACGCTGGTTGGATGGGAACCTCCCGGGAGCAAGTCAAACCATCACCATCCCCATCCAGCGTGCCCTGGCCTTTGGCAGCATCATCTGCCAGCTCCTCACCCTCCCGAGCTGCCCGGAGGTGATGGCACGTCCTGCCAGGGGCTGGTGAAGGCACCCGTGTGCTGCGGGGAGGCTGGGGCTGGTGCGGGGCCGCCTGCAGCCCCCGGCCAGCAGAAGGGATGTAGTGACGGATGCAAATCGAGCCTCTGCCAGGCAGCAGCGGAGAGAGCTGGGAAGACAGGGCAGTAGGAAGTCAGTGGGAGCTGGTGCAGGCTGAGGATGGGCTGGCCAGGTCGCATCCTGCATGGCAGCCCCATACGTGGCAGGGGGAGCTGCTGGGTGGGATGGGAGACAGCAGAGGGACCTGCACTAGAGCCCCTAACCCCAGCTGGGGTGGTGGAGTGGGGTGGATGGAGCTGCTGGGACTGCCTGCCAGCCAGCTGCCACCAACTGTGGTCCCACTAAGGGGGTACCCTGCTGGGACCCCCGGCAGTGTCCAGCTCTGGTTCAATCAGCTCATCTTCTGAGAAGCTGATGTGCAAGCAGGTGTCATCCGCAGGGGAGAAGGGCAGCGTGCTGTCCGTGGGGCTGGCCAGGCCGACCAGGTCCTTGGCCAAGTCCTTGGCCAGGGCCTCGCTGGCTGCAGAGTCACGGATGCTGGCCAGGGGGGACATCTGCCCGCTCTCTCCAGTCCTGTCCTTGCCCAGAGCGCGCTGGCAGGTCCCACCAGGGATGAGCTCTGTGCTGGAGGCAGCGGTCCTCGCAGGAGTCCTTGCCTCAGTGTCCAAGAGGGTGAGGGAGCTGGCAGCGATGCTGGTGAGATTGGAGACACTGGCACTGGGCAAGCTCATGTGGGCAGCGCTCTCGGGCTTCACCTCCACTTCCAGGCTCGGGGAGGTCTTGCTTGACCTTTTGCGTAGTATGGGCGGTGGTGGGTTCAGCTTGGGAATGGGCTGCTGCCGCCTGGGAAGGAAACGCAGAGAGAAGAGGTGATGGGCAAGCACTTACCTGCACGGGGAGCTTGGGCTAGCTGCCCCAGGCTCTCCAGAAGGCCTTTGCTGGGTCCCATCAGTTCAACCCACCGCCTACAAACATTGGAGCTGGGTGAAGTGCTGTGGCAACAACCATTCTGTGGGACGGGGACAGGCGCAAGGGCAGGCAGTGACCGCACGGTGGGACACAGTGGGTTCCTTGTGCTGGGTTATTGCACCTGAGCCAGCTCAGAGACCTTGGGCCACCTGGCTCTGCCCGAGTGCCCAGAGCTCAGCCCTTCCTCCCCAGTGCTGCCGCAGGCTCTGCTGCTCCCACCCTTCCAAAACGTGGCCTGTGCCAGGGGACCTCTGCTGGGGCAGCAGTGGGGAGAGGGAGGGTCTGCTCGGGGTGTTCCTGCTCCAGCTGGCAGGAGGTGGCACATCCTACCTGTCCTCATCCCCTCTGTCCATGTCATCCACCTTCTGCCGGCCGCTCCCGTTGAGCAGAGCGAACTCGCTGACCTCGGAGCCCTCCACGCGCCGGCTGAGCCCATCCTGCCCCTCCAGCACAGCCAGGCACTCGTCCCCCTCCTTGCTGCCGTAGCGGTGGCCGATGAGGTTGAGGTAGGAGTCCCCAGGGCCCAGGGCTGGCAGCGAGCCGGGGGCCACAGGGCTGCCCAGGATGCTGGCCGGGGTGGAGGTGGATGGCAGGTGGACGTCCAAGCTGTAGTGGTTCTTGAGGTTCAAGGAGAGGGACTGAGCCAGGGACAGGTTTTGCAAGGAGCGGTCAACTAGTGAGAGAGAGAGGCAAGGAGCGTGTGAAGAGCTGGGCACCTCCAACCCAGCTGCTTCCCTGGACCATGAGGGGTGCAGAGATGCTCCAAAGCCTCCCAGTGTCTGCTGGGAGCATCCAAACCGCTCCCTGGGACTGCAAGGGGTGCAGAGATGATCCAGAAGGATGGTGCTGGGAGCACCCCAGCACCCAAACAACCCCGGTGTGGGGGCCACTGTGCTCACCTGGCTGCCGGTGTTGCTCCCGGGCTTCCAGCACTGTCAGCTGCCGCACCAGCAAGGAGACGTGCTGCAGCAGGTCACGGTTGGTCAACAGGAGCTGCCGTACCCGGGCCTGCGCTTCGATCCGTGCCGCCGTTTCAGCTGCCAGTTGGTCCTTCAGCAGCTGCACCTGCGGGATGGGGCGATGCGGGGACGGGGCAGTGCGGGGATGGGGCAGTGAGGGATCAGACGATGCAGGGATGGATGGGGCGATGTGGGACGGGTCAGTGTGGGATGGATGGGAGCGATGCAGGGACGGGGTGATGCAGGGATGGACAGGGCGGTGCAGGGATAGACAGAGCAATGCAGGGATGGGTCAGTGTGAGATGGGTGGGGTGGGGTGGATGGAGCGATGCAGGGATGGGTTGTTGCAGGATGGACGTGACAATGCAGGGACCGGGTGATGCACGGATGGATGTGACCATGTGGGATGGGTGGGATGATGTGGGATGGATAGAGTGATGCAGGAATGGGTTGGCGAGGGATGGGCAGGATGATGCAGGGATGGGTCAGTGCGGGATGGATGGAGTGATGCAGGGATGGAGTGATGCGGGGATAGGTCGGTGCAGGATGGACCAGGTGATGCAGGGATGGGTCGGGGCGGGATGGATGGAGTGACGCGGGATGGGCAGTGCGGGATGGATGGAGTGATG
>VZZY01010515.1:870781-901939 GCA_013400335.1 Eurystomus gularis
GCCCCGGACCCGCGCCCGGTGCGGCTGCATCCCGGGCCGGCCTGCGGGCAGGAGCTGGGGGGAAGCTGCTGCCCCTCCGGGAACGTGAAAGCGGTTGAAGCGGTGCTCAGCCGCGGCACCGGGCTCCCCGCTCGGGGGGAAGAGCCACCGGGGGCAGCTCCAAGAACGGGAGGAAAGGGGAGCGGGGGGCTCGGGGGGGCCCTGACCCTGCTAGAGGGGCCTGGGATGTGTGTGCAGGGGGGTCCAGCCCTGGGGAGCTGAGACACAGCGCGAGCGATGCTGCGAGTGATGCTGCGAGCTACACTGCGAGCTACGCAGGGCCTGTCGTGATGGGACGAGGGGTGATGGTTTTAAACTAAAAAGGGAGATTTAGACCAGAGAGAAGGAAGACACTTTTGACGCTGAGGGTGGTGAGAGCCTGTCCCAGGTTGCCCAGAGAGGTGGTCGCTGCCCCATCCCTGGCACCATCCCAGGTGAGGTTGGCCGGGGCTCTGAGCAACCTGCTCTAGTTGCAGATGTCCCTGCTCCCTGCAGGGGGGTTCCACCAGATGACCTTGAAAGGTCGCCCCAACCCAAACCAGTCCGTGACTCTATGACTGGATGCTGCCAGCTGTGCTGCAAACCACGCTGCAAGCAATGCCACGAGCGAGGCTGTAAGCGCTGCGAGCTATGCTGTGAGCTCCCTGTCCCGCTCCCGCCTGCCTCCAGTGCCAGCCCAGCCTGGCCAGAGGCTGGAGCAGGGAGCGGAGGAGGGCTGGTGCCAACCGAGGGGAGGGCAGGACAGTACCTGGGCCACGGCCACCTGCGTCTGCTGCTGCTGCTGGAGGAGCTGCTGCTGGAGCAGCTGGAGGCAGTGCTGGGAGGCCAGCGGGGTGATGGAGGCCGAGGAGCAGGGGCTGCTGGGGCTGAGCAGCTGCTGGGAGCTGGCCGGGTGGAGGGAGTAGTTCTCGGCATCCTGGGCACAAAGAAATGGGCAGGGTGAGCGGACCGACCAGCTCGGGCTGGGATTGGGATGGTGGTTCCCCACGGCACGGAGCCCAGCAGCAGAGGGGCTGTTGCAGGGACAGCTCTGGGCTCAGCATCAGGCGCTGCGTGACTGTGGGATCCCCAGGATGGCATGTTTTGGAGCGATTCCCGCTCCCCGAGAGCAGGCAGGGCTGCACCATCTGTATCGGGCCGTAGCTCTGAACAGGGAGGGCAGGTGCTGGGGAAGAGGTGGCGGAGGGCAACCAAATACCCCACCAGCTTCCCCATGAGGCAGCTGCCCAGGCTGAGCGGTTTCTTGTTGCCTGAAGCATTTGCCAGTGGCAGCAGCAGTTCAGCATCAGGGCCATCAGCATGGTAACAGGCTGCAGGGGTCCCAGCCCTTGGAGATACCCCAAGAAAGGCTGTGCACACACTGACCAATCCCAGAGCAGCTCCTGACCCAGCCGTGAGCTCCCTGCACCCCAGCGCAGTGCTCAGAGCCCAGGGTCTGATGGTTTGGCACAGGGAGCGTGAGCTCGCAGCCACCTCATGCTCTGAAGCATGTGGTGGCCCCATGCACGGCTCACCTGGCCCTCCGCAGTGCCAGAGGTCCCGGCATGCAGCCCAAAGCTGGGCAGCCCCCCAGCCTGGCAGCAGGGGTGTTTTAGGACGGTTGCCCTCACAGCATGCCCCTTTCCTGCCCCATGCCCTCCTGGCTCGGGCAGCTCCAGCCCCCAGAAGGGAAGCACAGGAAAGCTCTGCCTTTCCAGCCGCAGAAACGAGTCCCATCGAGGACATTTCACCGCAGCTTTTTCCAGCCAGGCCCCGCAAGCGACACGATTGTGTGAGATGCAGCAATGCCATCCAGGCTGCCGGGAAGCGCTCATGGAGAAGCTCTGCAGAGCAGCTATTCATTACTGCAAAACCACTGCTCATGCTGGGGCTGGACCCTTGGGAATGATGCTCCCATGGCCTGGGGGGCAAGGGGAGCTGGGGGCCACTGCCAGAGCAGTTGGATGAGTGTCTGTGGTAGACGGCACTCAGGGCACAGAAACCCACCCTGCACAGTGGGGAAATGGTCACCTCACCAGAGACGCCTCCTCTTAAGCATCTGCCTGTTCTGTGGATGTTGCTGCAGGAGGGGGGTCCTGCCTTGCTTCTCCTTTCTAGTGCTGGGCGATGGCTCCAGCAAAGCCCCTCTGTGCCCTGCCTGCATTGGCCTGCTGGGACACAGCTTAGCTGTGGGTAAACTGGGTGCTGAACACGCTGCCCTGCCACGGCAGCTGCAGGAGCAGGGAGCCAGGAGGGGGATCTGCAGTGGGGTCTCCAGGAAAGCCCCTCCAAATCAAGTCATGACCCTGGGCAGGAGGACCCCAGCAGCGGCAGAGTGCATGGACCATCCCCCCATTACCTGACAGTTCTTATCCTTCGAGGCTTGCCCGGGTTTCAGCGTGCCGAGGTCCCCCCTGGCAGCAGGCAGCTCTCTGGGTCCCCTCTCGGACACACAGATGCCATCAGAGTCAATGCCAACCTCATCCGTATCCGTGATCTTGGAGCCCTTTATCTGGTGAACTTCAAACGAGATGGATAAATAAACCCAAGCCCTTCCTGCCGCAGGCTTGCAGCACGGAGCCGGGCTGGCATCTCAGGGACAAGGCCAGGACTTGCTTCAAGTCTCAGCGTGCTGCAGAGGGGCAGGAGGAAGGGGCTGGTGCCTGCAGACCCCCAGGGGCTCAGCCTCTCCTTCCCAGTGCCCAGGATGGGTGGACAGACAGGGTGGATTCCCTCTGCCCCCCACGCAAAGGGACCCAAAGCTCTTGCTGTCACCAGAGCTGGCCCGTGAAGGACATGCCACCTTGCAGTTCCCCACCCCAAGGCATCCCTGGTGCTGGTGCTGAGGGGGAGGTCTAACGGGGGACCCGCACGTCACCTTCCAGCGCCTGCTCCTCGGCCGACTTGTCGCTGGCCCCGTCGGCCTGCCCGTCGGCGTTCTGCAGGGCGTGCTGCAGGCTCAGCTTGTGGCACACCTCGAAGGCCTGTCCCACCGTGCGCACCACCCGCATCGCCTGGCTCTGTGGAGCAAACCCGGGCACTGCTCAGCCCCGTGGCGGCCACGCTGCTGCCATCCCACCGTTCCCCCCACTTCCCACCCCAGGGCTGCCCCACGCTGCCGTCTCTTCCCATGGTGGGGTCTCTCAACCCAGCATCCCCCTGGTCCCCCGCTCTCAGAGGAGAGCTCTGCTCTCCACATGGGCTGAGCTGCTTCCCCAGGCGGCTGGGCCAGGAGGGGATGGGCACCAGGCATGGTTTTTTGGGGACATGCAGCAGTGGCACTGCCTCGGTCTCTCCCCAGCCATCTGCACCCTCCAAGCCAGCAGTGACTTTGGGGAAGGTGTGAGGAGGTCCCTTGGAGACCTCCTGCCCTGGAATGACCCAGCCGTAGCCCCAGCAGCATCCTACCTTCTTCTTCGATTTGAAGACATTGCACCTGAAGGAGTTGTTAGCGCCGTCCCTTGCGATGTAACTAAATATTTTCAGGTCTTGTGAGTCGTGAGACACGTAGAAGATTCTAGGCGGGAGAGAGACAAAGGGAATGAAACACCCAGGGGAGTCTCTGCTCCCCAGACAATCTCGGCGGCCCCCGTGTCTCCCCAGGATGGGCTGGCTCACAGCACCCAGGGCTGGAGGAACCCAGGGCTGGTGCATGGCCCCTCCTGTGTTTTTCAAGGCAGCAGGTCACGGATGTAGAGAGTGTTTCTGGCTTGATGGAAAACTTGGTTTCTGAAGCAGGCAAAATCTTTTTAAAGATGCTGTGGGAAAGCTAAAAAAAAAATCCATAGTACTGGAAAGCATGTGGCTATTTTTAGCCCCAGCAATTAATCCCTGCCTGGGCTGCAGCGGGTGCAGCGAGCACCCTGCCCGCCTCGGAGCCCCAGCCCAGGGACACGGCGCGGGGCCGTTCTCAGCAGCAGGCGGGTGGCACAGCACAGAAACCAGTGTCCCCTGGGTGCCTCTCCCAGGGATGCTGAGCATACTCAGAGGACTTCTCTCTCTCCGGTTCGGGCCGATTCCTTCTCCTCCTTGTGCTGCAAAACCATTTTTAAAGACCTTTTTATCTGTTTGATATAATTGAGAAAAAATGTGACAGGGGAGTTCAGCTCTGAATAGAGAAGGAATCAAAGGGATTCTTGGAATGTGTTTTTTTTCTTTCACTCTGTTCTGTCATTTTTTTGGCGTTGAACTCGCCATCTGAGTATTTATTACCACATGTTGTAATAAGCTTTAAAGAATGACAGAAGTGAGAGGTAGGCTCGCGTAGTGCATCAGCACATCCTCTGCTTGTTACCCTTGTCCAAGGGCTCTGACCCAGAAAAGCAGTGCTGGTGATCCCAGCCCTGGGGGCTTTGTGCTCCTGGTGTGATTATTTGCTCAGCAGATCTAACAGCCTGGTGCAACCTGTGCTCTTAACCGTGTCTGCAGGCTACACACCATCTCTGGGGTTGCCTTCAAGGAAGCCATCCCTGATGGCTCCTGAGGTAGCAGGTTTACATGCAGCGTAAACCTCTGGGTGGGGCTTGTGGTCTCCAAAATACTTGGAGATCCCATGGCAGGTGCTGTGGAAAGTCAATGCCATCTGACCATGTCCTGTACGGGTTAATTCCCTGTAAGCACTTACACCTTAGGTTAAAGCCCTTCTTCAGAAGCACACGGTGAGCCGTGCTCTGAAGGAAAACCAAGGGAAGCCTGTCTTCAGAGTGAGAATCAGAGTAATTCAGGTTGAAGGCATCTCTGGGGTCATCTGTCTAACCCTGTTCAAAGCGGAGCCAGCTTCAAAGCCAGATCAGTCCATTTCACTCTCAAAACTATATGAAAAGGATTCCCCATCAGTGGTAACTCTGCAACCTCATTAATTTTTCATGCTCCTTTGGAAAGCCAGCCTTGGGAGGGGGTAACTCAGCAAGCGGGAGGATGGATACGCATCGCTCAGGGTTGATCCTGTAAATCCCCTGCCACGTACCTGTACACGGGGTCGTGCATCACCACCATCTTACTCTCGTCCCAGGTCCACTCCTTTCTCTGTAAGCAGAGGGCAGAAACAAAATTACAGCGAGTCAGGTAAAAACAAAACTCCACCATCTGATGGGCAGGAACCCTGGAGAATGGTGCATTTGTCCCAGGCCAAAATCCAGGCCACAGTTTGAAAGTACGAGCCATGGCACTTTCATCAGTATCTTGGATAAAAATAGATTTCTTTGATCATTTATCATATCTGGTCATCTGATCACAGCCTTCAGGGCTGAGAATGGTCCCTAAGATTAATTTATGGCATCAAATATGCAGAGGAGTAACACGTTTTGGGGAAGAAGGCTCTGAGCTAGAGCTTAGGAGATCTGTATCCAGCAGCTGGCTCGGCTCGGTGGGAAGCACAGCCTGGGCGAGGAGCTGAGGGGTGCTCAGCCCAGGCAGCGCGGAGAAAGCTGACTGGTATTAACAAGAGAAAGAAACGGTGTTGCCTGAAAGCTTGACATTTTTTGATAGAAGAAGAATCCTCTTCCCACAGTGTAATTTTCCCACTCATTTTTCAGCAGGGTTTTGTTATTAGTTTGATGAAAAACAAAGGGTTTTCTTGTGAAAACTCTGGGTGTTTTTTAAGAAAACGCCAGTTTGGGTTAGAAGTGACTGTCCTGAGCAGCGGTAACACCCAGACATGGTCAAAGCCAACGTCCCGGGCCCTGGCTGGGCTGGAGAAGTCTCACCTTCTGCTTCTTGCGCAGAATCACCTTCACCCCGTCCACAGACACAATGATGCTCACTTTCTTCTTCTTAATGTTCTTGGCTTTGAATTCATACTGATGGGGAGAAAAACCCAGGTTAGAAGAGAGGTACTGTTGGGACAGTGTGCTGTACTAATCGGTGATTTACATTAAAATGTTGGGTTTGTGTTTAATCTGAGGGAAATAGGAATTTATTTTATCATACAAAGAAAATCCGTGTTGGGTAGGACCTGCTGCCGTGGCTGAGATGCCTGGCAGGATCCTGGCTTTGTCAGAAGCATCCCTTGGGAGAGGACAAGTGGAGCCTGATCCTCTGGACTACATCCAGAGGCTGTTAATTTGGATCCAGGAAGAACTTTCCTGATGTGTTGGCCGTGCTTAGTCCAGTGGGACTCCGCAGCAGCAGCTTGACAGGGAGATGGCACTTGCAGCAAACACCGAGCAGTGATTTATGGCATCTCCAGCGCCCTTGTATGTCAGCGCTGCAGTGCAGGGGGAATATAAAATCACTAATGAATTGCAGGGAGGGCCAGATGGGTGGCAATAACGCAATTACACCTCAGCCATTTACATAATCACATTAACCTCGGTGGGCTCGGTATCTCTGGAGAAAAACCCAGCTCCTCACCTGCAGGTGTCTGCAGCCTGAGCTCACCTCCGCTTGTGTTAAAAATTAAATTGCTGGCTTTTAAATGTTGCTTTTGCTGACAGCTAGAAGCATGGCAGAACCCTTCCACTCTGGAGACCTCTGTTTACACGGCTGATCCTTACCGGCCCAATTTTAGGCACTATTTTCAGCTTCCAAATACAGCATTTTGATATTTTTCAGTCCCTGCCTGAAATCCAGCTTTCCTGGGCCAGATCCTCAATTTTTCTGCAGTGCGCTGTCAGGGCAGCCACAGTAACTGCCACCATGTCTCTGTTGAAAAAGAAACCCTTTGGATTAACTCGATGTACAGTTACCATAGCTAGAAAGCAGAGGTTATAAATCCCATTTTAAAAGTCTAATGATGTCAATGGTGCTATAACGGAGCTGGGACTTGGCAAAGGGGACATCATGGGGACACCAGTGCCTGCTGGTACAGGCTGTAGCTGGGGTCTGGACGTATCTTCCGTCAGTCTGTCAAACTGGAAGCAGCTTGGAAGCTTTTCCTGCTGAAGTGCCAGGGTGATGCAGCCCCCTCTGCAATATCCCGTCCCCTCAAGGACAGCCAGCCCCCCACAGAGCCTTCCTGGGGAACACTGTGCCACCCTGATGGGTTCATGGGGACAGGAGGTGGCCCTGCTCCATCACCAACCTCCACTATCTCCTGGGATGTCTCTGCCACATCGCTTTGAAGAGTCAGCGCAGACTGTGGGGCTCGCAGACATGGAGGACAAGGCGATGCCAAGCGGCGGAGTGCAGCCGAAAGCCTACCTACCTTGTGTAATTAGACATCTAATTAGAAATCTTATCTCTTTACAAAGCTGGTGGAGCTGCAGGTAGAGATTGAGATGTTAAGGCACATCTTTCAGGAGCCTGAAGTTGAAGGACTCCGTGTGTGGCTCATGTCAGCACAGCACCCAAGCGCTGCGGAGAAGAGACGCGTCTTTCCCGCTCCTCAGCGCCCATTGTAAGCCGCGCCAGCCTTCCAGGCAGAAAACTGGGTGGCTTTCATGTTTATCAGGCTTTTGATGCTGCTCACTGAATTCTTAGCACTCTGCAAGGTTTACGGCACCAGACAGACCCCAGATTAAACCATCGCCTTTTGATCTCCCCATGAATTATTACTCGGAGACAAGCTCTTTAAAAAGTCTATCTATAGCACCATTGCATGTGAAGCCAGAGCTAAATTTGCTGTACACGTTTTTTATTTATAGGGAGGAGTGAAATGACGGGTGAGGCGGTGAGGGCACCCTGCAGACTGCCGGGGGGACCTGCAGGAGACGCAGATAGCTGTGGGGCCAAGACCAGGGAGCCGGGCTTTCCAACCCCCCGGAGCTTCTCCCACCCTCTGCCCGAGCACTCCCTCGGTGCCCCAGCACCTCCAGCCCAGCCTTGCTGGCTGCTCCCGGCTCTGCCAGGCTGGAGCTTCCCCCTCCCCTCCGCTCAGCATCACCAAACTGCTTCTCCTTGTCTGCTTGCATGAATGTCAATAAAACTGGGATAGATTGTTCTGCCCGCTAAAGAGCTATTTATCTGTCTTTATACACAAATGGCTGGGAAAATACTAGCCAAGCTTTCCAAGAAAAAGAGAGCAACACAGTGTATTTTCCCCTTGTAGCAACAGGGGTGCAATTACATTCAAACAAGGCTCTTTGCTCAAAGGCTTTAAGCAAAGTCCAAGTCTGGATTTTGCAGAGATGCTTTTTCATTCTCTCTTGGACAGAAAGGAACAATCGGGAGCAGCAGCAGCGGCTCATCTCCGGGTGCTGCCAGGAGTGATGGCAAGTCTCTGTAAGCCCAGGGGACTGCAAGCCAGCCCCAGCCTGGCTTCGGGATAGGTACAGGGCTTTGGCTCCAGGCAGAGCCATCCAGCCGGCGGGAGCTGCCCCGCACACTGCCCTTGCCCCTGCCATGGGCCGGTGCTCAGCTGTGCTGGGGCAGCTGGGGCTGGGGAGGCACACAGGGCGGGTAGGAGCAGAGCTCAGAGCTTCTCCCCTGCCCTACACACGGCATCTGAAGTAGTTCTGACCCTTGCAATCTGCAGGCAGCACCCTCGGGCTCTGCTCAGGACGTGGCCCTTGGCCACAGCATCCTCAGCGAGGAAGGAGGCCGATGGCTTTGCCGGTCCTGCTCACGCCACGCGGCTCACGGCCGCTGCTGCTCCTGCCTTGCTGCTGCACCCTCGCTACAGCACCTGCAAACAGCCAACACACGCTCCTCTTGGCCGGAAAACCCACTGGGCCCCAAAATCCTTTCTAAAGGGTGAAAAGGCTCAAGCAGCAGGAGCTGTAGGATGGCCCAGCCCCAACTGGCTGCTCAGCATGTGGAGCAGGAACACGAGCTGGGCAAGAGCACCGCGAGCCCGAGAGCAGGGCTGGGCACGAGCCCCACCAGCCCACGCTGTGCCGGCCTGGAGGGGCTCGCTCTCCATCTCTCCCCGCAGGAGGCAGATGGGATACAGCTTCAGTCATTTAATTGCTTCCTATCAAGCAGGAATCAGTATTTTAATTAACTGTGATTTATACAAGGATGAGAAAAAAAAACATGGGAAAAAATTCACTCCGAGAGAGCAGAATTCATCTCCTGTAAAGATGCTCCCGTGTAAACCAACACCGACCTGAGCACGAGGCTCATGGCTAACCCGGCGCTGGCGTCAGAGAGCGATGTCTAGGCACAGATCTTCTTTCTTCTTACTACTGAATTAATGAGATTTTTTTTCCTGAATTTGTCAAGGTTACCGACAAATCCAAACCCACACAGCAGTGTTCATCTTCTCTGCTGCCTTCCAAGATTCAATCGTTATTCTCCTGCTGCTTGTGCTCTGTCCTATGGGGAAAGCTTTCGGGATGGAGGATCTGGAGTTGCCCTTACAAGTGGCGATTCTGCAGGCAAGTCTGGCAGCTCTCTCAGAGATGGAGACAAGATAGGACATTTTATAAAAAAAATGCAGGGTGCAAAAGGGTGATGCATCTCATTTAATTTAGCAGCTTCATTAATTCTATTTCTGATGTGTCTGACCTGGAATACTTTCTATTTCTGCTTTTAAATCCCTGTGTTCGAGTCCTTGCTGTTCATACAGTCCCACACACCGCTGGCATATAATATTAACTTACCCGAGAGCTGTATGACTAGAAATGTTAATGGCGCCGTGCAATGCATATTTCATCTGCTAATTCCACCCAAGCAGATATAAATTACACAGGCATTTACCAGCTTCCATCTGCTGATGAAAGAGATGGGCTAATGCACGCTGGAAATCATGTGCAGTTTCCAGCACTAAGAGCAACTTGCATGAATAGAGTTATTCAAGGAAGTGAGTCTTAATGTGATTAATTACTGGAGGTATCAGGGCTTTCATTATGCAAATGAAAAACTGTCATAAAATAGAGAGTTTGCAGGTCCTAAGAGCAGCCTCTGTTTCCAAAAAATGCGTCTTCCTCATCAACAAAGAGCAGCAGGGCCAGACCTGAGCGCCGGCAGAGCCAGGACCGCTCCCTGCCGTGGTTCGAGTGGTGTTGGGTGCTGCGCAGCCCAAGCTGTATTTGGGAACATCAAGGCAGAGGCTCTCCAGGTTTCTGAACCAGGAGTACACCAGTGCTGCCAGCTGCTGCTGGGTATGAACTTTGTTTGCGTGCCCAAAGGAGGATGCCACAGGCCTGGAAATGGATGACTTCTTCCTACAGCCATAAATTCGCCCTCCAGCCCTTAGCCCGCTGTCCTGCCCCCAGGCTCCCCTCGCCCCGTCCCAGCCTGGCAGGCTGCAGGATGGATGTGTCCATAAACAACCCCGCCACAATAGGCAGTCCCAGCCCCTTCCCAAACCTCGCCCGCCAGATGGACACAGGGAGCATGGCAATGAGGAGAGGAGGAATGGGAAGCTGCTCGGCTCTGCCCTCCAACAGAACGGCTCCATCACCCCAGCAGCACCTGCCGGTCCCAGCTCCTGCTCCCAGACTGGTCCACGCTGCACTCCAACCCTGTGGGCAGCATCCTTCCCTCCCACCATGCTAGGCAACCTCCGACACCATTTTAGGAATTAAAGCCATCACGATAGGCTGGAGCACCTCTCCTATGAAGGAAGGCTGAGAGAGGTGAGGTTGTTCAGCCTGAAGAGAAGGCTCCAGGGAGACCTTCTTGTGGTACTTAAAGGGGTCGATAAGAAAGATGGGACAATCTTTTAAGCAGGGCCTGTCGTGAGAGGACAAGAGGTGATGTTTTTAAGCTAAAAGGGGAGACTTAGACTAGACATAAAGAAGAAATTTTTGATGCTGAGAATGGTCAGACCCTGGCCCAGGCTGCCCAGAGAGGTGGTTGATGCCCCATCTCTGGAACCATCCCAGGTGAGATTGGCCGGGGCTCTGAGCAACCTGCTCTAGTTGCAGATGTCCCTGCTCAGTGCAGGGTTGGACTAGATGAGCTTTAAAGGTCCCTTCCAACTCAAACCATTCTATGATTCAATGAATCCAAGTATCTCAAGTTCAGGAATGTAATTAATTTCAAACCAAACTGACCTGCACAGCATGAGGACACAGCATTATCTCGGCTGCTGTTTGAACTACTGAAGCTTGGAGTGCTGCCGCTTGGAACTGATGCCACAGAAAGCTTCTGAGCTCTTCTCCCAGCGAGCACAGCTTAGCCGAGCTCTGCGTGCCGCCTCGGAGCTGACAAACAAGCAGTGTCAGTTCCCATACCCTTTGGACCACAGGCTGCCGTCCAGCCTCCAATCCCCCGGCAAGTCATCGTGGCCCCTTCTGCATCACATCACACCTTCCCGAGGCAGCCCCGCCAGGTCCCCGGTCAGCCGCAGCCCTCTGGCTGGAAACCGCTGCGTTATGGCCCTGCCTTTGTTCGTCTTGGGAAGCATGTGCCTGGCTGAATCCTGTGAACTCCCGGTGCCCGGCGGCGGGGTGCACGCTCCCGGGGATGTGGCCGCTGTGAATGTGGCCGGGCATAGTCTGGGTCTGTGCTGCAGTAACTGGGCAACACGGACACAAAAGCGACGCAGGAAGCGGTGGAGTCCAGGAGTGCACCTCCTGCCCAGTGGAAAAATGAGAATTTATGATGCTTGGAAACATAAAACTGTTCAGTGGAAAGCAAAAACCGAAGAGGGAGTACAATAGGCAAGGAGAATGCTGGCAACATACCCAAAGGCTTTTTCTTTTTTTTTTCTCATTTAAATTAGCTCTTTCCACCATCCAACAAATTATTTGTAGACACCGCAGACCGCTCCCCACGCAGTGAGCTGAAGGGGGCCAAGGAGCTATCACAGCCCCGCTGGGTTTCTGGGAGTCCTTGAAAGGGCAGCAAGGAAATGTGACCACAGTTCATCACACAAGATTTATTTATTTACTCCTAGATCTGTGCTTTGGCAGCGGCGTTGCTGCCTGCAGAGCCCAGCAGGACTCAGACTTCTCCCATGGTGCAGGACAGTGTTTGCAGGTCTGTGCTCCAGCCCTGGAGCTGAGGCTGGGGTGTCAGGACGTGGCCTCAGCTCATTTGCGGGGAGCAGCTCTCCATGCCAGACCCCAGGCCAGGGCCCACCCATGGCTGCAGAATCCCCTGCTTTCCTCTTCCAGTTCTTGGGAGCTGGCCGGCCAAGAGTTCGGTTTGCACACTTGAGTGTAACCCTCTTTGCCCCCTTCCTAATCTGAGTGCAACCTCTGCGCATGGGCATCACGCCCTTGTCTTTCCTTAGCATCATCTGTGGGGTTTAGGACCTTGGTGATCACCCACCATGCTCTTCTCCCCAGGACTCCTGTGCATTGGTCCTTCCCTGTCCAGCAGTTCATGCAAATAACCCCCCAGGAGAGGTGGGCAGCAGGAGCAGGGTCCCCAGCACAGCACGCTGTCCCCAGGGAGCTCCATACACTCCTTCCCAAGGACTCCACCTAAACCACAGGCCCAATCTTCACACAACCCACCCAGGCACACACCAAATGCTAACACCCCTGAACACGGCCTGAGCTGCAGAGACCTGCTTATAGACTAAGCTTTGATCAGTCATGGCAAGAAAAGCCCCACGGGATAGACTAGCCACAGATGATTTATGGATTGGGTTGCTGCAGCCAGCCTGGTGCTGGAGCCCTGTGCACAACAGATCTGCAGATGTTGCTCAGGTGCAGGAGCTGGAGACAACTTGTCACATAGCTGAGATGAAAGGGTTAATGGGAAAATCCAGTCTACGTGCTCAAAATCTCCCCAGTAGAGCACATCTAAAGTATACAAAACCATCTGCTTCCCAGCACCGACTTGGTCAGGCAGGTGGGTAACTGCTCTTTGAGAGCTGGGAAGTGGGAGCAGAGGCACTCAACAGGCTGCCCAAGGGGCAGGGGATGGGCTCCAGGATTATGGAGTCCCCGCACTTGGCTCTAGCTGGAGGACAGTCCTCCCACCAACCCAGCTGCCTTGCTTGGACTATCTCTCTGTGAGCTGTACTGACACCTCTGGCTCTTCTCACTTTGGTCACTTCACAGTGACCAGCTCTGAAGAGGTGTTAACAGTCCTGACCAGCCCCACCTGGGGTCTCCACCCACAACCCCACCCAGGGGCACAGGGGCTCCATTTAAGTTCAGCTCTGGGCTTCAACTGCTTCCTGAGCTCCAGTGTAGCAGTGTTGGTCTCCAGCTCTGTCAGAACCATGCCTGGCCATTGACCTGCTGATCCTAGCCTGAAGACTGACTTCATAGCTTGGCCTCAGATCTGTCCCATCATGATGGACCTGCCTGATGATCGGGACTTTTGGTTGAACTTGGTTATTACCCAGGGTCTGCTCTGGTCATCTCACTCAGGTATGATGGGATGGGGCCCTGGCTGGAGAGACCCCTGCCCTGTCAGCCATGTAGAGGGCTTCCTCTCCATCCCCTTTCTCCCCATCTTCAACAGATCTTATTCTTAGGAGGTCTTAGACTGTTGGAGTTTCAGGTAGCCTTTAAGGCTACCTTGATCTTTCCACCTAAAGGTGGAGTGGCAAAGGACATGGCTGGCGTTTAGATATTCCTCTGGGCAGTCAAAACAATGTGGACAAAAAGTGGTCCAAGCTATACTCATGAAGGAGAGAAGAGCTCCTGAAGGTGATGGGAGCTGGTGGGGAGACCAGTGCTGGCAGTGGCTGTTTAATTAGTCTTTTCCATCTCTGAAAACAGACTGTTCTGGAACAAAGCTGCTTTGCCTGCTTTTAAAAAAGGGTGAGATAAAAGCAGCCTTTTCATGGCCTCCTCCCTGTTAAAGAGATACTGCTGAGCTCCATCCCTAGAGGCACAAGCAGCCTCACAGCCCAGCACAAGGTGACATCATCTGGCCTTTGGTGCCTCTCTGACAAAAGCCTCATTGTGTGACTGTCACTTCCAGGAACCTCCTGCTGTCCCCAGGTTTAATAGGGAGCTTTCCCACACACAGCCCTTCAGGCCTTGCCTCACCAGGGCAGGCCAACCCCAGCTTACAGGGAAGCTGGGTTTTATTTTCCTCCTTACCTCTATTCACTTTGCAGAAGAAAACAAATTACCTTTTCCGTCCACAGTGCTTTGGATTATTAATTAGCTTCAGTAATGAAGCAGTGTCTTGGGACCCCACCCCAATGGAGTCTCATGTACCAGGCACCGAGTGCACAGGAGCATGAAAATGGTCCCTGCCTCAAAGAGCTGCTAGGTTACTGCAGAGAAGTGCTAATTTCATTAGAAGCAGGTCAGATTCACCTGAAATAACCCTTAGAAGTGAAACCGCCATTACACACTGCGATACCTTCAAGTAATTCTGTATTTCCCTATAAATATCGGCGTCGAGAAGGTCCTGGTTTTGTACACATGATGTTTCATAGCCTAGTTGCCCTCCAGTCTGGTACGTAGGACAAGAGGCAAGTTAGGAGATTGAATTGACTTAAACCTTGTTCATCAATGTTAAACAACAAAGCTCAGAAGAGCAGGAGCCAGGACTCTGTGGCAGGCTCGGAGCTCCATGAAAAAGCCTCAGACACCCTGCATGGCTGTGGGAAGGTAATGGAGTATTTTGCATGTCGGTTTCTCATCCATAAAGCAAGGGTGATGTTTTCTACTTTGTTCATTCAGTTGTTCTGGTTACAGCCAGTCCCCTGCTAAGTGAGAGCTCCCAAGCACCCAGCCAGGCCACCAGACACTGCCCATACCCAGCTGTGAGCAGCTGAGGACTTCTGCTGCTTGTCCCAAAATCCCTGTTGGACGTTTGGTCCTGTCCCATCCCTCCCCATGAGCCTGACAGGCCCCTAATGCACCAGCACATGGAGCTGTATGAGCCTGGCAGCAGAGGAGATGCTCCTTGCTTGCTTCTTGGTGTTACGGTAAGCTGCACAGAGAGGTAAGAGAGGAGCTGATGCCCCCAGAAGCAGGAGAGGGAGATGGAACAGGCGTGATCAACAGTATGGCTTTGCTCTGGCTCTGGGAGCTGGTGTTTATTGCTTGTCTGGAGAAAGAATAAAATCTGAAAGCCAATTTTTAGCTCTCTGTGGCTCTTCACAGGAGGGTTCGTGACAGCTCTTCAGGGAGCAGAGCACCTGTTCAGACCGCGAGCGGTCTATGGCCATGGGAGCCAGGCAGGACCCACCACGGTGTGGGTGGAGGGAGCTGCAGTGTACGGGGTGGGGGCTCTGGGGTGCCTGGCAGGGGCTGACACCAGCACGGCACAGACTGCCAGGGTGAGGCTCCGACAAAGGCAGGTGCCGGGATTTCAGGCTTCTAAATAATTCAACACTTCCCTCCACGTTTATGTAACGATGCTATTTTAGTGTAGGTAGTCCAAGCAAAGGAGGATGGCAAACTGGAGATGAAGGCAGCTAGAGAGGCATGCAGGAGAGCCGTGCTCTGCATGCAGGGCTGGAGAGGAAGCGTCTGTGCTCCTCAGGCTCAGGATAGACAGGTGAGGGTAAGATGCAGAAGGCAGAGGAGGGAGTGTCCATGTGTCTGAACCAGTAACTGAGTCACCCCAACCCTTGCTCCCAAGAGGGCCAGCTGTGACCTACTGTGGTTCTCCACTTCCAGCACCCGTGCTGCTCTGCAGCCAGGAGAAACCAGGTGGCTGCAGCCTCCTCCTCAAGTCTCTGTGACTTCAGGATGCAGGGGAGAGTGATGCTGAGCATGTCCACCCAGGGTGGATACTTGTCCAAAGGAGAAGGAAACTAGTTTGCTGCTGAGAAGCTACATCTGCATGACTAACCTGCTTTTCCTAAGTGCTGCAGGGAGGGACCATCTCCTGGCTTCTAAACTTGCCATCACACCCCATATGCATCTTGGGCGCTGTCCTTCAGCTCTGTGTCTTGTGGTTTCTCCTAGCCACCTACTAGGGAAATTAGCATTTTCTTTGCGTATCGACAGCAGAGGTAGGAAGCTGGACTTGGCACCTCTATCTTTGAGAAAGTAGAATTCAAGCTGGAATGCAGATTTGATCTCCATTTGCATTCCGAAGCAGCACTTGATTACAAACTAGACGAGAATAAGAATGGGTGGGATGCTGAGCTGCCTTGTGTGCTGCTATGTGCAGACCAGGTTTCATGCCTCATTTGCTAGGCCTTCGTTCTCATCACGGTAGAGAGCTCTCTGTTAGCTCAAGCCCTAGGTGCACCTGAACCTTTCAACTTCTCAACTTTCATGAACAGCCTTGCTATGTACTAGGATTTCTGAAGCACACCAATCCCAATTCCCACTGATTTCAGAAGTACTCTGGGTTGTTCTGAACAACATGCAGGCCACAAATGTCTTTTAAAACCTGCCCAAGAGCTCTTGTATCTTGTGAATCTCTGGAATACAGCAAAAGCTGAGGCAGAAGGAGCTCCCCCCTCTCCTGCCAGGCTGCCCCTAGGCAGGTGTTGGTAGCACCCAGATGTTACCCAGATGTGAGGACCTGAGCAGAGCCAGGCACAGCACAGCTGCCATGCTGCTTCTCACCAAGTGGTCCTTGGGTAGGAATTATGGAATGCTAATGGAAATGCCAACAGACCGCAGTAACCCTTCTTTATGGCAGTCCCTAAATCTAAAGGAAGGTGTTGTGTTCTCCTTAAATTATCCGTAAAATCTTACTCAAATTTGGAAACAAGACTGTTACTATAAAAGAAAGAAAACTCAATGCTAATTATGTCATTTCCAAAACGGCAGAATATGAAGCAGTTCAAGGACTTTGTCAGCCTCAGGAGACCTGTGGAGGTTAGTGAAGCATGATGAACAGTGGTTTAGATAGTGGGAATGATGGATGAAGAGGGTTTTACGGTATCAGTATTTATTGTTGCAGAGGTGTTGTCATCGAAACTACCAGAGCACCACAGCCAAGTGCCAAGGCAGAGGCATGCAGTCCAGGCCGGGCTTTCGGACTCTTGGATAAGAGACTCATGATGTTGGGCACAGTACGTGCCCAGGTCTCCTGGAGGCACAGTGCTGGCTATGCAGCTACTTCACAGATGGTAAGTAAAGATGAACTTGTCACAGACAGTCACAAAATCAGCTACAGAGTGGGAACCCACCTGGGTGTGCCCTGTTCACACTGCAAATACAGCTATGACTTGCTGTTGTCCCCCCGTTCAGCAGTGATGGGCAGCCACCCTTGGGGTTGATGCTTGGTTCCACCTTCCTGATGCCTGCTCTGTTTCTCACTGCTGTTCCTGCTGTCCCTGGGCTGGCAGCGGTGTCAGCAGCTGGGTGTGAAGCTGTGGACATTAATGCATCCTGCACTGCTCACATACAGGTCAATGAGTAACCACAAAGTGTTCCCTGCTCACAGCTTCTCCTTGGCTTGGATGCGTGGAAGCAAGACAAGCACAAGACCAGCATTTCCCTGGGGGGGGTAACAAGATTAAAAAATGTGCCTGGGCTGGAAGTTTAGGCCCCATAATCATTAACAGCAGGAGCACAGGCTGCAGCAGGACTGAATCGGTCAAGGACGGCTTGGGATCACTGAATCTTAGTGCTTCAGGAACCTTATGTGACCCTGTGGTAGGTACAGGGGACTTGGAGAGGTGGCATGTGTTGATGGCAGACTCCAGCATTTGGGCCAGTTCTACCAACAGAGCCGTGTGCCTGAAGAGTAACTGTGTGCCCTACACCCCCCCGGAGCCAGCTGTAAAAACCCTGTCCACCATCATGCCACATCTAGTCTTAATGTGTCCCACCATCCTTCTTCCCACGACAAAAATGATTTCTTTTTTAGAAATAAAAACCCTGGAGCTCAGAGGGTTGGGTGGGATGCTGGACCTGGCTGTGCAGGCAGGAGGGCGATCCAGGGGCCTGGCCCACGATGCTCTCTGCACCGTGAGGAACCACGTCCTCCCCTCCAGCAGACCCACCGCGTGGCAGCATCTCTGCAGCAGCAGAGTGACAGAAGGGTGGAGGAAGGGGGGGAAGTGACTCGGGTGTCCTGAGAACAGTCAGGCGGTTGCCAATTAGTCCAAATAACCCATCTGGTGTGGGGAAAGGCCATTTAGAGAGTGTCTAATCACTGCTGCAGGAAAGAAAGAAAACCGTTCTACAATGCCTTTGAAAAATCCCTGCTTTCATCAAAGTGTCCTTCCCTCCAGGGACCGATTCAAGATTTTTGTTCTGTAGATTTATCATAGAGTTATTTGGTCAAAACATAGAATGTTTTGAAGAATACACGGAGTAGCTTGTCAAAGTATTATGTTAAGTAGCATGGACTCTGTTTGCCTTCAGGTCTCATTGAGCACCGAGCAAAAGCAGAGTGGAGAAAGCAAGCGTAGAACCAAGCTATTGTTAGCAAATCTTATTTTACTAAGCAGAATTTTGCTTTGTGGTCATGGTCCCTGAGGGTCCCCTCTTCTCAGAACGCTGATCCATGAAGTACGAAGGGCCTCTGCATTGGATATAATCCAGATGGCATCTACAAAGGCACCTGCTGTTGTGGCACTAGGTCTGGCCTTCCTCTCATGTCCAGCGTGGACACTCTTAACCTAAGAAGCAGAAAGGCTGAGCTCAAAGCATGAGGTAACACCACAGCTACAAGCTGATTTTTCTGATGTTTCCCTGCATGTAGACTGCTTCATCCATGGGCCAGCTTTAAGTGTTTGTGTTTTCATGGATCATTCTGTTTTGATCCTGAAACATGTCAACCTGCTCTACTGGAAACCAAGGCGTGCACTCGTATTAGCCACACTCCACACTGTGGGCAACCCCAGTTTCTGTGTCCTTGCCCATGCACTTGTCACTTTGATTGCGGCACCTCCTCGTTAACAAGCTAATCCAATGTGCTCACTACCATTCTGGTTGCTATCTCAATTTCATTTTTCCAGACACCAATAAAGAAGCAGCTTTAAGTTGTGGCTGATTGTTCTACACCAGAATGTAATTTGAAAGCCATTATATTTCATCTCTGCAATACTCTACAACCAGTGACATAGCTGTTAAAAAAGCTACTTTATTTAACTAGAGAAAAGCTCTGCAGAGATCTCATACCCTGATATTCTAGCTAGTGAAATCAGATGCTTCAGTAATATAATGATAATACCATTAAAGCCATTTTATTTTACAATTAAATGGCACCTGCCTTGTTGCCAAGATTTAGCATCAGACAAAAAGCTGTCTTGTTCCATTTAGTACTAACATTTTAATTTAGCTTTTATTAGCCTTTAGCTAAACTCCAATCCACTATGACTTATGCAAAACAATATTAATATGCCTTACTAGTTCCACCCCCTTGTTGGAGAAGCCATCCAGTTCTCTGCACTCTGAGGAAGGCACTGAAAGGTCGCTGTTGCTTAGAGATGACACATTTCACTGACTGCTCCCTCCATCCATCTGTTATCAATCACACACAGCGCACTCTCTGAACAGGGTACAACAAATGAAGTATCTATAACCACCAGTTAGTGGTTACTTCTCAGAAAACTAGGTCATAGCACGTAGTTACTGAAAAAGTTCTAAGCTGTCTTCTGTTACAGTGGCCTGTATTCACACGAGACCAGTCCCCACTCATTTCAGCTCAGAAGTTAAGCAGCAGAAGATAACTAATCATTACTCTGTGGCAAGAAGTCCAGAGGCAGTTTAGGGTTGGAGATGAGCAGGGTGGAAACCTGCAAGAGATTATAAGGCAGCAGGGCGGCTCTGTGGCACGGTGAGACATCCTCCAGCAGTGAGCAGAAGGCTGGGTTCTCGTGTCATCTCAGAGGTGTTTGTTCCTCTCCTCCCACTCAAGACATACAAGCAGAGTGTAAGTTCACCACAGCCACACAATGCTGCCTAGAAACACTGTGCATGATACCACTGCAAAAACAGCTCATTAAGAGCTTCTTCCCTTTGCGTTACGATAATACAAAGAGCAGAAACTGCATAAAACAGGCTTGGGCTAGTCTGAGATGTGGCAGGCTCAATTTTTGCTAGAAAAGCAGCTTCCACATTTTTAAGCCATTTCTTCAGTTCATGAAAATTAAGTTTTCTGTAAGGCTAGTAAAGCAGCGCATGCCTGAAACACACTGGAGCCTGCCAAAGTGACTGTGGACTGGAGAACAGAACGTAGAGAGGCCTAAGGAGCTGCACCTGCATCACCCATCCTTCCAACCCCAGCCTCCCCATTTCCTTGGGGCTTCATGGCAAGGGACCTCTGGGAGATATAGTCCCACCTGGCTTTTTGGCTAATTAGGGCTGCAGGGCAAGCTGGGAAAGGGGAGAGGCTATAAACCTCAGTGGCAGAGTAGGAAGCCCTTCCTAAAGATGAGGTGGGAGGTTGTGGCTCTACAGCTCTGCCTGTGTGAGAGGAAGCTCTGCACCTTCAAGCTGAGCCGTTGTATTTTGCCTGGAGAAAAGGATTCCAAACCTTCTGCCAGAGGGCTCACCTCTTTCCCCGGCATCCTGGCAGCACCCACACTGCAGAAAGGTAAGACCTGTTATGCAGCTGTTGTCCCTTAACATAAGGTGGCTTTCACTCTCAAGGGCATCTCTGTCTGGTCTGTTATCTTCTTAAAGAGCAGCAAACAGTCTGTGAGAGCAAAACTTGGGTGCCGTTTGCCATGTGGAACAGTAAAATGCTTTTCAGTAGAGCATGGCACTGAATAGTAGTAGTTTCAGTGCTGCCTACCCTTGTTAAAAGCACTGACTGGCCCTCTGGCATGGGAGAGGGCAAAGAACCTGCTAAAGGGGCTGTGGTGGTGAAGGCTCCAGTGAAGGTGTAATAGGAAGGGATGCAAAATCCACTGTATTATGAAAATGGGCTAATGTGTGTCTCTGGATACACCAGAGATCCTGTGGAGCTGCTGCCTAGATCCTATTTAGAGTGTTCATTTCCAGGGATTCTGTCTGGACACCCAGACCTCCTTCTCTTGGGTAGGAGCTAAGAGGCTTCCTGGCGTGCCTCAGGTAGGACACTGCAGGACTGCTTTGTCTCCTGGGAAGCCCAGCCTGATCCCCATCCCTGTGCAGGAGACTCTGCTATAGCTGCAACAAATAAAGGAAAACAAACTAATGAGGCATTAGGGCTAAACTTAGCTGCAATTAACACTTAATTACCATCCTGAAAACACTTGCTGTATTTTGCCAGGGCCTGGAAAGGTAAAACCAATTAGCTTAATCTTGTGTGGCAGAAACCTTAAACTGGCTCAGATGCCTGTCATGGATGGGACCCTGGGAGTAAGTGATGTTTCTAAGACCATGGTGCCTGGAGCTGAGCAGCCCTGCAGGAGGGTCTGGCAGTGGGACACAGCCCTGCTTGGGGCACCAGGTGCCTGGTGAAGAGAAGAGCTGTGCGGATGCCTTGGGCCAGGTCATGCCTTTGTGCCAACCTCCGCTTTCCCAGCCTGCCTGTCTGAGAGACTGTTCTGTGCCTGTAGCGTTGTTGTGTTGACCAGTATCCTCTGATAATAAAGCAGATGGTAGGTAAGGTTGCAGACAAAGGTGTGGGGGCTGTTGGGCAGGGAGACAAGTACGGAAAGACGCAGAGAGTAGGTAGAGGACACAAAGCCATCCATGATCGCCTGTAAATCTCCTTCCAAGTCAGTAATGCAAGTTCCTCAGGTGGTTTTTTTGGGTAGACTTGTAGGCTGTGCTGAGGATCGGCTGCAGTCTGATCACGTACTGCCTGCGTGAAGCTGCATGTGCCTTTCTTAGGCCTCTGCTTTGGAGAAGAGCCAAAACTGACACCAGACTTCCTGCAAAACGTGTCGGAGCAAGTTTGTACATGCTCATGTATGCTTGGTTTGGGTACCTAAAGCCACTGCTCTCTCCTGGAGGCTGTGGGCTCTGTCCAACACCGATCAGTTAGAGTAAGCAACCCTTGCATTGTGCTCCAGAGAAGCAGGGAAGGTATCCTAGGAAAAGATTTTCTCTTGGAGAAGGAGGAAGAGAAACATAGAGGCTTAGGGCAGCTTCTCCCTCTGAAGTCCTCCTCTCACCTTCCCTTAAAGTGTGCTCTCTGCCTGTATGCTTGTCAATATAAATGTTGATTGGACCTGTGACTGCAGCATGGGATGATCTTCTCCAGTACTGCTCCTCATGTGCTAGTGAGTGTCGCTATGTGATGACAATATTTAAAGGCCTTGGGTGAACTGACATGGCCCAGCTGAGAACTAAAGAAAGGTCCACACCAGCAGTCTGAAGACTGCTGAAATATTTTAAGAGCTAGGATTGTTTTCTTTCACAGCCCAGGGCTGTCATTAGCTGAGCATTTGGATGCTCTTCCAAAGAGGCTGAAAGGAAAAGCCCTCCAGGAACTGCAGCAGAACCAGCTCCCATCCAACAACAACAGATCCTGGCATGCAGCTACAGAGGTCTGTAGCAAGGCAAGCGCTCCAACAGTTTGCTCTTCCACAGTTGAGTCTGTGCTTCAGCTGCAGCGGACAAAATAACTTCATTATAGTGAGAGAGGCTGCAAAGACTAACCAAGAAACCCAGCAGCTGGGAGTTCAGCTTCTATCTTTCTTTAGTACTGATCACAACTCCAGCTCAGATTAACGTGAAGCTGGTGGGAGAACTTAGCTCCAAGCACAACGACTCAGGAAGGGCTTACAGGTGGGATGTATCAGAGGAATCTATGCAGTGGTTATCTTGGTGAACTTCTGTAGTAAGAAAGCTGTCTGCCTGGGAAAACTGAAGGAACTGTGTTCTAGAAGAATCTCATGAACAAGTCCACTAAACACCTCTACCTCTGAAGTCTGCCACGCAGTGATAAATTAAATGGAGATGGCTGAAGGCTGTCACCTTGTCCTCTGCCAGCTGTCCACTTGGTTCCTCTCCTTCTGTAGCAAGAGCAGCTAAATGACATCCATATTTGCTCCCAAACCATTGTAATTTAGAGCCTGGCATGGCTTTAACTGTAAGCTGCCACATGAAGCCAGCCCAGCTATCAGACTGGGAGCTGCTGGGGTGCAGGAGCAGGTTCTGTGCGGCTGTTCCTGCTGCCTCTGCTTCACGAGGCTGCACTGTAGGATGGTAACTTAGTCATCCTGATTTAAACTGATGTCATGTCACACTTCAACACCACCAGCTGGTATTTGGCAGTCCATACGATTTAGAGTGGCTAGATCACACTTCCTCACTGGAATACCATGTGGAGAAATTGCAAAGCGTTGAGGCTCTGCTTAAGAGTATGGGTGCAGCAAGAATGATCGAGGTAAGCGGGAGGCTGAAATGAGAACCCAGTTCTTGTGCCAAGGAGAACTCAGGCATTTCTGATGTATCTTGTGTCAAGATTTATAAATGTTTCTGCTTCTCTGGCATGCTGGCCTCTGGGGAAAGTGACTCCTCAATTAAATTAAGTCTAAGAAATGTGGAGGTAACAGAAGAAACACATCAATCTGGATGCCTGCCTCCTGTTTGTTCGTCCTGGTGCTTGGACGGGCACAGCACCAGTTGGCTGTTCCTTTACGAAATGATTGAATAATCCAACATCTGGCTCCTTTCTGAGTATTAATACCTGCTTAGGTCCAAGCTAGACCTTCCAAACAGACCTGATATTTGTAGGCTTTGTAGAATCTTAAGTGCAAATTCCAGGGAAACTGATTCTGTGCCTTAAAGGTAATTAAATGGAGTGACTTGGGGAATTGCTGGCAGCAGGCTGTCTGTGGGGATGACAGGCTTTGACACTTACTCCTACCATGTCCTTGTACAACTTGCTGCTCAAAATAGTAGCATTTCACTAGGGCTGCTTGCCTGGCTGTGGAGTGCTGGACTGAGGGCAGGGTTGCTCGGGGAAGGTAAGAGCTGACTGTGTCTCCTCTGCTCCATGCTACCTCTACGGAAGCTGGGGAACAGTTGCAGGACATGCTGTGACATTAACCCTTCACATAAAGCAATTCATTCCCTGGTCTCGCAGGGCAAGATTTCCCAAGCAGCCTCAGGAGCTTCAAGAAAACGTTTTGTGTTTTACAAAAGCCATCTTTACCCCTAGGCCTGTACCCATCAGCATCTTTAGCAAAGCTTTGCTGTTTCAGTGTTGTGTGAGCTCCACATCTTTCCTCTTAAATTCCATGAGAGCCTTCACCTGGCTAAAGGGAGAACTTGGCTGTTTAGTTGTTCCCCAAAAGGCAGCCAGGAGTAGTGTGTCTAGGGAAAGGGTGGCTCTGCTGAATTGGGGAGCTATCTGGGCCCTTCACATTAGCTGCCACTTCTGCAAGAAGAAAAATCTTGTATTGTACACAAGCTCCCCCCTAGGGTGCTGAGGAGGCTCAAATATCTGCAGATGAATCCACTTCAGCAGAAAGCCAGCTCCACCAGAATGCTGACTCTGAAGGCAGGAGCTCGAGCTGCCAGACACCCAGACCTGGATGGCCTGAGGCAGTGGGAGACAGCAGATGCGGCATGTCGCTTCTCCCTGGGAGGCGAGGAACGCCGGCTGGGTGCTTGGAGCTGTGCAATTGGACTCTCAAACAGCAACCTGACGTGCTTGTTGGAGCACAGTGTATTTAATCAAGCAGCAAATAATTTCATCACCTCCCCTGCCAGGGCAAGACGAGGTAGAGGGATTAGTTTGAACTCTGATGGCCATATAATAACATGGCAGCTGTATGCAGCTAATAATCCACTGGGAGGATTAGCAAACTTAAAGTTGTCTAGCTCTGCATAATGGGAAGCTAAGAACAGCAGCTTCCCTGTTCTACCTATTGCATTTGCATTCCCTCCAGTAGAAGCATAGAACATGATGAGACAAGGTTTTCCAGTCTGTTATGAAATGGGAATCTAATGTGTGACTAATGGAGTATTGCTAGTAATTCTACAAGCATCCATTCAGTCCGGAATTTGCACTTAGGCTTTACTATGAGAGTGCCAGGAATATGGATTTAAGCTTTACTATGAGAGTGCATCTTAAATACCTACTGCAAAAGGGCAGATTGTGGTTTCAGCAGACTAATGTTAAAACACGTAATTTGAGGCTTTCTGGGAATAATGTCCTATAGCCTGTGTGCTCTGCATGTCCCAAAGTCTGCAAGCAGACTGCTCTGCTAATGCGTGGAGTCCTCCCAGGTTCGCTGGCATAATTCATATGCAACTGGCAAGAGAGCCCAGTACAAAGCACAGGACAGTAAGCTGCCAAGGAGTATACTTAGCAACTGGAGCTGCTACTTTTCTTACCACCCTCTCTCTCTCTCCCCACCCTCTAAGGACAATTTTGAGTGCTAGGCAGCAAGGTCTCCTCCCTGGAGCAAGTGCTTTAAATCAGTCTGGAGACCAGAATCAGGCATAGTAGTAAGAAGGCAGTTTCAGAGCTTGTATCAGTTTGCTAATGAATAACTACAGTAACCAGCGGTGTCAGAGCCTGGAAAACACAGAGCTGTGACTCCTCACCCTCCTCCCAGGTCCCTCCTGGAGCGGCAGAAGCCTGCCTGTGCTTCGGCTGCCCTGTGTTCCGCTGGCTCTGTCACCCACTGCTCCAGCGATGGCTCACGCTGTCTCCTCTCATGTCGCAGGGCATGAGGAGCAGCATAGGAAATGTTGTGCTGGGGCTTGTACTGTGCGACTTTTCTCTTCCGCTTCAGTAGAGAATTCCAGTGGAACACTGGAGTGCACAAAGGATGAAAGCTCCAGCACAACGTGCCCCTGCCAACACTTGGCAGGGCTGCAGGACCTTTCTCGCTCTTGCAGTGCAAACAGGCACTACTGCTCACAATGAGATGGTAGCAAAATACTAGTTTCCTCCAATAGTTCCTTCCAGTGTTTCCTCCCAGTTGCAACTGGTGCTGCTGAGTCCATGGGAAAGACTCTAGTATAGACAAGGCTTCTGCATGCAAATGAACGCTACATAAATAACCCTCATCTTCCCTCAGTTCTTAGGTTGTGTACTCTATGCACTAGAATTCTCCTCAAAGACCTCCCAGTTCATTCTTTATGCTCTAATTAAGGATCAGTGCCAATTAACTATCTTCAATAGAGGAGCATCTTCCGCTCAGCAGCCAGGAAGTGTCTGAATAAGATCCTGCTGTACAATACGCACATGAAAAGGGAAGCCCTCCCTTTTTGGAAAGGGCTTCCAAGATTAAAAACCCAGTATAGAACACAGGATGCCTACTTTAAAAATACTGTGTGTTAAGATTAACTGATGGTATCCATGAATGCACAGTGGTTTTTGACACGCTTCATGCAGCACTCCAGCATGTGCACTGCCACGACTCTGAGCTAGACACCATCGTGGCAACAGCAGGTGTGAAAACAGAATGAAACACTTCCTAGAAACTGATACTAAAATACTATCTGATTTTCCTTGCAAGGGTGTTATCCAGTCAAAGATCAGAAGTGCCGTGTCAAAGCAGATGCCAAATATTGATTCAGATCAAAAATTACCAACCAGCACCTAAACTGCCCCCGTAGTTCTCACCTATCGCCTTTGCTTCCTGTAGATGTTCACCTGTTCCATAAATAACCAGGCAATTTAGCTTGCTGCTGCCCTGTGTTCTGAGCAAGAGCTGCGCTAATAGTCTGAGCAGGCAAAGGCGGGGGAATGTCATTTCTGAGCTTGGCTGGAGATGAATACATCAGGTCCCCAGCCAGTTACAGGCTAAGTTTAAAAAGCACTACTCTAAATGAAAATTAGCTGGTTAAATACTGTGGGGGGTGGGGGAGAAATAGGATAATCCCTTCAAAGCTTTAAATGGAAGATTCTCAAACCTGCTTCAGCTGATGTGAGACATATGAACAGAATTAAGACCCCTGCAAAACTTCAGCCAGGCACAACAGCTGAAGCCTTCTGGGGTAGATACACTTGAACTGGTGACACATGAAGCAGATGTAAGCTTGCCACCCTGCTACTCATAGCTAAATCTGGGGACCATTCACAGGCTGCTCTGAAGAATAAAGGACTAGAGGAGGAAGAGTGCAGACTTGATGATGAGCAACAGGAACTGTAAAACTGTATCAGAGGATGGGGGAAAAGCAGCAAATTATTCCATGAGCGGCAGAATCCACAAAGTCTAGTCTGACGGGATTTACATCCATAATAACTGCCAGGCCACTGATATTTCTATATACAATAACGTAATATATTTGCAACTGTCAATGAATTTAAGGGCTTTTGTGGAGCAGATTGTGTGCATCTCTTTTTTCACACGCACAACCCAAACAGGCAAAATAAATCTCTTGGCTTGAAGGAGAATCCCCCTTACCCACTCAGCAGAGACTAGGATTTTGTTTGTGTTCTGCTAACTGATCCCTTTGCAGAGAGCAGGGGATGCGTCAATCCTAATATACCCCGGGAATTTTTGGAGAAGTCTGTTACAATCCTGATTGTGTTGAGATTTGAGCTCCAGGTAGGAAGGGCTGGGGGGAATGCAGAATAGTGCACCGCAACCAAGTTACTCCAGTGAATGTTCCTTTTACCCCGTGTGGGGCTGAGCTCTTTTGAACTTACCCGAATCCTTCTCATGGCTGCCACGATCTCCACGCGGCTGTTGGGCCTCGGTACGTCCAAGCTACCGATGTACTGAAAGAGAGAACAGCGAGATGTCTGTGAAGTGATGCACAAATTGATGGTGTAGGTGGCTTCAACACAAACAGAAGCTCTCCTTAATTTAGTCCCTGCTTGGTTAGATGGACACAGGACATGATAGGAATATGTGTTTTGGATAATTCTGTCTAAGTCAAGGAGAAGTTCATGGATTTCTGACGTTGGGTGTGAGCTTCTGACCTCATTCAGATTCTGGATGTGCCTTTACCAGTGCTTTGCAGGGTGATGTTGGTTGCTATTCAAGTCAAAATCCTGCGGGTCTGAAAATGGGACTGTCCATCCTTTGTCATTCCTTGCTACACCTGCTTTTAAAAGATTTACAGCTAAAAGCACGTAAGAGTTGGAAAGTTGCCAAGATGTGCAACAACTATCTTTCCTGGAAAAGGTTCATGATTCTGGCCTAACTTTTCAGTCTGGACCCTCTTTCCTCTGAACACCATTGTCCTGCTGGGTTGGACCTGCTCAGCTGTCTGCAGGATCCTGGTGTACCCACTCAAACCTGTGTCCTACAGCCGTTGTTTTTAACTACGCTTACGGGAGCTGCAGCCCTAAAGAATCTGCCTGGCTGAGCTGTGACAGCGGCTGCCCTCGGCTTTGGGTGTCTGCCTCTCAGTGTAAGCATCAGTCTCCGCAGGGCTCCTTGCTCGGGGGCTGAGACAGCCGGCAGAGACACAGATGGAGGCAGCACCTCTACCGCTGCATCACACCTACAGCTTTCCACAAGCCGGTCGCCTGTTCTCTTGCATGCGATGTCAGCACGCTGCTGACGCTGTGTGGGTTGTTAGGGAAGACCTGCGGGCAGCTTCCTGCGGCTCCTCTGTGCTGTTCCCTGTGCTGCCTGTACTCTCCCCTTACGCTGGGTTGTAACACCAAAGCAGGCTTTGGTTGTGCGCGTGTGGTGCAGCGTGGTGGTACCTGTGACAGCACAGATGTGCGGAACGCTGCCCGTGCTGCTGCCGCGTGGAGGAGGCACAAAGCAGCCAGCTCAGCCTGGGGAATGAGGAAAACGTGAGCGTCCCGGACAGTCACCTCACGTGTGGAGCAAAAGGCCATTAATGTTGTGAAGTGGTGTGGCTCACGGCTCTGAGGAAAGACTTGGCACATCAAGGGCATGTTGGTGAGGGCAAGGAAAATGCCACTGGAGTGAGCAGTCCGATGAGAAATGCCGGCGTCCTGCCAGCCTGGGCTGGCGCTGGGTGCGGTGCTGCGGCCATGGCTCGGGCAGCGCGCTGGACTTGACACTGGTGGGTGCAGGGTCCATCGGCCCCCTTGGTGTAACACAGCCTGTCTCTGCACGGCTGTCACAGGTTAGCGGGGAGGGCAGTTTACAAAGCTTAGTCACCCTCTCGAGAGCATTTGGTCTGTGAATTGTCTGGGTTTTGGTTGTGTGGTTTCAAGCTGTGAGGTTTGGGGTTTTTTTGGAAGTTGTTCGCCTGCAGAGAGGGGAGGAGGAGAAGGGACAGCTAAACAGGAGGCCCCTGCAGATGTTCATAGAATGGTTTGGGTTGGAAGGGACCTCAAAGACCATCTAGTTCCACCCCCCTGCCATGGTAGGGGCACCTTCCACTAGACCAGGTTGCTCAAGGCTCAGGTTGCTTCAGGGTGATAATACATGAGCAGAGCCAAAATACCTCCCCAGGAGCAGCCCCATAGCTGTCACTGTTGCTTGCATAGTTCTGGGTTTATTTCTCTACTGTAATGCTTGCAGCGGGATTTATCTTGAAAAACTCCTGCTTAATAGGGATTTCAGAGATGAGTTCTCCTGGCTCAGTATCCTCTGCTCTTCTGCCTGCCTTGAAATAAACACTGCAAGCGATCTGAAAGGTCATCTGGCTTTTTTGATGCTTCTGTAAATGCCTTTGCAAAATGACATTCTTAAGAGCAGTTAAGTTCAGCTATAGCCCTTGGTAAACCACAGGAGAGTCAAACGCTCAGACCACAAGAGCTTGAGGGCATCAGGGAAGGGATCGACAGAGCCAGGATTTCCCTCTGCCCTGGTGGGGAGGGCAGATCGTATCGCTCCAGATCTGTGGTCTCTTTGGTTTGCAGGCATCTCCTTCCCCGCTCTGCGGTGGCTGTCAGTGCAGTCACAGGTAATCCAGATAAATTCAGCGCAGGCAGCTGGCCTTTTGTCTGCCAACAACAGAGCTGCAGTGGGGAACAGGCCACGCTGGCAAAGAGAAACTAATGGGTGGGGGCAAGGGGAGAGCTGGTGACTGAGCCAGAAGAGATTGTCCCACACTCCCTGCTTTGGCCTTGCTGCAGTTTGGGTACTCGTGCTCCTGTGCGGAGCCTTGCCAGCTCATGAAGCTCTGCACAAACCTTTCCACACGCAGCTTCCAGTATTGACCTCTTGAAGTTTGTCTCTGAAGATTATAGGGCAAGTGAGACAGTTTGGTATGCGGAGATTAGAGACTCAGTGTGGTCAGTGGGATTGCCTGGTGCGAGACACCTGGCAGCCAGTGACAGCCTTGTCATTGTCGGAGCTGCAGCTGACTGATGTGCCCACAATGAGCCTCCTAATTGGAAGAGACAGACTTCAGAGCAGAACCCAGCGAGCATGTTACTAAGGTAATGCAAAAAACCCCAGCTCAGACCCACACATCTCAACAGCATGTTATCCACTCTTTGAATAGCTCTGGGTGCCTGAAGCTGTCAGTCTGAAGCAGCCCATTTCACTCAGTTAAAGGTACAGTTGCTTTACATCTTAAAAAAAAATCAAATAAGGACTTTTCATCTCCTCAGCACAGTCTGCAGCATAGCAAATGTTAATTTAAAAGAAATCACAGATTAATTGTTTTTCTCCCATAAGGAAGAGAGATTTTTAAAATACATGCTCAGCTGCCTATTCAGACCATCCTATATCCTGCTTAAATCTTACAGCCCTTTTAGCAGGAAAGCAGAAATGCACAAAATCTGCCTTTCAAAGCTTTATTTGAATATACATGCCTCTTCTTTCCAGCTCAGGAGACAGCAGGCGTGAATTCCATTTCTAATCTGTGTTAGGCCACCTGCAAAGAGGGGAAGGGAACCCTAGAGTTGCTCCAGCAAAATGCAATTCTTCTTGTCAGCCGAATTATAAACCCATTCCCCGCGCTGTCTACAGAATGTCAATTCCAATGAAGACGCTTTCTGAGAGCGATGCTGTGCTGCCAGACCGTCCTTCGTGATCAATACGAAATTTCTGACAACGTTAGTATTTCTTTCTTTCAGACACCTGAAGGCTGCGTGCATTCAAACCAACACCTTGCCTGCCCAGCTTTTCACGCAGGGAACAGGTCAGACGGAATAAGGCACTAATATGGTTTTATGCAGCACATAAGTCTGCTGGTTTCCAGGGGAATAGAGCTGGCAGGAATGGGGTCCTGCCCGGGGCTGGGTGGGGGGACAGGACAGGCTCCAGACCTGGCACAGACAACATCCACTGTGCTGTCAAGCGGGGTCTTCCCAGGCTGCTTCTCAAACGAAGCGCACAAGGCAGCTTCTCAGGATTAAACAGCTGAAAAAAGGCTAGGAAAAGAGCAAGAACCTGTTTGATTGTGATATTTAAGGCTCCCATAATTTACTGGCATTTTCTTTAGCCTGCCTTAGATCTGGCATGCAGGTGCATGTTCTAGGGGTGCTTCCCGAGCTGAAGAAACACCCCATGGGCAAGGCTGGAGGGGGCACGGCGAGCCCCGAGCCCCCGGTGTCACCAGCCCTGCGGTGGCACCGGCCCCGTGGCCAGCACATGCCCCACCGGAGCCCGGGGTCGGGCTGCAACAGGCGAGGGCCCAGCGCTGCGGGGGAACCTGCCCGGGAAAGCCGCTCCCAAACCCCCCCCGGAGCCGGGAAGGGGCGAGAGGCTCTGGCAGGGGCGGGGGGGCCCTGCTGTGCCCGCCCCAC
>VZZY01010515.1:913076-965422 GCA_013400335.1 Eurystomus gularis
AAAAATCTTAAACGTAGTAATAAAATACATATATTTTAAGTACTGATGTTTCAGGGGCTAGTATTCTACTGTTACCGCTTGGTGACAGGTGATTGCATCTTGGGCTTTGATTTAATACATTTGATTCTTCTCCCTCTGTACTACTTTTATATTTCTTCTCACTGCTGCTTTGGTTTTGTTTCTGTTCTCTGTTGGCTGCTGGATGCGTTGGGCAGGAGACATGATAATAGGCTTTTTAAAGAGGGCTCCTTTATATCGATAACTGTCTAATGGATAGCATCATTGCAGCAATCGTAGAGGTTTTGGGTTGGTTTTTGGTGTAAGTTGTATATTCTGAAGTCTCCTTGCTGTAGTTACCCTGAGCTGCTGGAAGAGCTTCGTTTAGGTAACGGTCTGTTATTGCAACATGCTCCCTGGTAATTTGTAGGAGTAAGACATAATGCACCGTGTGATTACAGAGTTGTCCGTATGGTAGTAGTTCATTTTAGTGAACTAACACATGCTAACTGCCATTATAAGATGAAAAATACTCTAAACGTGGCAAATACTGGTGAGCAGCGTGTTCTATGGCACTGATACATGAGGAAGAGGTGAAAGAGTCCGAGAGCGCACAATGGGATTATGGAGATTCTGTGAGCTCAAAAGACAGGAAAAGAAACCCCTATTTTTTCCAGCTGTGAATTTTGAGTAAATTAAATTATCAACCCCGATAGCGCTGTCTGGGGTAGCGCACAGGGGTGGACCTTTTAAAAAGCGTTGCAGAATTGTAATGTGCATGCCAGTGAAGCAATTACTGCCATCACTGGGCTGGACTGTCTGCTTCGGTGTGTCAGATTCTTTAAATGAACATGATATGCCAAATGAAATAATGGGCACAAATTGAGCTTGCATCCTGAGTTTATTCATTACTTAATAAATTATTTCTTTGGCTAGCTTTCAATTACCAGGAAAATGGAAGAAGCAGATGTCTCAGGCATCAAATAGCCCAGCATTAAGCGTTTCATTTGTCGCGCTGTTCGGTAGCTGCATGGAGGCGTAGAAGGAGTTGGAAATTTTACGCTGGGAAAAGCTGACTAGGAGACAAGAGTCATTTAACTTGTCATTAAATATGATGGAACAGACTGATGTGACCCATGAGACAATTTAAATTATTGGCTTCTAATCAAAAGGTAGAAATGAGCTGCCAGTCAGATTTGACTGTGATGGATTATTAATGGTGTCAAAGTTGTGGAAACAATTCTATTCTCTCTGTGGCTCTTTGTTTATTTCTTCTGACAAATGCCCCCCAGATCTGAATACAAAAGACTTTATTAAAGTCTTTTTTGTGGGTACTCTAGCCTTGGAGGTGTCCAAGGCCAGGTTGGATGGGACCTTGAGCAACCTGGTCTGGTGGGAGGTGTCCCTGCCATGGCAGGGAGGTTGGAACAAGGTGATCTTTGAGGTCCCTTCCAACCCAAACCATTTTAGGATTCTATGAAATAAATTGTTCAAAGAGTTAGTGAATTGATTGCAACCTGGAAGTTGTTTGTGGTGAGTGATTCTAGGACCAGACTTGGGTTTTTGGCAGAGTACGAGCACTTGCACCAAGGCCAGCTCCTGCCCCACTTAAAGCTCTGTCCCCCCATGGCTGCAAGCTCCCCAAGTTCCTGGGCTGGGAGCTCCTTGGCTTCAGCATCAGCTAGTGCCAACCTGAGGCTATTCCAGCTGACACCAGGTCGTGTAGACAGCAGTTATTATGAGAATAGAAGACTGCTTCTAGCATCCACTTTTCTTTTTAGCTAGGCTCTTGCACCAGGAGCTGGCGGAAAGGCATCTTCTACCAGAATAAAATTAATTTATATCTGTCTGGCACTGCCAGAGGGAGCCAAGTAATCCAACTTGTCTGTTCCTTTCCAAACACTATTCTTATGTAAAAGCATAGCGCGGATGATAAAGAATCCTTCCCAGCTCATTCAGGAGGTGAGGTCGATGCCATTACTGGATAAATCCAAATAATCCTGATTTCTCAGGAGTAGGAACGCTGCCATCCTCCCCGAATCGCTGATGCGGGGCTGCAGCGCTTCCGTTTTCCAGTCCAGAGGTGCTCACTCTTCATCTGCTGCGGAATGATATCCGTGCGGAGTTTGTACAGTGCTTTGATATCCTCCGTAGATGAAAGGTGTTATATAAATGCAAATTTCATTCCTTCCACTTCCATTTCATTTAATAAATAAATAAATTGCTCAGGTTTTAGTGGGAAGGGTGCTCCGAGACCTAATACTGCATCTGTATTCTGGATATACCAGTGGAGAGAGGTTAAGGCCACTGATTGTCTTGCAGAGCCTAACAGAATTAATTTCCACTTGTACAAAAACAGATTTTGCAGGCTGAATAATAACGAAATAAGTGGAGAATGCACTGGCTCTGTTAAATTGAGTATCTCAGCCCTATGAGGAAGGAAATGGAGAGAGGATGCATTGCTCAATTAGCATTTTAAATTAATTTTTCAAGGCTATTTACTGAGGAAACTGAAATTTTAATTAAAGTAGCAAATAAAGTAATTCGCTCAAAAGCTTTGAGATTATTTTTTCTGTCATGTTGAAAAAATATCCAGTGCTTAAATAAATGTTTTAAAGAAAGAAAAACTATATTTGGAGTAAAGAACAAGTAGTTTCTGCAAAATACTGTGGTTCCTTCAATAAAGTAAATGTTACTGAAGTAACTGGGTGATGAAGATGGTAGATATTTCATACAAGTGTGTCTTAAAGATGCAATGGTCGGGAATATATTTATTTGAGAAATATGTATCCTAGTAATAAGAGATTCCTGTGAGCTTGTTCCATATGTTATTTAATTAGCGGCTTCTGCATGGAGTTGGAGGTAAAATGATGTTTTGGATTGATAAAAGGGACTGTGTCTAAGAGAGCAAGTGTGGAAAATAAGAGTACCTTTTTTACACAAACCTGATTATTTATTATTATTACAACCTAGATGACAAATATTTGGTTTTTAATTTTTTTTTTTTTTTTTTTGCTTTGGATGGTCGATACTGCTGATTCACGGGGCTTTTGTCCTTACTGCTGGTAGCATGCTTTTTAAACCATTTTACTACTATTGGAGACTTGCTATCAGTAATTGGCAGAGCCGTTTCAAAGCTCTTCAAACAGTTTTAAAAAATTCATCTTTCTGGTAATAGAAAACTGTACAGTCTTCCAGTTTCTGGTGAAATCTTTTGTGAATGGGAAAAGAAGCTCTTAAGTTGTTTGAATACTTAATATTGTTGAAGTAATTGCCTTAGTCCTTAATAATTGAAATATATATACTCAACAAATGTTAATTAAATTATAAACTTTTAAATACAGGGTATTAGTACTAGAAAGGGATTAATACTGTGTAAATTAGTAACATATCACTGAATATATAAAAAATAGTTATATCACTGAAATACCTTGCTTTGAATATCCATTTAAAATTTAATGTGACTTGGGCACTGGTGTAAATCAGATTGCTCGGGAGGTGCTTTGCAGCTTAGTTTACAACGATAAGACTGACTACATGTATTCCCTGAAAGAAGTTCTAGGGAATAGAACGAGAGTGGAGCTCACGGAGATGCGGCGTGGCTGGGGTGAAGGGCCACTGCTGGTTCAGATGCAGTCTGGGAAGGTGTGCAAGGTGGTGACCCAACTCTGAGTTGTATAGAATAAAAGACAAACCTAGTGCAAACCCCTCGTGAATCCTTGAGAAATTCTGTAACAGAATGGGAGGTGGGACACCTCACAAGGCACAAATACAAGCCATGAAACTCGTGGGATTACGTGATGCTCTTTGAAGACTCAGAGTTGATTGAGTAACTGCCAGTGATGACCATTCCTCCATGACCTCTAGTGCTTTATTTTTTCTCCCTTGGTGGTTTCTTATCACCTCTTAAATTGGGGAGGAAGAGATGCCCTGACCCAAGCCGTTGTCAGAGTTTTACTTCCCAGCTGTAGCACGTGCTCTTGCTGTGCCTCCATGTGCTGCAATTAAGTGCTTCTTAATGAAATTTTATTCCCTGTAATAGTATTTTAAATTACAAATGAGCCATGCCTTACTCATGGTTGATAACAAGCTCGGAGTTCCTCAGTAGAGAACAAGCCTCTCAGTCGTTTGTTTTTAGTTTCTAGAGACCTTTCGTGGTGTGGTGACATCTTGAACTTCAGAGACCTGAACTGATCATGATATTCTTTGTTTTGCAACCAAAACATAGAGCATGTTTTCATTTGACTTGGAAGACTCTTCTTGAGTGGTTTATGCTTAATATGCATGTTTAGAGGAGTAAGGAATGAACAGGTGTTGCCAGATTCCTTCAAAACTTGTCTTCTGTCTCTCTTCCAGTTTCCTTTTGGCAGACGACTGCCGTGCGATATCTACTGGCATGGGGTGTCCTTTCATGACAGTGATATATTCTCAGGTCAAGTCAACAAGTTTCCAGGTACCTTACTTCTGTTTCTAGTTTAAGTAAATGTTTTAAAAACAAGAGTAGTTTAACTGTTTCTATGTTCTGCTGTTTTGGGTTTTTTAAAGTGACTTATCTGTCTAATCAGCTGATAGTGTTTTTAGCATATTGCTGGGTTTGGTAGGTGATTTCCCCGTAGGGGTTACGAATATCAGAATGGGTGTCTCAATTCCTGAACTGAAATTTGTTTTGGAGGGAGAGTGTTTTTGGTGGAAAAAAATACTTCGTACGGATGAATTCAGGAAAATAAGAGCATTAAGGTATAATTTAAGTGAAGTGTGCAATTATTGTATGCTATCTGGCATTGCTAACAGCGCTCTATCTTTGGATTTGGTTTTGATTCCAAGTGGAAAGAATCTGTTTTGTTTTGTCCTCTGGCCTGTCTCAGGGAGAAGCTCAAAGCACACTTCCTCAAATGGATTTTTTAATATTGAAGAGTTCATGTCAGCCTTCTTCTTATGATGACTCTTCTACTTTTTTTTAAGCTCCCTTTTTTTTTCTCGTTTAATCCCTGTTGAGATCTCTCTAAATAAGAGCTTAGGTATTGATTTATCTAAGCCCTTTACTTCAGATTTATTGCCGCTGTAAGTATGCGGTGAGAATAAGGACCCTCAGATACTGAACTTTATGCTTTATTTACCCTGACTTTTTCCTGTCTGTGGGAAGTTCGCATTCAGGTATTGGATGGTGTAGTGTTCTAGTGGTTTAAATCTGTGTGAGGTGAATGTTACCCTCTCTGTATTGTGGCCTCCAGTTGGTAAGCAAGTGGCCTGCACAGTAGTTAAACTTAGCGTCCTCCAGAACGCCTCCTGATTTCCAGGAACATTGCACTAACCTGATGCTGGGTTTTATTTCTCTTGAAGAGGTCTTGATGCTTTTCTTAGTTACCTCTGAGACATTCAAAGAATCTGCAAGGTCCTCAGAAGGACTTAAAAACTTTTCCATAAAAATAGCCTTTCAGTCATGTTCCTGATGGAAATAAGACTTCAGCAAATGTGTTCCCTGTCATTTTCCATCCTCCTTGTACCTTCGGAACCTCGTGGCCAAAACCAACTGTGCTCAACAGAGGTTTGCAGCCGAGTTCCTGTTGGTTTTGTGGAAATTTGCTGATGGTGTAGTAAAGAAGCCTTCAAATGATGTTCTCACTGAGAAAGAAACTGCAGCGTGAACTGAGCTGTAATGCTTGAAAGCACATAAAAAGCACGGAGTAACCCGGAATGCCCCGACCTCGGGAAAAGCTCCTACCAGAGCTCACGTGGATCTGGAAATGCCGTGATCCAAGCATGAGACTCAAAGCTGCAGGAAAGCAGCTAAGTTTGGCTGCTCACAAAAGAACCTGTTCTTTCTGACGTAGTTACTTATACTTTGTGTTTACTTTGCATTTGTTTTTATTATATTGACATGACATTTTTACCTGTTCCTGGAATGATAACAGGCTAGGGCAATAGTTTGGGGTTATGGCAAAGAGAGTCGTTACTAACTGACTAACCCTTTCCCTCTGTTATTCTGAACTGTATTTTTGGTATTTAATTTTCTTTCTAATATGACACAGTAATACAGCATGAAATATGCCAGGGGAATGCTACAAATAGATTTTTAAGTTTTAAAAGGTTTTCAGCTTTATTGAAAGCGGTGACTGGAGTGCCTACCAATAGAGTGAGTAATGATACAACAATTTACTTTTAGGATGAGACTTCAGTGTGGATTTTTCATTGCTTTTAGACACTGCCTATTCTTTTCCCAGGCATGACAGAGATGGTACGTAAAATTACGCTGAGTCGTGCAGTGCGAACAATGCAAGATCTGTTTCCTCTTGAATATAACTTCTATCCTCGATCCTGGATTCTGCCAGAAGAATTTCCCCTCTTCGTGGCTGAGGTAGATTACTTTTACTCTCACAATAGTATAACTTGTTGGATATTGTTGCCATGTCATTATTTAGGTTTTTTTATACCTACCAGATTATTTAAAATCACACTTGGGTGCTGTGAATGTCATCTTTTTGAATTTGCCCGAGATCAGACGTATTCTGGATGAACTGCTTTTGTCTGTTGTGTTCTATAATAAACTGAAAAACAATTATGCTTCTCTGCAGTGCCAGAAGAGATGTCTAAAAATTAAACATGGTAAAACCATGGTAAGGGTAAAACCCTTTCCCTGCATGTTCTACAGAGTTTACAATGGCGGAGGAGGTTCCAGTGCAGGAGTGTGTGGAGTGTGGTACTTCACTGGGTTTATTGCCACTGAAGTTTTTTTTAGTCCATCCTGCCCTGTTCCATCCAAATCCTTCAGAACAGCATTTGTACTGCGCATTGTTAAATATACTCACATGTTCCTGCATAAGTGTCTATTTGAAACTCTTGTCAGGCTGTTGCTTTGTTTAAATATTCAGAAAGTAATAAAATACCGTGCTTTTTCAGCTTGTTTTGGAAAAAAGTGGTGCTGTGTGTTGGTGTTTGGTTCTGTTACTACAGATATATTTAAAAACATTGTAGGCTTTTGTTTTAACCTTGTTGGACTCGCCCAATGAATTCGTGTATTCTACAGTATCCTCTGCTCGGAAAAGTGAGAGAAGAAAGTGCAGACTTCTATACAGTGTTACTTTTTAGATAATTACCGTATCCACAGTCCAATTAAACCCATGAACATCTTTTCATATATACCCTTCAAATGCACTGGGTCACTGCCACAGCACTGCTGGTAACACTAGAAATGAATAAAATCCCAACGGTACTTTAATCTTACTGCTTTAGATATAAGACCAGTCTGTAAATTATCCAATCAATTCAGCAATGATGGGTAGATGAGTGAAAATAACTTGGAAGTAAACTTTGAGAAGGGTGCACTGGGGAGTCTAGTGATGACTTTTGGGATTCGTGCCCGTCTCGGTTATCAGGCTCCCGTGAACTGAGCATCGTGGATCAGTGTGGTGTGTGCAGCAGGTGACAGGCACAGACCCACACGCTGTCAGCAGGTGGCACTGCAAATAAATACTTTTCTCTGGTTGAATGGTTACTGGAGTGAAAACGATTCGGTTTTTGTTCCAAGAATAACAGATGTCCAGTAACACACTCCTAGGAGTTTCCTTTGCATATGTTCTTCCATCTGTGTTTGAGAATAGCATAGTTCTTGTTATCAAACATTATATTTTATGTTGTAAGAGTTTACGTTCTACTTAACACAAGTTTGTAATGTAACCCCTCCAAAACAAGAAGAAAACACAACCGAAAATTTCCAAATCCGCTGTGAACCGTAAATGGTTCAAAACACTCTCTGCTTGCAGTTCCCTGAGCTCTCAGCAGGAGCTCTCCAGTCTTTTCTGTTGTTTATTTGTTCATATGTGGGTTTTTTTTTTTTGTTTACAACCAAGGGACCCTAACGCTGCTCAAAATGTCAACTCTCTGAGGCTGAATTTTCGGCTTATTCACCAACAAGTACACTAGAGCGTTGGCGGTGTCTGCGTGTTAGCCATACCCCTATAGGGACGGGCACACACTTGCATATGTGAGTGCCACGTGTGCGTTTGTCTGAGCAGAAGATGATTTAGCCATCTCTGGAAGTAAAGCTGTATTGTCGTGGGCTGCAAGTACCAGCCACGTAGCTCTATATGCGTCATGCTGGAGCTCATGTCGCTGTGCCTTCACTAGTACAAGTATTCCAGTCCTTCAGGGCATAGCTAATTAGCAGAAGTCACCAAATCTGTGTCGCTGTAGCTGTAGTTTAGACATGAGAAGGTGGTTTGATGCTGTTTATAGTACAGGATTTTGTCGCAAAGGGCTGGGCTGAGAAATGACCGCTCGTGAGATTTCTGCCTGTAATAGAAATGACTACTAAAAGAGGAAACTCCTTGAGAACTTAAATCTCGCTGCCTCCTCCTTAAGCTCTACAACATGGTAAAACAGTTTCTCTCAAACTGTGCCTCACTTCTGTAGACATGATTGTGAACTTTTATCATACATTTGTATCAATAACTAAATCCATTGCCGACAGCTTTTCCCACTTCCCCCTATATCCAGGTAAGAAACACTACAGCTAAGCTGATATTAATCTTCTGTACTTTAAAAGGCAGTAATTGATGAGAGAGCTGCACTCCCGAGTTTGTTGTGAATGAACTTCATACCAACAAAGTGGTAGTTCCCTTAGTGTCACTCATGTTGAAATGAAATAGTGATAGGTATTCTTAACAAGGGCTTAAAAGTTCATTTTATTACGTAAATATGTATTTAGCTATTTTCAATATTCACCTATTTTTTACCTTGTGAACCATTTTATACTAACATGTTACTGTAAGGAGAAGGTGATGAATTCCAGGTAACTCTCAGGTGCTATGGTAATCACCCCTTCACTGACAGAGAAGAATCTGTTGGAATCTGTGTGCTAAGAACTTATTTCTAATAGGAAATTCCAATTTCTGAAAAGTAACTAGCTTGGGATTCAAACCAGGACCTTGACCGCTCCATAGTACCCTCTTTGTGTTGTCTGTGAGGATGATTAATAGGCCTAGTATGATTAATTTTTAATAAGAATCTAATTTGAACTGTCTAATTTTCAGCACAGCATATTTTTGGTGGTTTAATCAGGTTTTCAGCTTTTGGATACCTCTTAGGCATAGACATGAATATTGTAGTCTTTGTGCTGTCAAATCTTACAGCCCATTATATATTTTTTTTTTCAGAACACTGTATTAATTCACCCTCTGTTTTCTCATAAAAGGCAAACCTGCTGCTGGATCAGATTTTCATGCCACTAGACATCGTACTCTCCTCTCGCTGTTGACTGTAAACAGTTAACATGTTTTTAAAGGTAATTTCCTTCTGTTGAGTGAAATACACAGAAATATCTCATTTCATATGAACTAATTTTCCTACATGACTGAGTTTTCTAAGTTTGGACAAGCCTCCTCGTAATGAGAATTTGAAAGAACATAGTTGAGGGGATTGTTGAGAATTTGAAGATGATTGTCAGGGATTTCCTTGAAGACCAGGAAGCCATCTGCTTTCTTCTAGACAGTCAATCTGCTGAAAAACAAACTCTGGATTATTATTCCCCCTTTTCCCACTGTACTATCTTTATCTACCATGTCTAAGTTTTGATGGACTAGAAGGCCTGAATAATATCCAGGCCATCTAGTCCCATAAAAAAATAGACTAGAAAATGGAGAAAATTATTTCCTTTCCAGATAGGTGGAAAGATCCAAGTATGAGATCCATGAGAGCAATGATTGCTAAAATGCAGTACTTCAAAAGCAGGTTGTTGTTGCATCCTTGACAGTAGTCCCCAGAAATCATTATCTTGTTTGAAAAGGTGTTGCTGTAGGAGAGCAGAGGTAGGCTGAGGCACAAACAGACACGGGAATGGGAGACGGATTTGCCCTGGCTGGTTTCATAGCAGTTCTTGATTACTTTTTGCCCTAGTAGACCATGATCGGCACTTTGTACGTACAGCTAGAGTCATGGGAGGGCATGTTTAGTCACGGAGGCTTAAGATTAACCAAGTATCTTCCTGGGATACTGGCTTTAACCAGAGAAACTCCTCTAGTGAGTAATGTCATGTCAGGGGAAGATTATTCTTTAGTGGTAAAAAGGCTAGGGCATAAATCCTGCTTTCCTTCTTTGCACACCTAGGCCTTCTGATCTTCTTGGTCCTATTTATCCACACACCATTTATGTAAGCCTGATCTCCATCAGAGCATTTTATCCCTCAAAGTGACCTATTTTGAAGAATCTTCTATTGAGTTAGTGCGACATTTGTTCATGAGAAAAATCCTCATCTAAATAATTAATCTTGAATTTCTGCTGTAGTTAGTAGGACAGCTTTTAGCAGCGTGATTCTCAATGGAGTAAATGACTGGATAGGATGGAGCCAGAAGCTCTTCAGGCCTTGGGAACGTTGTCGCTGGTGGAGCTGTGCCTCTCATGTGCGTCACCAACCTAATGTAGTTGCAGCAGAGGCTGCTGTCCAAAAGTCATGATGGTCTGACCATCACTTGGCCTTTTCCTGCGTGCTCATTTTTCTCTTTCATTCTGCAGTGCCAGGGCTGATGGTGGCCATTGATTGTTTTTCCTTTGTTAGCTTGTATCCCCAGGTTTCTTAAAGTCAGGCTCTGGTTGTTGCTGGTTCGCTGCAGGCCTGTGTAAAACCAGCTCACCAGCTGTTCAGCGTATGTCTGGCTGGGTGGAGAGAACAGCAGCTGCAGGTCTGGTGCTATAAAACACGTGAACGCAAGGAAAGAGGGGTCTATACTGTGACATCCCTCCGCTTTGAAAAGAAGAGTTTTTTAAGTGCTCTATGCTTCCAGATCCCATGATAGAGGTGTTAGCCTGCACCCTGTGCTTTCTCTAGCTGCGTTTGTTAGGACTCCATGTGCCAGTGCTGTTGGGCGTTCATGACCTACAGTCCTTCAGCATCTGTTCACTGCAACCTGGATTTTGTAGTTGCATTTCGATAAATTACAGTTTGTGCTCTGACAATTTCTTTCCTCCTAAATATTTGTGGATGCGGTGCTACTGTATTGGCACCCATAGGGACTTCATCTGTACACAGAGAACAGTGGCAGAGCTGGAGGAGCTACTGGGGCTTCCTCACTAGGGTCCTGTTGCTTTATCATGAACTTAAAGGGCTGCCCGAGAAGGTAATACGGCAGTTCATTTACCACTGGTCACTCAGTCCTTGACCTCCAAACCAGCTGCCATTTAATACCACTTCCCTTGGGTCTTCTTTTTGTTCTGGGGTTGTGCTGGTTGGATCACTGCATTGACACCCCACTTCTCAAACAGCTTCTTACAGCCATGAGCACCACTGGTGCTGCTGGGATTTGGAGAGCTGGCAGGCAGGTCTTCAGTCAGCCCTCCTGTACTTCTGAAGGCTGAGACGTGTTAACTCACTGCCTTAAACAGGCTCATTCTTTCCTTGCTGCATGTTGTAAAATATGCCATGTTTTATGAATAGTTTTAAAAATTCATCTAAGATACCTCTAAATCCTTCCTGGCCTCCTTTATTTCGTTCTCAATTTCACTTCTAATCTAATTGAGGCGTCCAAATCTTTGCAGTTCTTCCTTCTGCTATACAAGTAATAAATAAACTAAAATCTATTTAGGCAGTGGGAGATACGCAAGTAACATGAAAGAGCTGATATTCAGCAGATGTGTCAGGCCCTTACAGTGACCTAGTTACTGTCTTCCTGATATTTTTTTGTCTTCAAAATGCATTGAAGCTTGCAAAGTTTGGGTTTCCTTCTTGGGAATCTGAGCTTTATAGGCAATTTAGATTGTGTAATTGCTCTGTATTCTGATGTAAAAAAAAAAGAAAAACTGTAAATATATTGATGCACTTTTTTTGAGAGAGAGTTTTGAGTGAATATACGCAGTTTACAAAAGTGCAGATTCGTTGTTGGTGCCATGTTTAATTCTGACTCACTGTAACGGCTGGGAATGACATTAGCCTCCAAACATTCCCTGCTAAATGAATGTATCAGTTTAACATGTTCAAAGGCCAAAACAACCTTATTACAGCAATCGTGTTTTGGATTGCCAGCTATTAACAGTCAGTTCAGGTAGGATTATCTAGTTTTCTCACAGATAAAGTAACTGATTTTTTAGGAAAGAAAAATGAGCATTTCCCTTATTTCTTTTTAAAAAATTTTTCCTTCTTTATGTAACTCCCATTAGTCTGTTAAAACAAACTTCAAAGATATTCATTGTTGCTTCCAAGAAGCTAGTTTCTATAAAAGGCTGTTGTCTGTTACTGTTTATGCCCCAGAAATCAAGCTGCTGATGTCAGTATGTAGGAATGACAGTGGGATTGAGCAAAAAGTTCCGATTCAGCTGCCTGTTGAATTTGAGACATTTGGATCTAGACCTGAGTTTTAGAACTTTTTTTTCCTTTTTATTTTTCTCGCTTTCGGTGTGAGGACACAGACACCTCTCTATAATCCCGTAATTCTCTATAATTTACCTCCGTATTTCATCTTACTAAGGCCACATCTGGGACTCTGTAGGACAGTTAGGTTCAGACAAACTGCAGGTACTTCCCCACTACTGTTTTAATTTTGATTTGTGGTAAACCATTTCCCTTGTACACCCCAAGAATCTGGGGCAGAGTGTGGGGAAAAAAACCTCAAGATGTGGGTACGATGGCTTGTACTGTACTCATGGGTATCTACAAAGCAGCGCGAGACCTGGATAAGCGAGTATTGAGGTCCACGCTGCTGTAAACAATACAGAAATAGGTCATATAGTCCTCCAGTGACAATCTTACAACGTATTAAAGTTGACTGCTTGCTGTTTCCCCTCTAGCAGGGGCATCTCCCATCACCCCGTACGGAGTAAGTTCCGTTGTCAATGTGTGTCTTTTGGAAAAAATGTTTTCTGGAATGATTCTATTAATTTAACTTGTTAGCGATAAAGTGTGTTTGACGTTACTTCTAAGACATCTGCAAACTGGCAGCATTTCTCTGTGAAAGAAGTGGAACGTATCTTGTGCAGTGACTTTTCGAAGCATTTTTGTGTATTAACACACGTTATTCTGGTAGACGTTGGGGTTGGCCGTTGCGAGCTCGTACACGAGGGCTCAGCGTGCTTCACACTGACCCTCTAGACAGCGATGGAACATCTGCACTATCTTACCATCCAAAGCTCCACCAGCCTTCCTCCCTTTCCTGATTTCACCCTGGGTACATCCAGAGAAAGGATCTGAGTTGTCATGTGCTATGATCAGAGCTTCCTTATACAGATCAAAGCCGCTGAGAAGAGTTGTTGAAATCATGAGAGAATTTTCTTCATCTTGCGTTGAACAGAACAGCAGCGATTGCTTGTCAGGCCTGAGGGGAATTCCGGAGTAATTCAGAAACCCCTTTGTTTTAGGGAATGGTGGTAGGTGGCAACTGAGGCATAAACTCTGGGCTTTCTTTAGTAAATTTGTGGTATTTGCATAATATCTGCGCATGGCTTAATGTTCCCTAGTTTTACTGACACTGGGTATCAGATGGTGTAAAATATTCAGTGCTGAAAAAATGATCAGTGCCAGATTTCTTGATCTTTCCTTCTTCCAGTACTGTTTCTTGGCATCCATAGCTCAATAAAAAAGGTGCTTTTCCTTTGGTTAATGGTTATGTTTGTCCGTAGTTGTTAAAAATGCAGCGTGAAAGTTTAACTTTTCCATTTTGTATACATGAGTGACTAATAAAATAGATCACGTGAGCTACACAGCATTTCTTCCTGTAAATTGGTGCAAAACCTTTAAAAGAAGTTCCTAAAATCACTTATACAAATGGCTTGTTAAATAAAACGACCCTTTAGCTGTACCGGTAATTCACTGCTCATGCTTTTTTGTTTGTCTTGATGCTTTTCAGCACTGTTTCTCTTCTACCTTTTTTTGCACAGTCTTTACTGCTATAGTGATGTGATCATGTTATTTATATTTGGTTTTGTTTATGACTGCATTTTCTTTGCTTTCATAGCATCAGCCCTTCTTCCTCCCCCGATTAGTGTCTTTCATTGTAATTCTTTTCCTTTTAGGTTCGTATGATGAAAGACAGCGATCCATCCTGGAAGCCCACTTTTATTGTAAAACCTGATGGAGGCTGCCAGGGGGATGGAATCTACCTCATTAAAGACCCGAGTGACATCAGACTCGCCGGAAGCATCCAGAGCCGGCCAGCTGTGGTCCAGGAATATATTTGCAAACCCCTGCTTGTTGACAAACTGAAATTTGATATTCGTCTCTATGTCTTACTGAAATCTTTAGAACCCTTAGAGATTTATATAGCCAAAGATGGACTTTCTCGATTTTGCACAGAGCCCTATCAAGAACCCACTCTAAAGAATTTGCACCAGGTTTTTATGCACTTAACCAACTATTCACTAAATATCCATAGCGGGAATTTCATCCATTCTGACAGTGTAAACACTGGCAGCAAGAGGACTTTTTCAAGCATTCTGTGCAGACTGTCTTCCAGAGGAGCTGATGTCAAAAAGCTGTGGTCAGATATAATTTCCCTGGTGATTAAAACAATTATTGCACTGACACCAGAACTGAAAGTTTACTATCAGTCTGACATACCAGCAGGAAAGCCTGGGCCAACTTGCTTCCAGGTAAGTTGGAATTTCTGACAGGAACGCATTTATTTCTATGCATGGATTAATTTTCGGGATGTTTTAATTCCTCTCTAAAAGCTTTCTCTAGTTCTGTCGCTGATCCCTGGTTGGGTGTAGTGCCTACACTGAACAGCACTGCGTGAGCTCAGAGCTAAGTTGTACTCGCCCAAGTTTCACTGCAGATCTCAGTCTCTGACCTATTTTACTACTATCTATAAACACAGACAGAGAATTTGCAGTGCCTATCAATCGCTAGTAGCACTGCTCACTCCAGTTTCCATCTTCTAGATGTTGTAACCATGAAGCTCTGCAGGTTCCTCATGCAGCTTTAATGATGATAATTTTAAGACCCACTTGTCATAGGTGCTAAGATTCCATGTTGACAGATGCAACGTTTATAATTGGAGTTAGTGTGACAGTAGCCACAGGTTTCAAAGGCAAATGGTTTCAGTTATTATTCCGCAATATAGCATGTTTCACAGTTATTTCTCTTTTGTTCCTCAAATGTTTCTTCCTCCTGAATGTTGACATACGTGTCAAGGTGTAGGTTAGTTCTGCTCTAACTCAAACCAGGACAATACGGATGACAATTGCCTTGCGTGGAAAAACACTGTGAGTAGAACTGAAGTAACACATGGCTTATGCTCTGCAGATTTTAGGATTTGACATTCTCCTGATGAAAAACTTGAAGCCCATGTTACTAGAAGTAAATGCAAACCCCAGCATGAGAATAGAACATGAGCAAGAGGTAAGACATCTCGATGTGATGGTGATACTGCAATGAAATTGTTTCGGTTTGGTTTTCTGGCCTTTTTTTCCTTGTTTGAAAGATGAAAACTGTCTGCCAATATGAAACCTCCAAGGTTCTCTGTAATTTTCTGCTTTGAAATCATTGCTAATCTTATACACTGAAAATACGACTTATTGGAATTGTGAAAGCTCTCCATCATCTTTGTCATAAGTACATTTGTTCATCATCCCCTGCAGCTGACTTAATTGTGTTTAGGGGATTGCTAATAATTTTTTTTTCATGTTTGTGTACATAATATAAATGGTAATATTGGCAACAATGTTTTTTAATATTTCAATTTACTAGAGAAACCTGCCAAACATTGTTGTAATATCATACTGAAAATGTTAAGGTATTTGTGTATCCTTTAAGAAGTATTTTGTAATCTGTCTGTGTATTTGAAACGTCCATGATGTGCATGAAGTTTGAGCAAACGTGGAATACATAATCCTTAGTTCTATACTGAATAGTTGTATCCCTTTGTGATTTTAAAGCTTTCTCCTGGAGTGTTCGAGAACGTCCCAAGCCCTGTTGATGAAGAAGTGAAAGTAGCTGTTATCAGAGACACTCTTCGTCTAGTGGACCCTCAGAAAAAAAAGAGAAAGGATCCCCAGTAAGTGTGTCAACTGACTTTGGTTTTTTGCATCGGTGCCTTGCAATAATTATAGAAGTGGAAATTTTTTTTTCCAGTTATGTTTATCCAGGACAATGAGTTCCCAGCTGTGTGGGACTCCTTTTGCATCCAGTGTGAACTCTTTCAGAAGAGCTTGGAGTGTATTAATTGGTGGTGTGGTACAAAGAGTGGAAGGAGCCTTGCAAGTGCTCTAGCTGGAGGAACTGAAGAGGTCTGAAAACTGATAGTGAATCAGGCTTTATCAGTTCCCCTGGAATGCCGTACCTTGGGTTCAGAACTGGTGCAAACAAACTCAGATTTATTTATGTTTTCCTTGAGGCCTCTTTTTATTCAAAACAGTCATGGGATGTAAATTTGTGTATTAGTTTACTTGAAAGTCACAAATTACCCTGAATTAATCACCCCATTGGAGCTGAAACGTATGAATATTGTCTTTAGAAATTGCTTCCTTGATCTGTGATAATAAACAAAGTTAAATCTATGATCTGGAAATGAGAGGAACTGCCTGAAGCAGCTTGCACAGAAATGCTTTTGGTGGCATCAGGCTGAGAGAAATAGGATCTTCTTTTTTTGATGAAACACCTTGTTTTAAGCAGTTCTTTGGAGACATGAAAGGGAGATTTTTTTTAAATTTATTTATTTTAAATTTTTGTCCCTGGAAATTCTTGCTTGTAGTCCTGCCTCCGTACCAGAATATCAGTTTTGTTCTCTTGGCACTTAGCGGCAGCCTTAAAGATGTTATTCATGTTCCATACTGATTTCAAGTGCAAATTTGCCGTCCTTTTGTAGCCAGAGTCCCACGAACAAGACACAACTGATAATACTTAAAAGTTCTGTATTATTGTAAGATTATGATAAGATCAAGCAACTGTTTTGAAGGCAGGTTGCTGTGGTCAGCGTACAGCACGTCTTGCAAAGCAATCTGTTCTGTGCGCTGCCTGTACTTAACCTTCACCCTGAAGATGACTTCAGTGCACGGAGCTGAAAAGAGATCGTTTCTTAACCTCTAATTATGTAACTAGTCCTGTCTTCTTTTTATGCTGAAGTTATGGCAGGCAATCATTAACTACATATTAGATACGGAAAAAAGGCAAATGATAATTAGCAATAAATTCATGGAGAACACGGATGTGTGTGAAACGTTCATTTAAGCGGGGATTCTTCTCTGATACATTTTGAGTACTAAATTATTTTTAACAGGATTAGTTGGTGATGAGATAAACCATTGGCTCTTCGCAGCAAGAATTCATCAGTGATGCAGCTTTTTTTCCTGGATAATCTGGTTAACAGAGCATCTTGTTGATGAATATCTGCGTGTCTTCACCATAAGTCAATCCTATTTCTTGCTGCAAAGGGTAATCCTCTGATAACTTTTTGTGTGGCTGTACAGGAACTCATGTGACAGCTGCCCACCCGTTTAGCTGAGATTTATTCCTTCTACGTCAAAGTAATTTTTATTGAACAGGGCGTGGTGTGTGGAACTTCTTGAGAGCGCCATAATCTTACTGTAAGTGTCAGGTAAAGGACCTCACCCTGGTCACCTGTGGAGATTTACATCAAAGTAAAGCATTTGAGAGAGGAACTGAGCACCAGGTGCTCTTGCCTTGTCTTCCCTAGCAAAGGTTTTGCAATGCTTTCGCCTTCTGTCCAGCTCCTCATTCCAGTCAGTTCTAACGTGTGCTCCCATGTGCCCTCTCCAAACATTCCTACCGGGAACTGCAGAGAAATGGCATCATTCCTCTGTTTGCAGGACAAAGATAATCACTAAGTAATTGGCTGGAGATAGAAAGCTCGACAGTTGTTTACCTATCCATTGCAATACTTTTCCTACTCTAATTGCACCTGACAGCAGGGAAAGCAACATTTGGCCTATTAATAGAAAAAAAAAATCGGAAAGTATTCCTGTTCTGGAAGCTAACCAGCAGCAAACATTGCAGGCTCTAGTTTTGATGCTAATGAAGTAGTGGACATCAATCTAAAGTTTGGATGATAAGTATAATACTGAGTTTGAACACACAGGGGAAATACGGAGAAGTCTGAGCTCCAGCTCGGGTAAATATGCTGCTGTGGAGATGGATTTGATTTCCCTCTAATTAAACTCAGATTAAACTAAATGAAGCATCTCAGTGAAAGTGAGTTTTAGAAGTCAGCCTGAAGTGCTTCATTATCAGGCAAGATTAATAGCTCAGAAAATTTTTTAGTTTAATTTTTCCTCATCTTTATGGAGTTTTGATTGTTTTTTTTCCCCTCCTTCCGTTCATGTGACATATGATATTGAAATAGATATTAAGTTGAATAAGATCAGTTTATCATGCCCTACGTATCCCTTAATTTTTCCAGCACAGTTCCGGTCTTTACATGCACCAATCTCTAGTAATTGTCTTGGCACTGCCAATAATTAGCCACTGAAAATCTGCAGTGATACAAGTTCAAGTGAACATACCGAAATGTACTTAGTGGCAGTTGTTCCACGGTGTGACCGATCTTTTCCTGCTTGTAAGAATTTGTCCTGGCTACTGAGGCACGTGCTTAATGTTTTATGCGTGTATCATGTTTAAACAGAAACTTCAAATGCACACAAAGATGACTTTTTTAAAAATCACTGCTGAGGAAAGTCTCATACCTCGTACGGAGAAGACCTGTTCTACACGTCAAGGTCCTGAAGGCAGAAGATATCCCTGTAAAGGTTAATGCCCGGCTTTGCTGCATTAATTTCCTCGTGGTTTCCAAATCCTCTGTGTTGGTGCAATTGCAGCCCAAGTCCGATGACAGCAGAGTTTCCAAGTAACTATTAATAGAGAGATCTGGAGTCACGCACTGCTCTGCAGGGTGAAGCTTTATGTCTGTGGCTCGGAGCCTCTTGAGAGGGGAATCTGAACGCAGCTCTGCAGGCTACTTCGTTAGGCAGTTTTCAAGCCCTTGTGTAGCCCAGAGGTGAGCGGTGTCTGGCTCTGCCCAACCCTGTAAAGCCCAGATTGCCCACTCTGAAATTAACGGTGGCATCAAATCAACTACCTGTTGTGTTTTGTCTTACTTTTTTGCTCCTTTAAAAAAAAAAATAAATCCAGCATGGTTATCAAAAGAGCATTTCTGATATTCTATTTTAAATTTTTACTTTTTCCTAGTGAAATTTTACAGGAGCCCAAATGTAGAGCTTTTTTTTGCCCTAGCTTTGGTTTCTAGACTCGTCCTCTTTTCCTTGGGCCTTCTTAATTCAGAACTCAAGTTTCACTCATAAGTAAAAAACTGAAACATTGAATAAAATGATCTGGAAGATACTGACTTTTTGATCTCATTTGTGTGGCAGTGTCGTTCTCATGGATTTTAAGGCTTGAGTAGATTGTTGCAGCCATCCAGGCTGATGACATGCTGGAACAAACACAGGCATTTGTGGCTGAGCTGTTTTCTTGGATAGATGGAATGTTAAACTCCTCTGTAAATCTGCTAAATATTATCAAACAAAGCTTACTTTCTTCTAGCAGTACTAAAGAGTGAATTCAGGGAGTAGCGATGGCCAGGAATCTTGATTTCTGTTCTGAACATCTGTTACTGATCATAGTGGTTCCAGGTTACACTTTTTTTCCCGGCAATGGCTCTTTTGACTCGAGTTCCTAATGTAGTGAAGATGTTCAGTACCAGATGAGCCAACCGATCACTGTATCATCAGGAGGGAGAAATCTAATGTACAAACAGATGGGGAAATGCAGCGTTTTTTACTTAACGTGCTCAGTGTGTCGTGCAGAGCAGGGGTGACCCGTGTGTTTTGGAGGACTGGGAAGCGATCACGGCTTTTTGATCCAAGCCCATAATAGGCAGCACAGTCAGAAAGTGTAGTAGTAGGAGGTGAGGGGTTGGACGGTGCTCCATCATGTTTCCACAAATAAACTTGTATAAAGCTCACGTAGGATTAGATTTGCTCTGGATTTACTTGCGGCAGAGCTGCTGCTCACAGCCTACAGGAGGTGGGAGAAGGCTGCAGCTAAAGGGAATTTGCACAGTTAAATGAATGGTCTAATGACACCGAACAACATCTAAAGTAAATCAACGTTACTTATGTAAACAGCCATTTAATTAAGATAATCACTGATGCAAATCATTGTTGATACTGCGACTCCCAACAGAAAATCCATTTTAAAAGGCATCGCAAACTTCTACTTTTTTGCGCCTAATTTTGAATCCTTATAGTAGTGGTAAAATGCTTTCGTTTTAGCGTTTGTTTAATTATTAGCAATTGATTCTTTTGCATTAGATTCGCGGAGCAAAAAGGAGTCTGGGTCTTGTGTGCAAATACTGTGTCTTCTCCACTGGATGTTCGGTGTGAACTGTTTGGTGGGATAATTGCAAGCAGTGAGTGTCTGTTGGAGCAGGTCCGCTCAAAATGTCTTAGGAAGATCATTTATATCATCTCATCAGTGCAAATGACCTGCTTCCTGTCCTGTCAAAAATATTTGTGCCCTACTTTATGAATGCTAATTAATCCAGCGATAATAAGAGACGTCTTTATATTTTTGTTGCTGTTGTTTGTTCTGTGTCCCGGTATGATCTCTTGCATTTACATGCCTAGTTTCTTAGATATTTCAAGACAGAAAATAAGCATTTTATTCATTTGACAAAGAAAGCATAGTATTATGACGTGTTTGTCATTAGAAATATGAGTTGCTCATGGAATAAAATCTGCTTTTTTACTTGCTAGAGATGATGAAGGTGCAGCTCCCGAAGTAACATAATGACTTTTATTCAGCACTGAAATAGCCTCTAACAGAAGAAAGAATTGAAACGCTTTGGAAATGAAATGTGTTTTAATCTGCGACTGTTACAAAAACAATCAATTCATTGTGCCCACAAAAACGAGAGCTTTTGTTTTATTACTTATTATGGTATTGCTGTTTCATTGGCAGTTTATCTTCTCCTGTCGCTGTTCTCTGTACAAACCACTTCAGTGTTTCTCTATTTGAATTCAGCCTTGAAATGTATTTGTGATGTACTGATTATTTTTTTTTTCTTCTTCTTTTTAACAATATGTCAGGTATGATTCTCGTCTCCAGATTCTGTGGCTCTAGCAAATGTCAAATATGATTAATTTTCTGAGCAGGAGGAACTCCAATGTGGTCTCTCTCAAATTTTTGCAGGATCAGCATACAAACACTGGCTAATGTCACTCTGCTGGGAGAGCACCCTCTAAATATTAATGTGTGTCAGTTTGACTTTTTATCTCCAAGTGTTAGCTAGTGAGGAAAAAAATTCAGTCAAGGTTTTGTAGAACTTACTACACAGAAGATCTTACTCTTTTCTTGCACAAAACACGATGGTTCATTTTTTTTACTGGGTGGATTACACATCTTTCTCACTTTAAACGTTTTCTTTCTCTGATAGAGGATGAAATTAATCGATTTCTAGGAGGAGAATGTGATCTATGTTAAATGAAAACTTGGAATTAATTTCTGGACATTCTACTGATGTACTTTCCACTTTAAATGTAATTTACGTTGAAGTGGCAGCTTCTGCAGGAGATGTGTCCTGCTGTGCTGGTGACCTGTGGGTCTAACCTTGTCTGCTCCGTGGAGAGGAATGTGGCCTTTCAGTAATGCTTCTGTTGTGTATTTCAAAGACTTTTTCCAAATCCTAATGCTGTGCTTAATTTCTTGATATGGAGGAGCCGTTTTGTACTTCTTAAAGAAGGAACTAAAAATCAGGAAATGACTTGTGCAGCTGTACTCCATTTATTTTTCCAGATACTTTTTATTCGGTTTCATAACCTCCCCTGATGTTTGTGTCATGTTTAATGGAAATAGGAAAATACACTGCGCAAAGATGTCTCGAGAGTGTGATTATCCTAGATTTTGATGATGATGGAGCCCTTCTTGCCATTGATGACTGTGTTTATCTCACTATACATGTTCTAGGGTTATGATTGTGTGACGGGGTGGTTTAAGAGGGTCAGAAGCTCGGTGCACAAGCGTCTGGAGAGGCTGAAAGGGACAATACCGGTGTCGCAGCTATCACTGCTCAGGAAGTCGTGACTGTTCTTCAGTCTTGTAATGCATCTTAGTTTACGCTTCTGTGAGTAACTGTCTTGTGTTCCCCAGGGATTCATTACTCAGGGGTTTCAGTGCCTTCTGCATCATATGGGGTGACTTCAGTGCTTATAAAAATAAGCACCTAATAAGCTTATCTATGGTAGTATCAGTGGTTTCCATTTGCTAATTGACTTCACGAGCCGACTGCTAGAGCTTTAGGTTGATTGCTGTATTCTTCTGCTAGCACTTGGCAGTCTGGTCAGGTTTGCAGCTATTCAAATGCTTCTCAAGCACCACCTCTCCATTCCAAGCCTTATTTCTGCCCGAGAGTGGCTTTCTTGAGATTGATCTTTCTACTCTGGTTCATTTTGGAGGCTGACACAATTTTTTTTCTCCATCAGTCAAAATGACCCAGCATTCATATTCAGGATGATTCTGCCAAAGCCCTTTGCAAGCACGGTGGATTAGACCCTTTCTCTTTCCTGGAGGGCTTTTTGGTTTATTCCTTCATCGGGCAATCTGCCAGCTTCACTATCAATTCTTGTCTGTTACATTAGCCCGTGCGGCTTTTGATGGGTTAGACATGTGAGGGAGACTTTTAAACGTGATGTTTGTCAATGTTACTTCAGTTCATATTAGTGAAACCTTAACTTTGTTTTTCTGTAGTTGGAGAGTATTTATTTCTACTGCTATTTCTCATCCTGCTCGAGAAGAACCAGCCTCAACTACTCTGTTCAGTTTTGTGAAGGAAGTGTTATAGGTGCCTGGATCTTTGCTCTCTGTTCTTGCATTTGCAATTATTTATCTGCTTCATCCTTAAGAGATTTTAACCTTTCTCCTATTGATTAGGACAGGCCCTGTTGGAAATTCTACGAACGACAATGTAAGGCATCCTTTCATGAAGGGAAGGATCTGGTAGTGCTTGAATCGCAGAATAGTGTTAAGAGCTGCTTAGAGGAAAGCACCACAAGAGTGTTTGCTACAGCAACAGAAAATACAATCCTGAGTGCAGAACAGTGGCAAATACTTTGAATGTGCTGTGGCAGCAGTCCTCACGTAGAAAAGAAAATCTGCTGACAGAAGATCAGATCCTTTCGTTTGTCAGTGGCTCTATTTCATGCCTAATCACACGTAATGTTTTAATTGGCTAAAAGTGCGTAAATACATGAGCAATAATGATGTTTCTTCAAAACTAGCTAAAACCGTGTCCCTAGCCATAAGTACCGTAGGAATTCAGTAATTCAATGTTTTTCTCTGTCAAACCATTACAGGAAAAGTTGGTTTTGTGAAAATAACTCTGGACTAGGACATAAAAGATGCAATTTCCTTTCCTGATTCAGCCAGTTTACTCAATGACCTTCAGACAAAACATTTTCTTTTTGCTACCATTTTCTTTCTGTGCAAAGAGGGTGATGCTTTGCTTCTCCCGAGCATTGCCAGTCCTTCTAAATTAAGTGTGCTCAGGATGTGGCCTGTTATTACACTTAGTAGCGTATGAGGTCAGTTTATATATTTTTTGCATTAAAATGTTACAGGAGAACTTCCGTTTTCTCCTCTGGAAGACTTTAGGTCCAATTCTGCGTGCTTTAGTAAATAACCCCGGTGTTTACTATGGTTTGCAAAGCAGTCTTCACGTTTTGCCAATCTCATTGTCATTAGTGGTCCCATTGTCTTTTACCTTCTCCCATACAGAGTCATTGCTTTTTCTGTCCAGCATCGTACCTCGGTGCGTGAATATTCAGGATACTGGGATTTTTAAAAGGAGTTTTCTCAATGTCATTCTTTGATGGTGTTATTTTAATCTTCTCATTTTTACAGTCCTTTGCTAATAAAACAGAACCTGCGGAGTATCATTGGAACCCCCACAAACACAGCACTAAGCAACCCCGTACTCGACAAGAAGTTAAATTACGATTATTCCCACGTGAACCTTCACCACTGCAGAAGTGCTGTTAGTCATGGTCTGGTTTTGCAGGTCGCTCAGTGTTTGCTCCTGTCTTGTATTCTGAGCACTAGCGTCTTGAAGGTAAAGACTGTATTTTAACTTCCACTTACAGAGTGAATGCAGCCTTGTTTTGAATCTCTTGAAATGACCCCGTATTGTGGGACAGCTGGAAGCTCTTAGAAGGCACCAAGTAAGCAAGCTGGTGACAGGCCCAGTTCGTTTAAAATTTTTAATGGACAAGAATTGATATGGGTTGCAGAATTTTCAAAGGTTTCATTTTCAGCACTGTGAAATTAATTGGGCCAACCCCGTAGTAGGCTTTTGCAGTAATTGGCGTGCTGCAGTGCCCTGAGCTCCGCTGTGAACCCAAGGCTGGTTTTAGGTTACCAAATTGCGAATGGAGACTAGTTTGTCCAATTAGACTTGAATTACAATGTTTTGAGATGCTGCTAATCTAATTATGTTTTTATTGACATCTCTTTTCTTTCTTTTTGCTCTCTAAAGTTTCTAGTGAGCAATAGAGGAAGGATTGGAAATACACTGAGCAGTGTGCCCTGTCAGGAGCGTTTCCATACCATCTGAACTTTCCAAACATTCTAATATATCAAACCATGCTACAGCAATTACATCTCGTAGGTATTCACACTGTATTACATTTTAAGTTGATCATTAAGAAGACTTTTTGCTTTCTTTTCTCTTACAATGATTTTTAAATACAAAGAAAACCTCTGTGATAAAATACAGAGAAAAGAGAAGTTTATCAGAGTGAATCACTTCCCTCCAGTCTTTGTAGTGCAGCCACGAAACTTGCTGTAATCTTTAAAGGTTTGCCCAAGAGGAAGGGAGGTCAGAAATGAAGTGAGGTGGCTGCTCAGTCTCCTTCCAAATGGCATAAAAAGAAATGTGGAGGCGGTAGGTCTAAATCCATCTTTGAATCCAGTTATTTGATTAGAGATTTTAAGTGAGTCTTGACGGTAATAGAATCTGGCTTAAGGCGCGCTGTATTTTGCGTCCCTCATGACCAGCGGTAGTGGCTGGGGCAAGAGGAGTCCTGGAGACTTCGCTGAGCCGTGATGAAGAGCCGGGTAGGAATGCTCTTCAAGCCTCGTTCTGTGTCCAGCAGCACAGATGCTGGTGTGTGCTCCTGCTTTGCCTGAAGTCTAACAAAGTAAGCTGCTTTTGTGGTGTTTTGTGGTTGGTTTGTTTTTTTTTTTTTAAACCTAAGCTCAGCAATACTTCAAAGCTTCCCTGGGAGCGTTGATGGGTACAGATGTTTGCTGCAGCCCACCAGTGCTGAAACCAGTGAAAATTCAGATGAAGCATGGGCAGAAATTGGCTCAGGTTACATTGGCTAGGACGTAAAACAAATAGCAATTTTGACCTTATTCATCAAATGCTTCAGTACGTACCGAAGTGTTTTGTGGAGCTAGCTCTCTGTACCTTTCGGAGAGTGGAATTACTGTAGCTGTTCCTGCCACTCACCTTTTTCTTTCACCCCAGAGGTAAACCCACTTGCAAAACTGACATGGCAGAGAAGCCCTTGTTGTTCTTAGATGTTCTTTCCACCATTCAGGGCTTCTCGTGGGTAGCCTTCAAGGCTGACATCTCTTCAGCCTGGAAAGCGTTAGTGGTTTTGTTGAACAAGGGCTTAATTTCCAACAAATTTTCAGTACGTGGCTGAGGTTGTGTTGAGCTTCTCTGCCTCAGTGATCTAGGCATCCACCCAGCTCTGAAAGGGCAATACATTTTAGGAGTGTTAATCTGGACTAGCTCTTAAGTTGAAGAGAGCAGTAAATGTCATGTAGTAAAAGCTAAACAAATGTATTTGTGCCTAGTGACCCCACTGAAGAGAGTATCAGGGCAGAGGAGAACGCGGCTCCGCGTGCTGCCTGACCAGAAAACGGGCTGTTCAGCAACTTCGCGTAAGGAAGTAACTTCCTGCTTATAAAATGAATCTAACTGAAATCTAATTTATTCCACATATAGGGAAAGAAATAAGGTTATTCTGTCTTCTGTACTTATTCTAAAAATGCCACCTCCTCTCTTTCTCTGCTAGACTGTGTGACTTGCAGCCTGCCTAGTGCAAAGAAGAGGAGGAAAATGAGCAGTTGTTTCCTTTAAGGAAATGGCTAAGTTTTTTTAAAGTACATTTTTAAGAGATCTTCTACATCTGCTTTCTTTGGATTTGCTACAATTTCCTCTTTGGTTTTCAACACAAGAAAGCTGTATTGTGTTTTGCAGTTAAAGCGTGGGGCAGAGGCAGCATCTGCCTTGGCTGCCCACGTGGCTTCGCAGAATTTGTGTTCACACAGGGAAGGTGATTAGCAGTTAGGCTTGAGTGCAGATTGTTTTTTTCCTGACACTTCAATATGCTAATAATTTGAGCTGAGTTTCTGCTATCAGCAAAATAATCTTCACCTCTACTTACCCTGTAGCTTGCCGACAGAATCTGGTTTTTGGGTGGTACCTTGACTTCTGCAGCAGCAGTGTTTCAGCTGCACTCTTCAGTATATAGGGGTTTTATGGCTTTTGTGTACGGCACAATTTCCATTATTAACCTGCAGTTAAATACCTTTTGAATGAAATGTGATTTTCAGAATGTTAGCTTAATTGCCTTGTCTAAAATGAAGGATCTATATTTATTTCATTGGACATTTTTTCCCTTTTGCCTTCTTGAATGTATTTGTGCTGCACAGAAGCAACTCTGCTTTAAAATGAATTTTTCTGGTTGGTCTATAACGTAAACTCCAGTAACTTCTGATTTTCTCTAATCTTTCTGATAGTAAATTACTTTCCACCAGGTAGTTTCCATAAAATAAGCATGCGAGTATTTACTATAAAGATAAATGGTAGTGTTGTGTATTTATGTATATATGTCTGCATATACAGCATGCCTGTGCGTATCTTTGAATAAGATGTAAAAATGTCTTATTTCATACCCGTCTCCTTGCCATCTTCACAGTCTGTATATTATGTGTACCCAAAACTGTGACCGACAGATAATTTTGAGTGCAGGAAATCCAGAGGCTGAGCCTTGAATACTTTGTCTTGGTTTCCAGTTGGTAAATTCCTCACACAACTGCGGAGTTGCAGGGTGCACTTTGTGTTCTCTCAGGAATGGCACGGCCCACGAACAAATTGATTTTAAAAAATAAGATTTCCTGCAACCTAGACGGTGTTACAACAAATCGATCGGCCAAGGGCACAGTAAGGTACATCACCTTACTAATAAAAGAAACAAATCATTTCAGTGCAGTCAGGCTCCTGGGCCACAGAACAGTGTTTTATTAAGATAACAGTAAAAGGGAATAAATGAATGCATAGGCATGGATTATGTCCCCAAGCACCAAGCTCGTACACGCACATGCCTTCTAAGAATTATTTATTTGCAGTGTATTTATATGTCACGGTTAAGAATGGGAGAACTTGGAGCAAACAGTGGTGAAATCTTGCTGCAGCTGTGAATTCTAGAGGAATTTAATGATCTAATTACCCCACGTCGTTCATTTATATACTTTCATTAGATGCAAGCCCAGTAATTCGCTATACTGTAACACGAAAGCCGGTGCTTGGGGTGGTTAGTTTGAACAAAATACGCTCCATTCCTCTTTGATGACAGGCAACAGTAACTCCTAGTACTTTCCATGGTCTGCAAAGTGTGTCTCAGCCATGGGTTTCACTGACTCGGATGCGTGGTATGGGGTGAGCACTGAAAAAAGTCAGCTGAATTCTAACAGTAATGGGAATTTCAATGGAAGCCTTTTTTTCCTACGTGGTTCTTAGCTATTTCTAGATATTAAAGATGGGATTATGCTGTTTGAATGAGGTTATCATATTCTTTTCAATCTGAAGAGCATCTTCAGAGTATCATTTCCTAGCAGGATGTTTATTTTTCAGGACTTCTTTTTTCCTATTGTAACTATACCATAAATGCAACCATTTATTTTGCTAGCATTTGGTCCTAAATAGCCATGGAATGAGAAGTGAAGAAAAAATGGAGATTATTTCTCTGATTTTTTTCGCAGGAGCTTTATTATTCTCATCAGCTTCAGGCCATCAGAAGTTGTGTGTTCTCAGCTACTGCACGTAATGAGTATGAATATTAGATCATAACCATATCCAAGAACTGTTTGCTTATTCTCCTGTTTATAGTCACGTAATAATGGCAAGAGAGTGCAAAGCAGGTTTTTAAGGGACAGCAAAATTAAGTGCTGGGGATTTTGGCTTGACTTGAGCACAGGCATTGAGCAGAAAAATAACATTTTTCCCTCTTGCAGATACCCTTCAGGTGTCAGTTCTGCAGGATCCTGGTTTTATTACATCAATCACAAGCAGCTTAAGGCTTCCAAAAACATAGTCACAGACAGATGTTGAGCCTGTCTGGGGATTAGAAATATCCTCTTCCATTAAGTATAAATTAACTTAATCACCAGGTATGAAAGATAAGCAGCATAAACATCATTCCCTGAAGCTTTCATTAAAATTAAAATTCTATTTAAAACTAGGCTTGTACTTTCTATGACTTGATCCCCCTTCAAAGAGATTGTATCTGCTGTAAATTTTTACAGTGACAGAGTGACAGAAATTAATGTATTGGGGGCAGTGGTGTTCTCTATAATTTAACTTCTGCTGCTAGTCATCTTTTAGCAGGAGGGATGATTGGCTTATTTTTAAGCAATAATTGGTCTCCAGTCTCTGAAAAAAAATTAGAAAGCAAGAAAACTGCCTAGCACCCAGTTGCCACAGAATGAAAGCCTAAAGCCACATGACTTAACAGCAGCGTAATCACCAGGAGTGTTATTTGTGTATGTAGAATTCATCTGCTTTCATAGGAGGATTACCGCTGATAAAATGCAATTGCACCGCTGCTTTCTGCTCCGCTGGATGACAGGGTAAAGCTCCTTTCCTACCCTGGCATAATCACGACTGCTTTCGAAGAATAATTTCTGCATGGGAAGAAATACCATGGCGTTTAGGAGTTTTTCTCTTCTACTGTAAGACTCTTGGTGGTCTAATTTGGTGTTGCTTTAAATATAATATCAGGCTTTACAACTGGTTTGCCTTTGCAGTATCCTGTATTACTATTTTCCAGGCACACTTTTCTAAAGAAACAAAGGAAACTCTGGAGAAATAATGAGGCACATAGGTACTTTAAAAGCAAATAGTGAACACAAATAAATCTACCAGGAATAATAAAAGCTTGTCTCCACAAAAAATAAAGTATTGGGGACTGTATTTAATGATCTTTGTTCTAGAATAATTTTTTGCTATGATGGAGCAAGTCTTCTGATGCAGGCTCTGCATTGCTTATCCATTAGTTCATTAGAGTAATGCCATATTTTCTGCAGCACTCAAATAGATGACAGGTAATAGCATAAGCACTCACTGCTTCAGTTACATTAAAAGTAATAAATCTTTAGCTGGTGCAGGCTGTTATTACCATTAATCTTGAAAGAGAAAGTTGGAAATAAAGAATCTCAAATAATAATTAGGCAATAACTGGGCTTTCTCAGAACTTTGCGCCTGAGAGTCCCCAAATGCATTTCTTCACTATAATGATTTAAACTGTATATTAGGGAGTGCTATAGAAATATGAGCAGCTCAAGTGCCACCACTACATGCAGCTGGATGTTCGTGCCAGTGTGTAGTACCTGCTTTGTATCTCTAGAGCATGCCTCTTCTCTGGTGTGCTGCTGTCCTGATCCTGGCATCACCCCCTAAGGCAGGAGTTTAACAAAACTGGATTTAATCACAGCGTCATCGGTGAACACTTAGAGTGTGTAGGACAGCACGTGAGCTTGTCGTAGCTTTTGAGTTTGAGGTGGAGGCTCTAGTCCTCTCTACGTCCAATAGGAAACTGTCAGTAATGCTCTGATCCGTCACTTTGTGTCCTTGGTGTGGAGCAAGTCAGGATCCACACCGAGCTTCTACATCTCAGAAATGCTCATTAACAGTGCATGAAGGCGGCAAACTTTGAGTCTGCTGTTTGCTTTCGAAAGCTGTTTAATCTTTAATGAGAAGTGTCTTTTTTACAATAAATCCACCCCATCTGAAGAGGCAGCGAGCCATCCTTCTCAGCGAGGGGACTGGTGTCTGGAGCTTGGAGTGTGATACGTGTGAACAAGTAACTCTGGTGGGGCAGAAAGCGGGCAGGCGGGCGGATGCTGTGAGCCAGAGCTGCTGCAGCTGCTGGTGACACTGCAGGGGCTTCTACTTAACTTTTTCAAGGATCTGATAAATTATTTTGATTTTGTTAAGCAAATGGCAAGGCTGTGGAGTCCCCCCCATTTTTAATTTATTCTTGGATCTACTTAAAATGTGTTTGCCAGGTCTCAGAAACACACTTAACGTGCTCCGTTTCTTTCACCCTTCCAGAGCGAATGCAGCGTTCAGCCTTGAAGGTGCAGGCAAAGTTAGACACGGTCGTGCTCATGATAAGGTTAAAATCCGAGCGAGGTAATTTAACTGCTTGCTTTCTCTAACTGAGATACTCTTTTTGTTTTTCTCAGAGAGATGGAAATTCTAACTGCCGTCAGCGCTTCCAGGAGACAGGACAGCTGCTGCATTTTCAAATGTATTTTGTATGATGGGAAGTTAGTTGTCTACCAACAACTTGCTGATTAGCAATCCCAATTTTTCATGTGATTGATTCTGCTCTTTGAAATACGGACTCTACCATGGTTGCTTTGACTGCCTCAAAGCATGTGTTGAATAAATGATACGTAAGAACAATACTGTTTCTAACGTAACTTCAAAAATCTAGTCTGTGGGGTTTAATACTCTTTTAATACTTTTATCTTTGTGCACCTTGATTACTCTTTTGAAAGGAGGAAATGCTAGTGCTCTTGACATTTTTTACTTTGCCAGAGGGTGAGGAGGAGATGGATATTCAGTTTGTTCAAATGAAACCCGCAAGTGGCCAGTACAAAAGGAAAGATGCTGATGATTCGCACAACGTGTAGTCCAACGATGAAACTTCTTGCTATCGCGTGCTGTGAGTGCTGAGTATCTCTGGGTGTTAACAAAAGTAATGAGATTAGTTCATAAAAGAAAATCCACGAATGGTTGATAATGCAGAGACACTGCTCTGGCTTTGACTTCTGTTTCCTAAATGATTTATTTCTGTGAATGAGCACACAAGCATATTTCATACCTAAACACCCCAGTAACAAACAGGTATCTGTTTCCTGGGAGGCCCCTGTGCTGTGGGGATAAATGGCTGGATAGATAGATTTGTCATGCAAAATATTCTCTGCTTTTAGCTATGTTAACATAGTTCTTGCTTTGAGAATAGAGGCTCAGCTGAGGGAATAATTATAGCTTCAGAATCCAGAACATGGTATTTTCCTTTATTAGGTAAGCAGTTGTCGGCTGATACCACAATTGCTTAATTTATACTTCTAGCAATGCCCTAAATGTTAAATATATCAAGTGAGCATTCTTGGAAATACGAATATTGCAATTCTTACCCAATTTTACTCTGAACTTGACAGCTAAATTTTCTATACGAGTATACAAATGCAGCAAATTTTCAAGCCTTTAATTAGTAGTTGCAAATTTGTTTGTCCCGTAGCAACTTGTATTTGCATAAAGATTAAGGCCAGTCAGAATGAAAGGGATAAAACATAGATGGAGGAAACATTAATAAATTAGTAATCATGTATAAAAGATAAGTAGCCTTAGATGTCATTTCCATAAGCTTTATTAAAATTGAATTTCTTTTTTAAAAGATGCAGTTACTATTTTCTCCGCAGTTGATCATTGCTAAAAAGAGATCTGTCATGAGCTGCAGAATTAGAGAAATTAATGTATTGGGGTCAGACATTAGTATGTAAATGAAGCTTTGCTTTTATTCTGTATGGCAACAGAAGCATTACCTTATATTTGACCTTTCATTCATTTAGCCTGACTCAGCTGTGTCAGTCAAAACAATTAATTCTAAGGAGCAGCTTTAAAGTGCGGGGCTCAGCTTTCTTCTCCTCCTCCTGGAAATCCCGAGAGAAGGGAGCTAATGGAGGGAACCTGTGCATGGTTCTCTTTCTGGAGATTTGTTTCAGTGTTTTAGGGTTTCTGATCCACCGCAGCACTTGGCCACAGACCTCTTGCAAGGGTTTCGGGGGGCGTAGGGCCGAGCCTGAGCGCCCCGTGTGTCGTACCCCCTGCCGAGGTGAAGCCCTGAACCACACAGTGTGCCGGGGGTTTCTTGGCAGTCACCTTCTGGAGTGAGAACAGGATGGTAAACGCGCAAAGGACGTTTTAGTGATGCTTTGAACGCTACAAAATCGTGTACTTCTGTGTTTTCTGACTGATAAATAGGTGGCAGAAGTGGAGGTGAAACCAACGTTTCCATTGTTGCTGGACTTTGAGCTGTATTTCAGCTTTCTGTAGCTGTACTGCCAATGCTCACACCCGCCTTTGATGGCGTGACCCGTGGGGGTTGTGTCATCCAGCTCGCCCGTATGCTGTGGCGATGGCAGATGGCAGCGAAACACAGACGAAAATGTAACGGTGCATTGCAAGCGAGTGTAAATTATCTAGTACTAGGGCAAAAAATACATTGTGTGCTGTTTCCTTGCAAAAACGTGCAGATCACAGTAAAATTCTGTTTTTATAGACCCGGCGTCTGGCTGTAATACACCTAACTAGGTGCTTTTTCTTAATTAGTCGTGTTGAGACCACATTGAGATTGGGTGCATACAAGTGTTGGATAGATCTACAGAAAATAAACTTTTATTGAAGCACTGTCTGCGGTAGGAGTGGAGAATTACACTCTGAAGATAAGTCGGCGTTAAGTGCTTGCGGTTAAGATGAGTGTGCAGAATAGAAAAGTCTATGTATCAATTCAGTTCTACAGGTAAGGACAAGCTCTTGTGCAGGTTTGCTCTGGAAAGCCTTGGTTTTATTAAAAGCACAAAGTATAACTTCAATTCAAATTAGGTGATCAAATGAATTAAGCTCTAGTGCATTAGAAAAAGAGACCTAAGAAAATCTTGAGGGAGGGGAGCAGAAGAATGAAAACAAATTATTAAACTTTATAAAGCAATAACCTCTAAACACAAATTAAGAACTATATTCTCTCTTTTTTTTTTTACTTAATGGAAGAGCAAGATTTGGCAATAAAGATTGGAATTACATTTTCTTGTTCTGATTTATACATTAGGAAAAGTCTATAAAATATTTAAGCTGAAAGGAATGAGACATGCAATAGCATACAAAAAAGCTGGTTTTATTTAGAAAAACACTTTGCTAATGTGAAGTAAGGTTTTAAGAGCTATTTCTGTAAAAGTTTGAAATGGGAACCTGGCTCTGAGTGTTTATCCATGACCTCACAGGCAGCTGTAGGCTTTTCTCCATAGAAAGAAGGGGAAGAAGGAAATGCTAAACGGTAATTTAGAGCTTCTGCTTTGTTATATTCAACAATATTTTTTCTTTGACCATAATACAGATTTTTTTTTTTTTCTATGAATGCAATTTTCTATGACCCTTATACAAACCAAACCTAGTCCTGCTTGGTAATTTGACTGTATCCATTCCCCTTCAATCAAAGAGACAGTCTTCTGCAGCTCCCAGCAGCAATGCGCCGTGCTGTTTGTGTGCCACGATGGGTTGGGTGTGCTCTTCAGGACCATTCCTCATTGCTTCTGAGGATGGGGATTGAGAAATGAAAGGCTGAAGATAACCTCTTTTACACTACTGTGCTTCCTCAGAAGTTCCAGGGACTGGAACTTCAGCAGGAAAGAGGTGTGGGTTTGTGGAGGAGGCAGAGATTTGCAGGTGATGACAATGCTGGGAGGTGTTGTTCCACAGGTCACACCTCTGGGTAACGCCGGGTGGATGGACAACACTCCAGCCCAGCACAGAGAGCGCTGGGGCAGGAATTAAGTTCTCTGAAGCTGATCTCTTAACAGTCCCTTAAGCGTTTGCTGTAAAAAATCTGATTAACTTTCCTCAGCTCCTCTTGCGTCTTTTAGAGTAGAGCTTTATATTTTTTTAACTGACAACATTAATGATGAACGAACAATGTACAATCTAAGCCACTCTGGAATTTAGAATGAGAAAAGGTTTGAGGCTTCCAGGTGTCGTTAAAATTGGAGTTACGGTATGAACAACACAACCTTCTCTCCCACTGAGTACAAGGTTTCACATTTGGTCAAGGTCTAGTTCAATTGGCCGAAGACTGGAATTTTTAAATTCATGAACAGACCTTTTACGATTAAAAATGGAAGCCTGCATGCGCATTGCTTCTTGGCTGTACATCTCTCACTCTTCTGGCAGACGGAGCATCCTTGATGGCGGTGAAACCACCACCCCATCTTACACGAAAAAGAACAAAACTAATAATCTATTACTTTAAGCTTTACTTAACTCATGACAAAAATAGCATTAATTTTCTCCTTCGCTATCTGTGAGAAAGAGGAACATTACCCAAGCATTACCTAAGTTTTGTGTTTATTTTTTAAAGACTTTTTAGAGTCATTTATCTCAAAAGTGATGATATCTATAGATATTCAACATCAGTGAATGTAAGTGTGGATACAAAAGAAGTACTGTTACTGCAAAATGTTACAACAGTAGTCTTATAGGAAGAGCTGCTTCCTGACTTGCAGCAAGACATTCAAGGTCGGGCTTGATGGGGCTCTGAGCAACCTGACCAAGGTAGAGATGTCCCTACTCAAGTAGGGAGGTTGGACCAGCTGATCTCTAGAGGTCCCTTCCAGCCCAGAACATTCTATGATTCTGTGACTGTCCCACGCAGGCAGCAATGGCTTGGCAGGTACCAGTTCTTCAACACCAAAAGAGGCTGAACATGGGTGCTAGTTACAAGAACTGTTGCAGTGTTTGCTTACATGCAAACTTCATCTAAATGAACTTGGAGCTGCCATTCCGACAGGGAGAGGTATCCAGCCTTGGTTCTGCACTGAGCAGTTACATCTGCCTTCTAGCATCTGAAGGGGGCCTACAAGAAGGCTGGGGGGGGAATTTGTACAAAGGCTTGTTGTGATAGCATAAGGGTTTGAACTGGAAGAGAGTAGATGTAGATTGGAAATTAGAAGTAAATTCTTCTAATTTCACTCTGAGGGTGGTGAGACCCTGGCCCAGGTTGCCCAGGGGGGCTGTGGATGCTCCATCCCTGGAGGTGTTCAGGGCCAGGTTGGATGGGGCCTTGAGCAACCTGGTCTAGTGGGAGGTGTCCCTGCCCATGGCAGGGTTTGGAACTAGATGATCTTTGAGGTCTCTTCCAACCGGAACCATTCTGTGATCTGCAGTTATCGTTTGGGCAGCTGCTGCCATGTGAAGGTAACAGCTGGAGGCATGAGTGAGCTCAGAGCCCGGATTAAAGCACAAGCTGAAAACTTTGCCCCAAAAATGCCTTTCAGAAATTAGATATTGCTATTTAGTTCATACTAATTTAAAAAGTTTTTTAGTGAGTCTTTCATTTTTTTTTTTCTGTTAAGGCCCCTTTGTCCCACCATTGCCATACGTTGATTTTCAACGTACCTCTCACTAGAAGTTGAAAGTATAGCTTTGAAGTGTTCTATACTAAAAGGGCACACAGGGTGGTGATGGATTAGTGTCTTTCGGGGGAAATTAGTAGAAAAGAGAGCCTACAAATCCCGCGGGGATATTTGTTATGGATGAGCTAGTACAGGACGGCTGGAAGAGGGCTGAGGAAATCTGCTGCCTTTTGCAGTCCGAGGCGGAAGGCACAGATTTACTGTAGATTTGACTTAATAACTTTTGCAGCGCTGTTGGTGAATAATAACTACGTTGATTGTTACCCTCCGCTGGAAGCGAACTTTCTGAAGGACACTAAATCTACTCAGGAACAGAAAAGATCAATGTAGTAAAAGCACCGATTTCTGTTTATTTATTTATTTTTAGTACCTAGCATGAATTACACTTATTCTTGATGATTGGTACTTAGAAAAATGACTGGAAAGAAAATGAAAACCTGCATATGCTTAGTGGGTGTCAAACAATTACCATCAGATATCAGACTTTCTGAACTTGGGAGGATAGCAATCTTTAATTGTATCTAGATGTGTCAAATGTGGGGAAAAAAAAAGGAAAAATATGTCCTGCTGAATAAACATGTACCATTTATTTTGGAACATCATTATCTCGATCAGCTTTATTCAGGGAATTTGGCAGCAACAATAAAGATGAAATAATGTATTTTGACAGTGTGCACAGAGGATTTGAAGAAAAAAAATAATGGGATTGCTCAGAAATTGTCTTCTGAGTAGTGCCAGTGTGCATTTATGTGAACCGCGTTGCTGCGGCGTGTGTGGTTAGAATTCATCTTTGCAAATACATCTTACTGTACTCTTTGTACCTTACAGGGAAGGTAAAAGCTTCGAATCCTTATTGGAGAATAATTTTAAATACCATTAGATTATTACAATCTCGAAGCATTTCCCATGAAACTCATCATGTTTCTACATACCTATGTTTGTTCGATGCTGGTAACACCGATGTGCAGTTACTACCTGGTGTTTCCTCGTCTGTGGGGAAGAAGCCTGTTGCCTTTTGTGAGGTTGTAAAGACCTTTTGAGAGGAACGTTCATACCCTACAGCATCACAACGGCTCTGCATCGAGAAAATACAATATTTTGTGATTAAACAACCTCAGAAAGACAGTGTATTGAATCTTGTAAGAATAAGGTTAACGTAAGATACCGTTATTCTATGTGCTGCAGGTGTCAGACTTTGGAGCATGTGCCAGAAGCGAATGAAGAGCCGCTGGACACCGGCCCGGCCGACAGACCGGAGAACGATGCCAGCAGGAGCCCGGAGGCTGCTCTCCCCTCCCTGTGTCTCAAGCAAGTGTTCCCCAAGTACGCCAAGCAGTTCAACTACCTGCGGCTGGTGGACAGAGTGGCTGCACTCTTTATCCGATTTCTCGGTGTAAAAGGGACAACAAAGTTGGGGCCAACGGGTTTCCGAACATTTATAAGGTCAGTAAGGTGAAGGTTTCTTTAGGAATTGCTTGAAGTGTAGTGGAGAGCTTGGAAGCTGCCGTCCCTCCACTTACCGTGAGTTTTGTGGAGTGAAAGCAGGTGCTAACGCTTCTGGCTGGTAGTTTTAGTCATGTCTTCTAATGAAACTTGCCCCCATAAGTTCCACTGAACCATTGCATATTTTTTTAATAAAATAAACGTTCATCATTCCAAGCTCTCAAACTACCTGACCTATGAAACTGTGTCTGGTAGGAACCTGGGTCGTTATTCTACAGCAGCGCAGCGATACTTTGGGAGATACTATTTGCAGTCTTAGTCAACATCTCATGTTCATAGGAAGTCGTAGGAATACCTCTGTGAGAAAGCACCTGCTGAAACTGGCTCCCTCGGCCCGGTCCTGCTGGCCGTGGGGCACGGCCGTCTGCCCCATGCCGCAGCGAGGCCTTGCCAAGGGCTTGCCAACCACCCGCTGCTGATGAGCTGTGCGCTGAGGAGCTGCTTTGGGAAACCGCAGCTTACAATGGCAAGGAACTCAATTTGTTTTTTCACGTGCTTTTCATTTGTGAGGGGTTTTTTTTCATTGTTTTTTAATGGATATATCTGTTCTAGCCATGCTACAAATATCTCATTCTCCGTCTCTCATTGACAATGACAAAAGAAATAGGCAGCAGCAGCAGATGTACCCTTAAAATACAGATCCTGTTTCTATGCAGATGCTTTTAGCATTCAGGAATGAATATAAACCACGTGATTCATACAAATGACAATATATAGAAAATGACTGAAGGCATCTGCTCTATCCACAGACCAGTACAGGATTGTTTCCAGTTTTGTGTTTTCTATTGTTTAGACCAGCCTTAATCTGGCACTTGTCAGAGAAATGCAGAATAAATACCGATGTTTTCTTTTAAGAATATGAAAATAAATTGCTGTATCTAAATGAAATACGGTTTGCAGTTTCCAAATGCAGGTTAAATGAAACTTGTTAGCATCAGCAAATTTTATTATTTTTTTTTTTTCCTGAGGATCTATACCAGCTATATGGCTCTTTTGTGAAATCCTGTCATGACTGCTCAGTTCAGAAAGAGGGTCGTGGATCTAAGCAGTGTGCTGTATCCCTCCTCAGGAATGACCCGGCACCCAAGTGTGACTCTGTGTGTCTGGGCAAGTGGTTATAGAGACTATCCACTCAAATTTTAGCGAGTCAAAATCTGTTCCGTGTCAATAATTTCCTCATTCTAAATAAATAACTAAAAGGGGAACTCCAAACATTGCTCTAGTCCTTGGATGCTGCCTAAGATTTTTTTGGGGCTATCAAGGCCAGACCTTAAATCTGTGTTTTAAGGGAGCTCTGCTTAGGCTACTAAAGAATAATATTCTTTTAGATCATCCAGCATTTGGGGTGATTTTGTTGTTTTGGTTTTTTTTTTTTTTTCCTTTTCTGGCCAGAAACTTTGGCCAGCTCTTTGGCACGTGCACCAGTTGCAGCCAGGCTGCCAGACATCTGGAGATCCTGGACTGATGGCTAATTCCCATCTACCGGTCGCCGCTACGCTGCAGGCTCAGACCACACAAGTGTCACATCTGCTCCATGTGCTTATCACCAAAAGCCCGAGATGCATCCAGAGATGCTGCTGTTTTCCAGGCAGTGTTCGGTAACGCACAGGGAAAATCTGTTCCCTGTTCAGGCATGAGGAAGTAATTCTGTGCCTGAAAGCTTTCCTCCAACCCTGTTCAAACAGAATCAGTCAGTAAATAAAAGAGTATTTCTCTGTGCAAACTCTGCCTTGTGTAGATAGTCTGTGCAGATTTGTGTTGGGTTTTGCAGTGTTCCAATTAATTCCATTCTGTTACAGCCTCAGAAAGATCTAGCAATAGCCTGGGAGAAAGCTGGGTGTAACCATCAAGTCCTATTTTTAATTGAAATATTCAGGGTTTGTTTGGGGATTTTGTTTCTTTTGGTGGGTTGTTTTTTTTTTCCCCTGCTTTGTTGCAAAACGAAAATAAACCAGTTTATCTGTAGCCTGACCTGCTGCCTTTTTTGTGGCTAGAGATTGCCATGAGATTGCACACACAACTGGATTTAGGTGCCTGCCTTTCCGTGGGCCACTCCTGCCCAGAGCCGCTGCTGGCAGAGGTGGTGCCTGCGTGGTGTGAGCAGGCAGCAGGACTGGCTACGTCCTGGAGATGTTCTGAACGTGAGGAACTGGGGTCCTGTACCCTTACTGCACACTGGAGTGTTTGCTGGCTGCTGTATGGGTGTCATTAGACTAGACGTGTTACCATGCTGTGTACACAGGACACGGGCAAACTTTTCTCCCAGTGTTCTTTCAGTTGCCCTTGCAGAATTTTTCCGAACTCAGTAGTTTGGATGTAATCAGAATTTCTTCTTTATTTTGTCTATTTTTAACAGGAACTGCAAACTGAGTAACAGCAATTTTTCCATGGCTTCTGTAGATATCTTATATATTGATATCACAAGAAGGTGGAACAGCATGGGAATCGACCACAAAGAATCAGGTAGCACTGTTTTGTATTTGAAGACTGCGGAAGGTGGGGTTTGTTTGCAATTTGGGCAGCTCAAGCACACCTCAAACATTCAGTTAAAAAAATGGGAACAAGGCATCTACATCTGCGACATGTACAGCAAATTCTTCTGTTTGGTTCTGTGGCAGTTGCCCTTTATCTACAGAATAGATCCCTCTTAGTTTTCCATTTATTTATTGGAACAAGTCTTCTGCAAGCCCCTTTTTACACTCGCACTTTTACATTTGTAAGACCTGCTGCTGTTTGCAGAGAAGCATTTAAAAACCATTCCCAGTGGAACCTTCGACTTAATTGCAGTGTAAGATGGTGTGTCTATGTTAGAGCAGCTTGCATGGTCCAGCAAAACCCAACCAAACCCAAGGCTATGCAGGAAATAGAAATAAATATGCTTAACTTCTTGGGGAACACAAATAAAAAAGAGAAGGTTACTTTGGGGACGAACAAAACTATCTGTATTACTTTTCCTTTCCCAGAGTCCTCCCCAACCAGCAGTACACTCCTGTTCATTTTCCGTGTCTTAGTGAGGGGTGAGGGAAGGACAATAGGTTTCTGCACAGACTTGCCCAACACTCAGCTATCAGACAGGCTTTTACTGGGGATGAGTAGCAGTCCTTGCTTTTTTGCTGCAAGCACCCCTTGCTGTAAATTTTTTGTTCATACAGGGGCTGGGTCAAAGAGCCAACCCAGCCTTTGGGAATGAATTAACCTCCCCATCTGCTTTGGCCACATCTTAGATCTGAGCCAGTAATCTATCAAACAGCAGAGTTCAGGGATTATTTTCTTGTTATATTAATGGCCTAAATACACCATTTAATGTATAACTTAATTGAAATTGAATAACTTAAATGAAATTGAGCCCGTAAATTTGGCAGTGTTTCCATAGCTCTTGTGAAACGTTGAATACTTTCAATTGTGCCAATAGTCCCATCTCAACAAAAACCCCAAATGTTCCTGACCATGGTTTTTTGAGCCATTTATAGCAGAGAAACAGCAGCTGGAGCATTCTGGAAGGTTGTGGCCATCAAGGCAGATTGTCAAGGTTCCGCTTAAATCAGTGTGGGATAAAGAAATCCACGTTGATGCTGCTGGTCTAAACTGGCATGCTGGTCATGGAGCTCCAAGCTGGCATCTTCCCAGAACTAGCTTCAAAATACATTTTTATATGGGAAGCTGAACATGGGCCATCAATGTATATACTCGTGCATCTTCTTTTTTAAATGCTAAAATAGCAGAAGAATCAAATGTCTCCAAGTTGAGACTGACTTCTGTAGTTATCCCAGCCCTTTAAAATACATCTGTAGTTCTCTCCTGCATAAACATCAAGAACCAGTGATACACTTAAAGATTTGTGAGAGTGTGGTCAGGTATGACAGCAGTCAAATTTTTGTGTATAACCTTTCTTTGAATATTTGAACGTGCTTCAGAAATGTTGATGAAGCTTAGGTTTGTATGAAATAGGTAAGTATTATTTTGTCTTGCTTGAACATGGGTGTCCTGTAATATCCTATGGAGTCTGTGATAAGGCAAAAGGAGAATGAGTAAATAGACTGCTCACATGGCTGATAGGAAGAATAAATCCAGACCTAAGATTAGAAGGAAGAAAATGAAGGTGTAGTGCAGAGGCGGTAGTTGGGTTTATTATGCATGAACTCCCATACAGCTTTGGGTAGCTCAGGGTCACCTTAGTTCCACAGGTACGTCAAATTTGAGTATTTGGGTTTAACGTTTCACTGTGGGTGTAGGTCATTTAGGTGGTAAGCTGGGAGAATTTCACCAGCAAAAAATAATAGAAATGCAAGTGAATCTTCAGGCTTTCAGAGACTTATTGACAGTCTCAACGAACCAGATGTTTTCCAGGTGTGAAAACACAACACACCCAACCATTTCTGTTGGCCGTGCGCTTGGCCCGCTGCCAGCTCGAGCCACACAGTCACTCTTGCCGCTGGTGTAAAACAGCAGCGTCCAACTTTTTTTTCATTAAACGCTTCACATGAGTGTCACTTACGGGGGAGGAAGCGTGTGTGCCACCGAAGGTGCTTTCCCTGCCTGCAGCTCACCGTGACTGATAAAATAATTTACTGAGCTGGCAGCTGCTGCTTGCAGATAACTCAACAATTCCTTTGCAAGCTACTTTATAGCCAAGATCGTAAGTGACCCAGCTGCAGCCCTAGTTGAGAGAAATTATACTTCGGATTGTAATTGTAATGTTATGAAAAGGTGCCTTTCCTACAGCATCAATAAAGTTAAAAACCCCAAACCTTTCAATATCTCGTCCTAAAATAATCTTCTTAAGTGTATGTTCAAACTGGGAGAGCCAGTTAAAGCACAAAGCAGCAATAACTGTTCCTCGTTGCTGGCATTCTGCAAAACCAATTGTAGTCTGGCTTCTTAATTAAGAATTAAAGTGGGTATTACTCGAAGGTTTTAAATACAATAATTAGCGTTAATACGCAGCCCCTCTTTCCGTGGGCTGTGGTTATGTGTTACTAGTAAGATGCGATCAAACAACACCTGAAGAGTCTGTGCTGCAGCATGTGGCTTCTGCAGGGGACTTTTGTTCGCGAAGGGGCAGAGTTTTATTATTTTATTATAGCAGAGAAAATTTTTGGCACGGCACCACTTTCCTTTTGTACACGCTTCAACTCTTTTAAACTCAGCTGAAACAAAACTACTCTTGTAGAGTTACTGGGTATGGCTGGGAAAATGGCCTCGTCGCCTTCAGAAGGAAGGCTCAGGATTCGTACCTGACGGGTCTTTGCAGGAGGAAAGTATCACTTGAAATAACCTCGCCTCTGCGAGAAGGTGAGGCTCGGTAGTGGGGTTACCGTTACAGTGCCACGGGCTGAAGTGACATGCTCTTTCAGTAGTTCTACAGCTGAACTTTTGTTGTAGGTCCATCTGTTAAGAATACGAGGTTTAATTGACCCAGTTTGGGTGCCGATGTAAACTCTTTTTTCTCTCCGGGTGGATTGTTTTTCTTTGAAGCTCAGTATGTTACTGAGGGCCTGATTTGGTTTCATTTGGTATTTGGGGCAGCAGACGTCCAGGCTATGGCAGCACTTTACTGGTACAATATCTTCCCAGCAGCTGTTGCTGTGCCAGTTTGCCCCTGGATGCCAGGCTGCTGCTCGGGCTGATGTCTGTGGAGCCGAAGCAGCCTCAGTGACACCCGTTGGTAACCCAGCATGGGCATGTCCTCTGCTGAAGCACCAAATGAGCTTCTGTAGGGTACATACAAATATAACCATGTCTTTTGGTCTTTGAAGGACAGTTTCTTTTCATAGTCAGCATTCTAGATGGCTGCTCTTTAAATTAAAAGATGTTCAGGACAAGAGGTGTTGGCCTCAGGCTGTGCCAGGAGAGGTTTACATTGGATATTAGGAGGAAGCTCTTTACTGGAGGAGTGGTTGGGCACTGGAATGGGCTGCCCAGGGAAGTGGTGGAGTCTCTGTCCCTGAAGGTGTTCAAAAACTGGGCAGATGTGGTGCACTGGGACATGGTCTAGGGGTCAGGGAGATGTTGGGATGAAGGTTGGGCTTGACGATCCTAGAGGTCTTTTCCAACCTAAATGATTCTATAACTAACATGGTTGTGTGTGTCCACACCCAGCGCACAGACATATGGCCTTGCTGCCAGAAGAACCAAGAGGTAGTGTCCTGCGTAAAGAAAGTAGTTTGCTAGAGAGCACCATGCCATGAATCTCCTCTAACACCTTTTCCTTGCAGGAATGTGTTTGCAAGCCTTTGTCGAAGCTTTCTTCTGCCTGGCTCAGAAGAAGTACAAATCCCTCCCGCTTCACGAGCAAGTGGCTTCGCTGATCGATTTCTGTGAGTATCACCTGGCTGCCCTGGATGAGAAGCGCCTGGTTTGCGGCCGCGGGATCGTGGAGCGCCGAAGTGCAGTAGTTCCTTGTCAGACAGATGGGCTTCACCTTACTCCAGCTGCACATACCCCCCTCCTGCATCGCACGGGCACAGCTAGTAAATTTGCAGATTATAGAAATCATCGCTACTAACGGTGCTAATTCACCGGGGCAGAACTGGGAATTAATCCCCAGGTATGTGTGTGTACTGCAGGAGGAGAGAGAGAGACGCTTCAATTTCTTCCTCTGACAGTCACAATTATTTATTTCAGTTCTTAATTTATGCTCTTCAAAAAGCTCCCGTTCTGCCATAACAACCCGGGCAACAGCTATTTATTTACCTCTCTGTTGGACCTACCGCACCCCTCATGTGACAGACTGCTTTCCTTCTTCTCGGACAGCAAACCACGTGTGAGGAGCAGGACCAAAATACAGCGGGGTGATAACCAGCGTGATGGGATTGGCTGCCCTGATGGAGAGGCGCATTCCAATCAAAAGAATTACGTGGTTTCGTACGCACTGGATGTATCACGGAATCCAAGTAAGGAGCTGCAGGCACGGATACCAGCAGTGGACTTGGGAAAACTGAAACCTGGAATTATGTTTCTGGTCAGAACTTCAGGCTTTGACCCTCTTCTTTTGGTGGCTTGGACTGTACATGTTGGAATCAATATAGAGATTGATCACTGTCTATGTACTTATTTTTTTAAATAAGTCTTAAAACACTGAAATAATATTTTGGCTTCTACTTCTTTGTACATGTCTTTGCCATGACAAGTACTGTTAATTTTTTTAAAGAAAAATGGAAGATGTTTATCCTTTTGCTTCCACAGAAAAAAAATAAGCTCACACTTATTCACGGAAAAAATTTGCTTCGTTAAGTCGAATCTGGTGAATCAAGTGGTGGTTTTGTCTTCGGGTACGAAGCGCTGCTTCTGCAAAAAGCTGTGCAGTGTACAGGCCTAGGCGTCCGTCCACATCCCCCTGACACCCGTCCTGTCCCTGACTTCAGGCTGAACTAATTGTGTTCTAGGGTTGCTTATTTTTTGCCTTTTGCATGTTTGCTACCCTCTTTGGACCTGCAGTAACATCTAGAGCAGATGTTTTTTGTGTGTCTTTGCACATATTCTCCATTTTTTCCCCTTCGGTAACAGGGTAACTGTACAAGTTAGATCTCTATTATTTCACGGGGTGTTTTGTCAAGAATGCTGGGCTGTGCCGCTGGAGCTGTACAGAGTGGTCTTATTTTTCAATAAATGAACCATGACTTCCATAATCACACTCTTCTTGAGGGGGCTGAGCAGAACATGAGACTGGCTGAAAGGACAGGAGTAACTTGGAACTTCAGGGCTGTTCCGTCACGTTCTTTTCCGTCTCATAATTTATTACAATAATCGTTGTCTCTATCCAGGTTTGTTGTTTTCCTCCTTTGTTCTATTCTTTAAGGATGAGTCTGCTTGCAGTCTAGCGTTCTTCGTACTGTCGGACGTTGCAGAGCTGTGAGGTGGCACAGCACCTGGGCTTGGGTTGGAGAAACCTCCCTGAGCTCCACACCTGAGTGCTCCGAGGGCTGGTGTCCTCGGGAGCAGCCCGTCGGCGCAGGGGGAGTCCACCCAGTTAACACCCTGGACGAAATGCACACACAGCGTTGGGTGAGTTTTTACTTCAGGCAAAGTTTAGAGGTCCTTTCTGATGCTGGTTTCAGCAGCTTGTGTTTTTCCCAAGCATAGGGGTACAACGCAGGGTCAAGCTGAGCCCCCCAGACTTGTACCTCGTGTGGGAACATCAGATGTGGGCGTCCCTTCTTCTCTTGGTCTTTCTCTGTAGCACCAAGAAGAGTTGGCCAGGGACGCTTTTTTTAGTTCAATGGCCAGACTCTGAAATTTTATGTATTGTACATAAGAGGACAGTTGTAGACTAATGCCACTGCCCTCAGCCGTGTTTAAGTTTCATACAGATCATTGCAGTATGAAGATAAAATGCCAAACTCCAAGGTCTGGCATCTATCAGAACAAATGAAGCTGAAAGGGTCATTTTTTTCCACACTTTCACTGTAATGTATTTGAAGACATTCATGGGTTGAAAAATGGTTACTTCTCATTTTGTGACATCTGACATTTGTCTTGCGATTGGCAGCGTGTTACCAGAAAACAGCTTCCCCTTGCTCTCCCCTCGTGATCGATGTCCTCGGCGTTACAGAGGAGTTAGAGCAGAAGTCCTACAGCTGCAAACATCTTAGAGCTTCTGAGTAGTGCCTGGAATAGCCAGGTTCTGTGAGCGTGCAAGTTACCCTGGTATCAGTGGAATAAATTATTGCATGTAATGACCACTGGTAAGATCTCTCTCTGTTTTGGAGATCTTTATATCCTCCGGATCGAGGTCAGGGATTTCCAGCCTGTGTGCGCCCAGGCTGCTGCAGCGCACCCTGTTTATCTCCCGTTTCCAGTGTGAAGGGTCCCTTGTAGAACAGTCAAAATATTCAATTGTCTGCCTCCGGTCATCCCGTGTTCACGTATTTATGTAACTGGAAAATTGAATGCTGTAATATTCTCAGGGGTGGGAGGGGGTGAAGACAGGAGAGCACTTTAGAGACTTAATGACAAAGCCCCATTTCTTTTCTCTGCCATCTAATGCAATTTCCTCTGCGTGTTATTTAGCATCCAAAGCAATTTCACGTTGCCTTTAAGTTACCAGTCTGTGCGCACACAAAAAAATGGCCAGGGACGCTTTATTCAGAACGTGAATGCTAACGCACAGATAATCTGTTAATCCTGAGGCACCTTTCTAGCAGAAGAAACAAGACGGGAGCGGTGGGAGGCGCTGGGTTTTTAGTAGAACTTTTCTCTATATTCTGTAACACAGCGCTCACTGTTCTGTTTATGACATACACGATATGAACATTGCATGACCAGCGAGGTCTTTCTCATTAGCAAACACACCAGGGCTGATGTTCCTCACTGCGTATAAATCGGAACAAAACACTTCAACATCTAAGGAAGATGTGGGGCAAGTGGGTCCAGAATCGCCCTTCACTGCAGGTTTGTATCTAGCCCAGGTGGGCCCAAACTCTCTGGTGAGTCCTTGTTCCATTTTGAGTTCTCTCTCTGCAGAACGCTCTTGTAGGCTGCGTCACCTGAAATTTGCCTTCTGCCTACTCCAGATTGGGCTTTCTTCCACCTCCGATCGCCGTCATCTGCAAAGGTTGATCAAAGCCTGCTAAAGCAGGGAGCTGTGCACAGCGTCACCCGTGAGGAGGGGCCGCTGCGCTGGTGTGAGCGGTGGGGCCTCTCCACTGCGAGTTCCTCACGAGCACCCCATGTCAGACCATGCCTACCGTTGGCTTTGCTAACACTGTCCAATTGCTATTAAATGGACCCAAATTCAGTAGCGATTTACAGCTAGGGTTAGGACGTATATTGGTACCAAGTCCTGGGCAGACGATGCTGAGACTCGGTGGAGATGTGGTGATGAAGGCCCCAGGTCTTGGTTGCTGTCCCAGCAGTGCGGTGAGAGGCCAGGCAGGAGGGCTGTGGAGCCTGGGAGAGCCCCTGAGCTTTAGTGGAACATGAACAGTGCTTAGAAAAGTGATCTTTTTTTTTTTTAACTCCCCTCTGCTCACCCTTTGCCTTCCATGTTATAATCAAAGAACTTTATTTCATTTGTTTTCCCTGAAACTCTTGTTCTCACAGCTTTAAACTTCTGTGCTTTTTTCCACCTCTGCTTTTCCCTTTTATCTTCCTACTTTTCCCTCCCATATTGTCACGATGGAGGGGAGAACTGAACTCTCCCACCTTCCCTCTCCTCATCCTGGCTTTTTTTTGGTATTATCAAGATATTAGATTATTGAACCCGATGGCTGTCATTGCTGTTGCCAGTTTCAGGAAGGGTTGCTTTGCAGGGACGCTTTGTCTGAAGAACTGGGAACTTCCCACATCAGCCCAGCTCTCTGGCCAAGGAATCTGGTAGCTCAGCTCCTTAGAATCATAAAGGTTGGAAAGACCTCTAAGATCATCGAATACTACCATGACCACTAGCCCATGTCCTGAAGTGCCATGTCTACATGTTTTTTTGAACACCTCCAGGGATGGAGACTCCACCACTGCCCTGGGCAGCCTGTTCCAATGCTTAAATCACCCTTTCAGTAAAGAAATTTTTCCTAATATCCAATCTTAACCTCCCCTGGCTCAACTCGAGGCCGTTTTCTCTCGTCCTGTGACTCTCGTTTAGGAAGAGCTGCTTTCTCTGCACTTGTGGCCCCATTCTCAGCCCCTCGCTGCCGTCCCGACAGCAGCTTCCCTAGGCCCTGCCTTGCCAGCTCTCTGTCAGACACGAGCCCGGTGCCCATCTCTCTGCCTTGCTCTCCTGCAGCTCACGCCAGCTTGTTCTCCCAGTTTGCTGCCAGGAACAAGCTGCTGGCGAGCCGGCCAGGCCAGGAGGCTCCCGAGGTGCTCAGTCCTCTGCAGCTGATGGGCATCAGCTTTATCGTCTCTTTGTGTTAGTGTTCCTGTCTTGGATCTGGTGGGGCTGAGATGTCCCTGTGTATGGACTGGGGTTGTTAACTGTGCCGTGCTCCAGAGAGTAGCTCCCAGGGCCAGGACTTGACTCCTCCCATCCCTGACGAAAAGAACCAGTGTCTACCCATCGACCAGCAGCCCCAGCTGCTCAGCCTAATGCTCCGTTGTGCTTTGCTGTCGTGCTGGTCACCTACTGATTTAAGTGATGTCAAATTCTAGAGAGCTTTCTGCACCGTGGCAAACTCATCCTGGCTTTGTGCTGGGCCAGGCTGCAGCGGCTCTGGCAGAGGTGCCGCTGCCTTGGTGGGCACCCAGCTGTTCGTTCCTCCCCAGGATGCTCCTCGCTGCCCACCCCAGCAAGAGCGAACTGCTCCAAGCACAAGCTGAGCACTCGTTTTTCTCGGGTAATGACTGTTTACGAAGCTGTCGCCTCCTTTTGGGAATGCTGACTGGTGGCACTGCTAACGCGCCTCTGCCTGCCCGTGCACAGAGGTTCTGCAGTGAGCACTCAAGTGTGTTCAGTAATTAGAAACCTGTCCAAAAAGACGCGAGCGCTGTCACCACCTGTCTTTGTGTCAGCGTCTAGCAGATCTGCTGCTCAATTACTGGTTTTGTTACCTGTCTCTGCTTTCAAAATTGTTTTTTGCGTGGGAGAGCTATTTATTCCCTTTTTCTTCTGGTGCATAGTTTTGGGAGGAGGAATGAGAGCACTCTTCTCTTTGGAGTTGGTTGACTTGCCAACAGGGACTTCCAGCAGCAGCAGCCCCTGGGTATGTGGCGATGTAGGATACCCCAGCGTTAGCCAGGGAGATGGACGAGCACAGCCGAGACACTTGGCCAGCGTTCACTGTGGTTTCACCTGGAGCTCTTTTTTGTAACCATCTTTTCTCCCCAAGGTGACCTTGGAGAGGGAGCTGTCAGTATCAGCGGCATCTCTTGCTGACATCCTCTGCTGTCAGTGGGCTGTCCAGACCCAAGCGGACAACAGTAAGAGTTGCCTCTAAGGAACTGACTATAGGAATAAAAGACATGATCTCCAGGTCTGGCTGCATGCTGGTTCTGTAGCTAGATAGTGCTGGTCAAACACCAGAGAAGCTGCTTAGATATTTCTGATGCCTGCAAGAGCTGGGAAGCTGACTTCCCCAGAAATCAGGGGAATCTGATTTCTGCTCTGACGCAGGTTTGTTAGTCTTTGATCATGAGGTACGAGTCTGCTGGAGGAGCCGGCTCTTCCCACCCTGCTGTGCTACCACACGTAGCCCAACGCTGGGGCAGTGGGACTGCTGCTGGTGGGGCTGAGCTGGCTGTGCACGCCTGGCGCTGGGATGGCCGTGCCTGGGCAGCTGCAGCACAGCTTGGTCTTTAGACACCGTTATCATCAGGCGCTGCAGCTTGCTCCATGCGTGCTTCCCGCTCACGTCTTCTCGGAAGCGATGGTACCTGCCAGCATGCGCGAGGCGAGGCGGTGGCATCAGGACTTCCCAGGGAATAAAGCATCCTGAGGCCAGCACGCGTGAATCCTGGCTGTCTGCAAAGGAGAAATGAGCTTCTTCAGAGCCTCAGACAGTTTCTGGCTTTCATGTTCCTGGGGGACGTGTGTACTGAGCCCACTCAGAACCGTGCAGCATCGGATCTGCCCAGCCCTGAGCGGAGGAGCGAGGTGTTTACTCTTCCCTTGTCAGATCTGCCCGTATCTCCATCTTCAGCCCACTGCTGAGATTTCTTTTTGTTACAAGTTTCTCTCCCATCGGGAGCCTCATTTTTCTGTCAGTCTCTGCTGGAGCAGTGGCATTAATTGTGTGCTACAGGCACGGGGAGTAATCGTCCTCCCCTCAGCAGACGGGCAGTGGGCACGTTGTGCTCCCAGGAATGCAGCTGCTGCACAGCAGCTATTAACGCCTTGGCCAGATGTGGCCCCATAAATCCTGTGCCAGTGTTTGCCCAGCACCGCTACATTTCAAGGAGTTTAATTTAAACTTTATTTATTGCCATCTACTTCTTTCCAGCCTTGTCCAGTCTTGCATCTGCTCTTGAATTACAAGGGAGGAAGAGCTACAACCAGCTCTGACAATTAAAAGTCTTTGACAAACGCGCTGCCCTTTGGTGAGCTACAGTAAGTCTCAGCCATGTGCAACCTCTCTCTTCACAGAGAATTGCTTTTGTTTTCAAGAACGAGCTCATTTACTTCAACACTCAGCTCTGAATTGAGGGGGTTTGTTCTGGCTGTAGAAGCCTGGAAGAGGAAACACTGGGAAGTGGGTTTGCCATGGGTGCCAGGGCATCGTTCCCTCCTGCACAGCCCTGGAACAGCGGAGGCTCCTGGCCCAGCGCTTATCTTCACATCGTCCTCGCTCTGCTGGAGCCCTGCAGCCTCCCAGGGCCAGGAAATGTACTGTCAGCATGGAATCATGGAATTGGTTTGGTTGGAGGAGACGTCTAAGCTAATTGAGTCCACCCGTTCCCCCAGCACTGCCAGGGCACCACTAACCCCTGGCCCTCAGCACCACATCTCCACAGCTTTGAAACCCCTCCAGGGATGGGGACTCCACCACTGCCCTGCCCAGCCTGGACCAGCTTGTCTGTCCCACCAGCAGCCGTCCTGCTCTCCGTTCAGTGGCTGTGCAATGGGGATAGTCGTGTTCCTCACTGCCGGAGCTGTGCTCTCTGCAGGGACATGGCTAATCCCTGGATCGTAGGGGGTCACAACAAAACCACCCTGCTCTTCATCCAAAGAAATGACACGGACTGCAATTGAGACCTTATTTCACAACCTTTAGAGCTGGTTTCCTTTCTATACTGAGCTTCTGACTAATGTCTGAGAGCTCTGAGACAAGCCTGGGGTTTGGCTGTAATAACAAAGAGCTGTGAATAGCTGCGTTATAAGGAAGGAAAAAAACCTCCCGTGGGAAATTTCTGTTTTATGATGACAATGTTTGGGGTTTCCAACCAAAGACCCACAAATCCAAGCACTGATAACCTGTTGGTCAGCCTCTCTAAGACAAAAATTTTAGCCAGCTGAGCATGAAGCGTGTCTTGACTCAGTATTCACAGGCTGAGCTGAAACGCTGAGAAGCTGAAATCTGGGGGGGGGGTTGTGAGATGTTCGGAACTGTCTTTTTTCCCTGAAGACATTTTGTTTTAACCTCTTAACAGAAAACCTCTCGGAGAGCTCTAGGCAAGCGCTGTGGTCCATATGCAGCAGTGCCTGCATGGACAGGACACTCTGGGCAGCAGAGACTGTCAAAGGGCATGGGCTGTGCAGGTGCAGGGGCTGTAGATCAGGGTCCCCATCTCCCCACCTGCTAAAGGACCATTTCCCTGCACAGGCATCTCAGCCTCAGTGAGGGTTACGGAGCTTTCTCCATGGAGAAGGAGAGCATCACTGTGCCTGGACATGGGACTGATTCAGTTCCTTCATGTGCCACAGAGGTCCTGGGTGGATGAGAGATGGCATCTGGGCTCCTAAACCCTGCTGAAATCTCAGAAGTTAGGTGTCTTCATCTGCCCAATGAGGCTCGACTTGTCTTGCTCTACCCTCGGGTTGTTCCTCCATGAGGTGAAATTGATAAAGTATTTATTTTTGCCTGACCGTTTCCATCAGTGCTGCCTCGTGAGCATCCTCCCGCTCGCTTGGTTTGTTCCAGCAGGATGAGGTCCCGAGCCTCCTGCTAACCCTGCCCCAGCCGCACACGGCCCAGCTTGTGCTCTTCCCTCAGATTATTTCTGCCTTACTTACCTTCACTTCACCTTAAGTACACCGAAAAAAAAAAAAAATCATCAGCACTACCCAGATAAATCCATCTGGTCTCTGTCTCAGCCTCATTTAACCTCCCATTGAGGAGATTGTATCACATGGTCTTCAGCTGAAACCTATTACCTTGCACGCCCAAGCATATCATATTGAATTACCTTCACCCATCGCCCTGGAGTGTTTGCTAATAGCTAATGGCACCTTCTAAGTTCGAGGTGATTTATTCGAACGCGATTCTGTTCCGTAGCGCAGCAGGGGTTCCGTGTTGGTGGTTTAAGCGGAGCTCAGCGAGGGGCTGCTGAGAGGCTCTCTGGAAGGGCAGAGAATCAGAGCATGGTAGAGGTTGGAAGGGACCTCTGGAGAGCCTCTAGTCCAACATCACTGCCAAAGCAGGTTCACTCAGGGCAGGGTGCCCAGGATCATGTCCAGGCAGGTTTTGAAAGTCTCCAGAGAAGGAGACTCCACAACCTCTCTGGACAGCCTGGGCCAGGCTCTGGTGCCCTCACAGTAAAGAAGCTTCTCCTCATGTTGAGGTGGAACTTCCTGTGTTCCAGTTTGTGCCCGTTGCCCCTCGTCCTATCACTGGGCACCACTCAAAAGAGACCAGCTTCATATTCCTGACACCCACCCTTCAGATATTTGTAAATATCAACCACATCCCCTCTCGGCCTTCTCTTCTCCAGGCTAAACAGCTCCAGGGATCTCAGCCTCCCCTTGTAAGGGAGATGTTCCAGTCCCTTAATCATCCTCATAGCC
>VZZY01010515.1:965456-1023386 GCA_013400335.1 Eurystomus gularis
CCTCTTGAACTGGGGAGCCCAGAACTGCACGTAGTACTCCAAATGTGGCCTCATGAGGGCAGAGTAGAGGGAGAGAAGAACCTCCCTTGACCTGCTGGGCACATGCTTCTTCATGCAGCCCAGGATGCCATTGGCTTTCTTGGCCACAAAGGCACGTTGCTGCCTCATGGTGACCCTACTGTCCACCAGGACCCCAAGGACCTTCTTGGCATCCCATCCCTGGAAGTGTTCAAAAAAATGTGGGGATGCGGCACTTCTGGACATGGTCTAGTGGTCATAGTAGTGTTGGGTTGATGGTTGGACTTGATCTTAGGGGTCTTTTCCAACCTTTATGATTCTATGCCCTTCCAGCTCCCTGAAGGCAGCAGAGTGTGGCGGGGGGATGTGCTGGAGGTGGGTGTCATCTGCCTGCATCTTTCTGAGGACTCACAGGGACCCCAGGAGACAGTGGGAATGCGAGTTACAGACACAAACCCAGCTCCCTGATCTGTAGTTTGCGGACCAAGTCTTGATCCTCACATTTATCTTCTCAGCAGCCCAGATGCCCCCAGCATCGCTTGGTGGGGGCAAGGACCGTGGCTTCCAGGCAGAAAAATAGTGACCGTGATAAATCAAAGTCAATCAGCCTGGGACCTCTGTTATTCAGGTTTCATTCCTCGATGATGTGGCACAAAAATCAAATGGCCGAGGTTATTCCATTATCTCTCATCCCAGCAATGGAGAAATCGGGTGGTGTGAGGGGGCTGCAGCAGTGCTGTTCATGCGCCGAGGAGCTGTGCTTGCTCCTGCGAGTGTCCAAGTGTCTCTCATCCCCTCACCTCCTTTTTTTAATAACTGAATAGCCAAATCTGATGTCTCTGCAAGATCGATAATAGTGCAGGGTGTATAATGACAAACTGGAAAACCTTTTTCCCTGGGTGAAGCATCTCAAAATGAGCCCGCGAGCAGCTCTGGCACAGCCAGATGGTAAATGAAAGCATCCTGCGCCCACCACCCTCCCGCTGCCCACCCTGCCAGCCCTCAACCAGCTCGTGCAGTGAAGGGCAACAGAGCTGGGGAAGGGTCTGGAGAAAAGGAGGCTCAGGGGAGACCTTCTTCTTCTCCACAACTATCAAAAAGGAGGTTGTAGAGCGGTGGGGGTTGGTCTGTTCAAAGAAATGACAAGTGATGGGATGTGAGGAAATGGCCACAAGTCGCACCAAGGGAAGTTTAGATGGGATATTAGGAAGAATTTCTTCAGGGAAAGGGCTATCAGGCATTGGAAGGGGGTGCCCAGGGCAGTGGTGGAGTCCCCATCCCTGGAGGGATTTGAAAGATGTATAGATGTAGTGCTTAGGGATATGGTTTAGTCGAGGACTTGTCAGTGCTGAGTTAATGATTGGACTTGATGAGTTTAAAGGTCTTTTCCAATCTAGACAATTCTGTGATTCTCTGTGGACGTTGTTCTTCATTGCTGTCTCGGGGTGGTGTTTGGGAGCTGGCTCTCGTTTAGCAGCCCGTGAGCTCCTCAGACGAGGGGCTGCTCTCCGAGCAGGGTACAGGCAGCGCTGGCCTGGAGCCCGCAGCCTTCACCATCCAGCCCGTGCGCAGAATTGTTAACCCTGAAGATACATGTTGTCTCCCCCGGTGCTTTGACGCCTCAACACCGAAGGAGAGGGTGAACCGGACTGTGTGAGAGCTTCTGTGACTGCTGAGGTGATGGTGGGGAAGGAAGCACTGCCTGGGGTGGGGGCTCTGCTGCCAGCCATCCTTTTGGGTCATGGGTTGTTAAGCGTAGCCCCAACACCCAAAACAGGGATGGTCTCTGTGACCAGCTTGGCCGCCCGGGCACTCAGCCTTTCTTATCTGCATGTTATAGTGAGGGTTGGAAGAGAGCAGCCACTTGAGTGCAGGAAGCCGTGCTGGAGGAGCGGGTGGGACAGGGAGCGTCCTGCTTGGCGTGTCTGGGTTCAGCTGATCACGTACACTGAACCAAAGGAGAGCGTTTCCCCCTCGTGCAAGTCCTTTGGTGGGTGAGCAGCCAGAGGAGTTTGCTGCTAAAACCAGGGGACTTTGCTGCCTTCATCCACTGACCATGGAGTGGTGGTTGGTTGTGTTCCTCCCTGGCACGTGTGGGTTCACCTCTTCTCCCTGTGGTGCCCACATGGCGCGGGGCTGGTGCTCCCCACAGTGGGCTCAGGTCAGAACTTCTGGCCACCTCCATCCCGGCTTGGCTGTGGGCCAGCATCGCTGGTCCTTCCTGGAAGAGTGTGGGCAGTCGATAGACATGGATAAAATAAAGTTGTGAACAGCAGCAGGAGCTGAACTAGCAACATCAATAGCAGTTTCCAGATAATGATCTAATTAGCACAAACAACAAGTTTCCACTAATGACTCTTGTTCTTCCAGCCCCTTCCTTTCTGCTCGCCTGTCATTATTGACTTCTCTGGCGGGGAGGACTACGCTCCCCCTGTCCCTGGGGCCAAGGCTTTGGAGGTTTGTTTACTGGCTGGCTTTGAATGACTTCTCCAGAGGATGTTTGCTCTGGAGCTCGGGCTGACGTGCGTGGGATGGCTGCACGCAGAACAGGGAGGGAGGGAAATCAGCTGCGTGGCTTTTGCAGCTTGCAAGAGGCCTTGGGGAAGTTGTGCTCCTGCTGCATGTGCCTACTGGTGAAAATAGGGCTGCTGCTGCAGCGGCGGGTGGGAGCTACTGCTTGGGAAGGGCTGGGAAAGCTGGGAAAGGTGTAAACGAGGTGCTGCTGTGGCTGTTGGCTTTGCTGGCGTGATGGAGTGGGACCACGGCTGGAACACCTCAGCCTTGGCTCTGCTGCGTCCTGGCTGGTGATGGAGAGGTGTTGACCATGGGCAGCCCCCAGTCCAGTGACTCTCACTAAACCTGGCACAAACCCTGTAAGGGTGCAATTTTAAACCATCGTTATTGCTGATGAGTCTTGGGCTAAAACGTCTCTCCAGATTAAATAACCTCAAGCAAACACACCCACGACGCCCAGCCTCCCGGCCCCACGCTCCCGCTGCGGTGCTGGCTGTTGGTCTGCAGCTCAGTCTCACTTCTCCAGCCCTGCCCTTCTCCTGCGCGATGCCTCTGCTGGGAGCGGCTGCAGGGCTGAGAGCTCTCCAGTGCACAGAGATGCTCTGGGTATTTTCAGCTCAGAACTTGGCTCTAATGAAGCCTTAACAGCCCACTAAGGAGGTTTTATTCGAATCAAGGTGTTCTTGATTAATCCCTCTGTGCAGCGGCTCCTGAGATGCCCTGGGCTGGTTTTTTTTTTTTTTTCTTTCTCTCAACCTTCCAAAATCAACAAGGTTAAACTTGGGAGGCACGGGCGCGCCCCTGCCCAGCCTGGTAACACCAAGGAGCACAGACGTGGGTTGGAGGAGCCCATGGGACCTTTTCAAGTGGGCTGTGCTGCGGGACCATGGGCACAGAGCATGGGTCAGATGATGGTCTTGCTGCAGTGCCCAGCAGCAAGCAGGCAGGTGAGGCTCTGGTGATCTGCAGCAAGGACCAAAGGTTCAGACCTCCCCCAAAGCAGAGTTTCAGTGCCGAGGTGGTGTCACGAGGAGGGGTCAGACACCAGCGCAAGGGTGTGTGGAAGATGCTCAGGGCTCTTTTAGGAAGGGCAGCAGGAGCAGCTGGTGCTACCTAGACACTAGGGAGGTGCTGGAAAAGCTGCTGCCCCAGGTCCTTCACCTTGAGGCTGGGCAGGAGGAGTGTGTGAGTGAGCAGGACAGGCTGTGTTCACACCCTTCTCACCGAAATGCTGCCTTTTGCGCAGTCTGTGCAGGGCCATGGAGCTCCAGCCCAGACTGGTGCAGTTAAACACAAGTGATGGTGTGAAATGCTGCACAGGCACTCCACATCCCGATTCATTTTGATGCAGCCAGCCTGTCTTCCCCCTCTCCCGAAGGAGCTAATTATGGTGATGTTAATAAGGCAGAGGTGCTGACGCTACCCAGGGTTTTAATGACTCTCCTCCAAGTTTTCTGCTAGGTTTAATGGCGAGAGAGAAGAAGGGTTGGAAGCAGAGGGTGCACCCAGCCAAAGCCGAGCTCTGGAGCGTTTGCTGCCACCTCCCACAGCATCTTCTCCTCCGGCAGACGCCCAGATCAGGGATGTGGCTCCTGGTGGAGTGTCAGGAGCTGCCCTTGGAGCTGCTTGTCCCCTTGGGCTCCCCATGTGCCCAGTGCTCCCCCAAAGCTGGGTGACAGGTGCTGGATGGAAGGTGGTGGTCAGCCAGGCCATGGTCAAGATGCTACTGGGAGCAGTAAGACCGATTTTTGTGTGTGCATGAGGCCAGAACGTGCCAGAATGCTCTAAAACCTGGAAAAAAAGCAGCAGAGGTGCTGGGGCACTTCTGTAAAATATCTAAATAAATCTTTAATATTTCTAATTGCAAATGTACATAAATTGCACGGCCACATCATTTCTTTGAACACCAACAACTTTCTCTGTACATTATTACATAGTTTAAAAGGAGCTGAAGGAGATTCAGCAAACACTTCCACTTTGCTTTTTTTTTTTGTTTTTAAACATACTTACAAAAAAAGATTTTTGTTTTTTTTTTCTTTATAAGAGGATATAAAACATAGCGACTGCTTATCAGGAACAAGTATCAGCCTAAGCAGATATACAGAGAGAGGTATATCTTAAGACACAGTGATGTATGATGAAGGAACATGTGGACATGGAGACTGCACTCTGGGGTACTGGTGGCTGCTGCAGAACCACGCGGCATTTACGGCAAGGGCACAGCTCGGGCGGCCTGTGGAAGTCAACGCTTCAACGCGACACCTTTATTTTTCAAAAGCGTGGTTGTTTCTGAGTGTTGTGCAACGCCCTCGGGATTGGATTTGGTTTGTAACGCCCGTTGGCTGCACGTTGGCATGCGGCTGCCGTCCTCCCTCGCCCCTCCACGAGTCATTTTCCCCAAGGGAAAAGAAAAAAGGCAACAGTTACTGGTGCAGGGTTCGAGCAGGGCTGGGCGGCTCTCGGGGCAGGGCAGGTGCCACTTGTCCAAGCCTTGTGGCTCAGTAATCTCCTTTGAAATTGCCCTGAAGAGTCAGAGACCTACTTGGAGATGGGCAGCGTCCCCTCCTGGGGCCACCTAAGGGATCTCCTGGTGGCCAGGAGGCCATGCACTGTGACCCACGTCAGGTCCCAGTCCTGGCCGGGCTGGACAACTGGACTGCTCTGAATGCAAACCGCTGGGGAGGAGATTGACCCCCAACAGTCGCTGCGGGTGGGAAGGACGGAGTGCTGCAGGGGAGCCCTCCCCAGGGACAGCATCCCGGTTGTTCCCTTTGGACTTCCTGCTCCGCGCTCTCCAGGCAAAGCTACGTGCTGGGGACAGGACAGTGACCTTGGTGGAGCTGCAGGACGCTGCTGGTCAGAGGCATTGCTGCAGAAAGGCATCGCCCGGGGCTGCTACCTCTGCCCTGGGGTGCCTGGGGGAAACGAACCCCTTGCAGCTCAAATCTCTGAGCCACAGCTCGTGCCTGTCCCGGCGGAACGCATCCGTGTATGCTCCATCTCCTGTCACTAAAAATCCTCTCCTTGTTCATCCCAGAGCAGACCTCGGTATGTTTTCTATTGCATCTGGGTGTGGGCATTAGCAACAGGGAAAGGCTTGCGAGCGCTCCGGACTTTGGAAATGACGGATCACGGGCTGACTGCTTTCCTAGGAGAGCCTGCGATGCCTCGCTCGGGTCCTGCAAGTCCCTTCTCCCTTCAGGAATATTTGTAGTAGCAGAACCTGTCCCCCGCACCCTGCAGCAACCTACGGGGCTGGCTGCCAGGCCAGGGGATTCAGCGTGTTCTCACAGTGCAATCAGTGCTTTACAACTGCAAAAGCAGAAAACAAAACCAACCAGACTCAAATGACAATGCAGAGTGACGCGGGACTCTTTGGATGGCAGCAGGATTCGCTTAAACTGGTGCAAAAGAAGGGGCTGGTGACTACACTGTAGTATGAGTTGGCATGGGGAAGGACTTGGGTCCCTCCAGTCTTTTGGCACTGAAGCCATAATCCCTGTCCAAAGCGATGGTACTTACAGTCCGCAGAGACCCTGGGACACTGCTCAGTCCATTTCATCCCCCTTTACACAAAACGTTGCTCGTTTTCCAGAAGTGTTCACTACAGTTTAACAAAACCCCAAATCAAAACTCTTAAAACAGAATCCTTGAGGTGGACCAACCCCAAATCTGGATCCCCGGCTTCTCTCCCTTCCCCTTCCCTCAGATCCCCAAAGGGAGGAGGCTGAAACCGTCACCTGTGCCCGGATCCAGATTTGCTCGCTTGAGCCCACCTCTCCCAAACAGCAGTGAGATACAGCCAAATCCTGACCGAATAAGCAGCACCAGAAGTAAGTTACTATATACAACCGTTAGTGAGATAGATACGTTACAGTAAACACTGAGAACATTTACAAAAAAATATTAAGACTTGTATTAAGATAAAAATCTGAGTGTGTTTTTGCTTTGTTTACACCGTGACGAGTTTGCACTAGAACAGCCTCTTACTGGAAAAAGCGCGAGAACGAAAAAGGAACCGGAGCCGATCACAGAAGGTTACGGGTAGTGGTTGCTTTGCTCTGGTGCTGCCAGCACCTCTTGGGAGTGCCTCTGGTATTGCTACGCCGGGTACCAGGTCCAAGGCGACCTGGGCACGCAGGGCTCGCGCTGGCTCCCTCGCACACACGCACGCACACGCACACATAGATAAATGTACAGCTCATAAATAACAGAAACACAAACGGAAGTAACAGAACTGAGCTGAGCCTGGATCTTAAAAACCTACCCCCACGCCGTTTATAGGGGAGGGTGACGTTTAGGTCCAGTTGTTGACGGTTTGCAGGGGAAGGAGGTGGGGAAAAAGGGGAGGGGGAATCTCTACTGTAACGAGGCTTCGTCCTGATTTGAGTTTCTTTTCATACTGGCTCAGGAAACTAAGCAACAACTCCAGAAGGTGTTGGCACTGGAACTTTCTAAAGATTTTTAGTAACTCGCTGTGGAAGGATTTAAGCGTTCCTGCCGTTTCAGCAGAACAATGTGTTCGTAACTGGCAAGTCTGAGGTTAACCAGGAGTTTCTGGCAGATGGGGGTGGGGGAGAGCAGTGCCTTGCCTTGTGGTTGAGAAGGTTAACATGTACTGCGCTTAGCTTCAGTACTAAACAATTGCTTTGTGGGTGTTCCTTTTTTCCAGCTCTTACGGAGAGCACTTTTGCATCCCAAAATTACTTCTGTGTATGAATGGAAACGTGCTGCTGGCGCCCATGCCCTGTTAGCGTTTCCATTCCTCTACGTTACTTCTCTCTTGGAAAACTTCCGTCTCTTGCAACGCAAATATTTTGGAACTCAAGAACGACCAGCTCTAAACATACATCTCAGGGCAAGAGCAGTTTAAAATAGTCTTTCTGCAGGGTTCTGAGCGTGTAATTTGGCTCTGAGACAATGGCAGCTGTACGTGTACGTACCCAACGGTTCAGGGCACCCTGTGTACTCCTAACCTGTCTGGGTCTTTCTCCAGTTGTAACCTTGTCAGGTTTGTGAGGTTCTTCAACGCCATCTGTGCTAGTCTCCAGAATTCAAAGGTGACTGTACTTGCCATAAACACTTAGCGATTACTCTTCTCTGAGGAGCTCCGTTTGGGGTCTGCTGTGTGACCGCACCACTCTGCAGGCGCTGGCGGGGTGTGGAGACCTCAGTGCAACGCGCTCGCTCCTCTGCGGACCAAACCACACCAGGCTCAGCCCAGGGCTTCCAGGGAACCAAAAAACGTTTAGGAGGGGGGGAAAAAAAAAAAAAAAGCATCTTTAATTTTGAAAGCAACTGCATGTGGCAGAACGAGGCTGCAGGGCAGCATGGCAATGCAGAGCTTACTGGCAAACAGTGTCCTGCTCAGGCAGCCTAGGTAGGGTGAGGCTGGAGATGGCACCTAAGCTGTGCAGAGCTCAGTGAACGTCCTAGTCCCTTTGACTGTACATTTACACATGGCAGGAGGAGCTAGGACAGGCGCAGAGCAGGGTGTGAACCTTTAGTGGGAGGAATAGGCAGATGTCCTGTACACTGTACACTGTCATCCGTATCTCAGAGAAATCTCTCTCTGGCTCTTGGTACGAGTGACCTGCTCTGAGAGTGGGAGGCGTGAAGGACTAACTTTAAAAAAAACAATGAAACAACCAAAAAAAAAAAAACCAAACCAAAAAAAAAAAAACCAAACCACAGACCAACAAACACACCGTGGCGGCAGGTCAGCGGCACAATCCCCCGTTAAGGAGGTGACCCCTCCGCTGAGCACAACGTGTCTGAATGTGCCGAATCTGCGTGTCAGCAGTTAGGAAAGTCTAATCCTGGCTTATGCCTGCACAGTGCTCCTGACAAGGGGGCTTTCGGTGGTGGCTGCTGTTCCTGTTGGTTACTCCCTTATGACCATGTTTTACATTCTTCGAGCCGGTTAATTTCCATGCAGTGCTCATTCCCAATTTAAAGAGGACAGTATTCCAGAAAATGGGATCTTTTTTTTTCTAATGCATACTGTGAAAGAAAAGAAATACAATTACCGATCTTCATGGTTCTTCAGGGCTTTTTCTTGTTTCTTTGTCTGTTTTTCTCCCCAGAAACAGTAAAAATCTCTGCAAAGAGCATTACACCCCCATAACGATCCCGTTGTCACGCACGAAGCGGGCTGTTTCACGCAGCCCCTCACTCCCCCTCTACCACAACGGGCACCAGGAAATCCAGCCCCTGTCCCTCATTCACAGCTCGAGGACCAAGCTCAGGCAACATTCACTTTATTCTGTGGCTAGAAGCGTGTGTGTCGGGGGGGGTCAGTGCCCGGGGTGGGGCTATTGCTTACAAAGACTCTTCCCCATTATTTGTGAGAGAGCAGAAGCTGCAGAGAGGACTCAAGTTGCCATCCATGGGGTGCCAGCTCCTCCTTGGAGTGGCTCTGCTCCCCTGGGCTGCCCAGGGACCCCCAGCCATGCCCTTCTCCACCACCCTGCCACCGCGGTCCCCCTCGCAGCATCCCCTTGGCCACCACATCGCGCAAGGTGCACCCTGACCTGTCACCTGGGCTCTGCTCCCTGTACGGGCGGAGTTAATTAAACGCTGATTAGCTGCGTAAATGCCCCTGTGGACAGTCACGGCTGTAAAGTCAGTGGCCTCACAAAGCCACCTAAGGAAAGAGGGCTGGGCTGGCCTCAGGGTCTGCTCTGGGAGAGGGCTGTGCTCCGGGGAGGCACGGGAGGAGCGGGCCAAGCTTCCCTGCCATCCCTCCTACGGCTACATCCAGCAGCATGCTCTAACTGGGCTTACTGGGCCACTGCCTGCTGCAGGCTCTGCCCAGCTCCCTGTATTTCGCTTCCTGCAATGACAAGGACGTTATTCCTTGCTGGGAGGGGTGAGGCATCTCCTTTGGGCAGTTTAGAAGGAAAAGGTTACTTCTGTTTAAACATTAAACACTGATTTAAATCCGACAGTGACAGCGATTCTCAAATAGATGTTATTTCCTTATGCCACTCATCTCACACTCGATCTTTCCGTCCCCTCAATGTGCTGGCATTAGCATCTCCCACAAAGGCTCAGTCAAGCGCACCGTCCGCAGAAAGGAGCTGGTTTCTCTGGGGGGAGAGAGCAGCCGTTCTCTGACGCCGCGGCTCACCCCTGCTGCTGCACGGTCTCTCTGGCCAGGCCTCCTCTCCTGCGGCAGCGCCCTCCACGCGTTAACAATTACTGCTGTTTCTGAATTCTCCATTCTCTGTAATCTGCAATTTAGTTGGGTTTGTGGGGGAGATCCCATTACGTGTCTGCATGCTGTACCTCTCTTTCAGCTGAGTAAGGGCACTCATTAACCGTGCGTTGGCAGCATCCAGTGAAGCAATGCGTTTCTCCTGCGAAGGAACGGGCAGAGGGAACAGTCAGTGGAAGCCCAAGGAGACCTCTGCGATGCCAGGGCCTGTCCTGAGACAGCGACCCAGCGGCCTCCTGGGGCAGGACCTTTCATAGAACGGTTTGGGTTGGAAGGGACCTTAGAGATCATCGAGCTCCAACCTCTTTGGCACCCTTAGGTGCGGGGTTTTCAAGTGCCACGCAGCATTTTTTAAAATCCGCTGCTCTTAGCAGGGCCACAAAGGTACTTTGCCTGTGCAATGCGAGCTAAGTTCATTTTAGCGTCCTGAACGAAATGGAGATAACACGGTTTAATTCTTCAGTGATACAGAAATGCGTTGTGCTGTTTGCTCTGACTGCAGCTGTGACAAAGACGATAAGACTCCTCTTCGAAAACCCAGTGCTCTCCCAAGATAGTTATTCCTGTCGGTGTTTAATTGATTTTGTTAGTGTAAATTAATAGTTTAAATGACTTGTGGCCTCCCAGGATGGCTTTGATGGCAGCTCTCACTGATTACAGCATCATAAGGATGGGAGTGAGAGCTTCCATGCTGCAGCCTGATTCTGCCACTCCTGTTCCTTGTGACATCGTTCTCTCTGCTATTAGTGGGAGAGAACAGAAACAACCCAGAGAGGCACAGCTGCTGGCCTGTGTGGAACTTTGGAGGTCCACGTATGAACACGTCCAACACTACTGAACGGCCTGAGATGACAAAAAGAGAACAGTGTAGGCTGGCTCATGGCTGGTGAGGAGTCTGGAGAACATGTCTTATGAGAAGCAGCTGAGGGTAGTGGGGTTGTTTAGTCTAGAGAAGAGAAGGCTGAGGGGAGACCTTCTTGCTCTCTACAACTACCTGAAAGGAGGTTGCAGAGAGGTGAGTGTTGGTCTCTTCTCCCAAGTAACTAGCGATAGGACAAGAGAAAATGGCCTCAAATTGCACCAGGGGAGGTTTAGATTGGATATTAGGAAACATTTCTTTATTGAAAGAGTGGTTAAGCACTGCAACAGGCTGCCCAGGGAAGTGGTGGAGTCTCCATCCCTGGAGGTGTTCAAAAACCGTGTAGTCGTGGCACTTCAGGACATGGTCTAGCGGTCATGGTAGCACTGAGTTGACAGTTGGACTTGATGATTGTAGAGGCCTTTTCCAACCTTAATGATTCTATGATTCCCTGGTAAGAGCCCCCCTGGGTAACACACGAGGTGGCAGGAGACAGGACAGCCCGTCCAGAGCTGCTGCCTGCCTGCAGCCTGCACCGCTCGCGCCTCACGGATGCCCTGTACCTGCTCGGCTGTGCCCCGGTGCAGAAGGGAACATGATGATTTACAGGCTTTGAACAAATTACTCTACAGCAAAAGCGACTCTTTTTACAAAGTTACTACTGTCTCATCTCCTTTTTAATTAGTGATACAGTAAATTAGTCCTGAGCAGTGACTCTCAAGTGATTAATAGGGTTGTTAAGGCTAAGCCTAGAATTTACTATCACCCAGCCACAACCTGTAGGAAGGCCTGGCTGCTGAGGAGAGGCTGGTCTCTGCTCAAAGTAAAAGATTATGGACTGTATTTTCAGATTCCCTCTTGCAAGCACAGTGTTTTGCACCCATCATCTGATGCTCCTCTGCCACTGTCATCTACAGCAGTAACTGAGCCTCCCAATCCTGCAGGCCACAACCCAAAGGCTGAAAAAAACCATGTTGGCTTTGCTCTGGCCAGGCTGAGTGCTCCTTGTATCCAGGTCCTGCGAGCATTACTGGAACACGAGGCACCGAGCAAAGCTCCTGGGACCTCAGACTGAGCCAACGAGGACACTACCCTTCCAAAAGCTGACTGAGTTGTGGGCATGATCCTTCCACAAGCTGCCACCCCCCACATCCTCTGGGTCACCTGCCAAGCCCCAAGGCTGGAAACAGCTGAACGAATGCGAATGCTGCGACAATAAATCGCATCCTGCTGCGGTCTGGCCGGCTCTGTCACTGACGGCACCTCGGTGCTGACTCACCCAGGCGCGCGGTCTCGCTGCGCTTGAGCTGGCCCTGCTGCCTGGCAGGGAGTCTGCACGCTGCCAGACTCACCCTGAAAAGTGCTGCAGCCCTTGGTACCGGGGACTCACCTGTGCATCGATAATCTTCTGCTTAGAATCCACGGCAGCCTGCATTTCTGCATGGTCCTTCTTTAACTCCTCCTCAACTGACATCAGTCTGGTAGCCAAACGCACAAGAAAAGAGTTACATTTGTTGGGCTCTGCTAAGTGCAGATATTAGCCTCAGACACCTCTACATCAGCCACCCAGCACGTCATCACCCACATACACATCATGCCCTCATTCAGCCCTTGACCCCAAGGAAGTAACGGGGTGATGTACTTTCTGAAGTGCTTAGGAGGAGATGTGAAATACGAGACAAGCTAGTCTACAGATGTAACTGGCTTCACAGAGCTGTCCCCATCATCCCTACCACCCAAGAACCATCTCATCTGGAATTGCAATGCTGAGGCACACACCGAGATGCTCCCAGGACCCGCATTTGAGCACAGAAGAGAGACACAGACATTGGCACCTCCTCTTCTTACACACAAACCAATAGTTTAGAACCAGTCTCTTTTCTGTCTCTTACTCTTCTCTAGAGACCTGTACAGCAGACTGTCCCAAAGCTTAAGTGTAAATAACACAGCCCACTGTGACCCATAAGGGCAGAAAGTGAATAAATGCTGTAAAACCCACATGGGAAAGCTGCCTGCACCTCCAAAGAAACCTGATTCTCCCGAGCAGGGGTCAGCTCCAACGCCAGCCAGACTGCCTGCCTTACTGTCATCTCCAGCACTTCCACCTCCCCTGTACCTGCTGATGATGCCCTTCATCTGGATCTCCTTATCCTCCTGCTGCCTCCGGAGCCGCTCCTCACTCTCCTCCAGCCTGGCCTGGTACTCCAGCATCAGCTTCTGCGTTGTCTCCTCCTGGCACTTGAAGCGAGTCTCGTACTCCTCCAGCTTCTTGTTGGAGATGCGAAGCTTGTCCTGCAGCACCACTAGGTCCTGCTGGTACTACAGCACGCAAGGACAGACACAGGAGGAGAAAACACATGTGGCATGTTACCTAGTAGGGCTCTGCCCTTGCCAGGGTTCCCCCACAACCCGACGATGCCCCTCTCCTTGCATTAGACTAGCTGCAAACCCGTCTCAGATAACCCCGCTTGCCGACACCTCCTCTTCAGTCTTCTCCACACTGCGCTAGGAGCGATGCTGCGTTCCGCTGGGCGGGCAGGTCACTGGCAGGTTCAGAGAATGGGTTGTTAGCAGAGTCTGGCATTTCACGTGGGGAATGCAGGTTAGGGTGAGCGAATGGCAAACGCGTCTGGCATCTTCCTCCCACTAACAGCGCAGGGCTCAACGCAGGCAGGAGAGGCTGCACTGGGGGGACTTGGGGTTCACACATGAGCTCTTCAGCCTACAACAATAAATGTGGGCGCTCTGGACACGCTGGAAGCCAAGCGCGAGCTGTCAGCGGGCTCCGCGGCAGTGATGGACGCAGGCCATGGCTGTCTTGGCACAAAGCAGTCACCCTTCATCGGCGAGGGCATGAGCGGGGCAGGGAGAGCTCCTGCCTTGGGGGCCCAGAGTTTTAAACACCATCACCTCTCAACCTGGGCTCGGTCTGGGAAGAGCTCCTGCATGAAGCCAAGGCCCCACAGTTGTACTGCTCATTCAGATGAAGCTAAAAATCAGCAGCAGAGGAATCACATAAAGCGATTTAAAAAATTAAGAGCTTTCTAACTCAGTAAAACTGGGTTCAGCTACTGCAGAAGCACAGCATTCAGGACGACTTGCTTTGCTAAAGGAAAAGCCGGTGTGTGTCCACGCAAAATAACTCCAATTTCAAGAAGTGATCTTTGCAGTCTTTTAAAAAATGTCTCAACTGGAATAACCTTTGAATAATTAACATGCAGCTGGCAACTTGAGAAGCTGCTTTTAAAGGGTCAGATAAGGGAAAAGGACCCGAGTCATGAAGCTACACGTCATGAAGTAGCTTCCCCTGGGGCTGCTGTCCCTGCGTACGCACTCTAACGCTGGACCTGGTTGTGTCCCAGCTTTGAGAGTCCTGCTGGGGAGCCTGCCCAGCGCATCAGCTCTTGGAGAGGGGAAGGGAGGGCAGCCAGGCTGCTGCCCGGGTACCGCTCTGCTGCATCCCCAGCCCAGGGAAATCCACGCTGCTCTCCTGCCATCACTCCACCCACTGACTGCCTGACAGTAAATTCCGAAGGATGGAAAATTTATGATGCCGATGGTCTTCCTGAATTGCCAAAGTATTGGAGCTGTGGCTGGCAGATGGGCAGGAATTCTGAGCTCCTTCTGCCTGGGCACGGACAGGCACAACAGATCTCTCTGTTTTTCCTTTAGCAAAGCTTTTACTGCGGCACTGAAACGACACAGTTTGCACATGGAACCTGGAGCGGTGAGGGAACACAAAGCCCATACAGCTGCACAGAAGCACTGGAGTCAGGCAGAAGGGAGTCGCTTGAACAGGAAAGATTAAATACCTACCCTAGCCTTAAAATAGGAGCAGCGCAAGTGAGCTCAAATGATAGCAGGAGAGGCCTCAGAGACCGAAGGAGTCGCTCCTGTCTCTAGAACACTTGTCTCATTCTCGGTTACCATTCACGTCTTACAGTAATGGGGAGAGAGATTATGCTAATGGTGATCTTTAATGTCAGTGACTGATGTGACAGCAAAGTAACAAAAGATGCTGCATGGGAATGAGACAGCAGGCTCCTGGGGTGCGGGTCCCGCTGAGCGTGGGACGGGGACTGGTTTGCTGCAATAATCAGAGCTTGCAATCCCCCCATCATCTACCTCGAGCAGGGCTCGTGCTGGCGAGCACAGGACAGGGTGTGCCTGGCACGTCCTGGGGGCAGCGGTCTCTCGGGCTGGCACGGAAACAGAGCAGTCCCTGGGAGCGCCCACCTGGTAAACGCTGAGCCCGTGTCACAGGAAAAGGTGCCAGGAAGGGGATTAGTGCCAGCCCCTGGCATGCCCCATGCCCACACCGGAGAGCCATCTGCCTGCCTGCAGGAGCTGGAGAAGGCCAGCACACGTTTCTTAGTGTGTGGCCCTTCGGCACTGCACCTCACCCCAGCTCCGCTGCCAACAGCAGAGCTCGCTGCTGTCATCTCCACTGCGGACTCGGACTCGGACTGAACCCTTGGGGAAGCCCTTCAGTGACTAAATGCAGCAATTGCACCGCTCTGACGATGCCCTCCCTTTGGTGTGCAGCCTACTGGTGCCTCTGCTGAGGTGGCAGTCGGGGTTTCTTGCACCGCTGCAGATGACTGCGAAGCGTGTACCTTCTTCTGTGTCAGCTGCTATGTGATCAGCACCTCTCTGGGTTTACAGGAATACCCAAGGAGCAGAAAGGTGGTAAGAAACAGGCTGAGTTCTCACAAACCTTTGCTACGCTCCTCCTGGGGCAGCCGGGAGCCGTCGCCTTGTACCTCCCAGTCCCTACGGTACCTGCCTTGGGCATTTCACTTGAATTTAACAGGTGACAGTCCCGAAAGGATAGAGCACAGCAAAGTGAGGACAGGAAGGCTATTGTAGCAAAACCAGAAACACGGCTGTGCTGGAAAAGCAGGAAGGAGGCTCAGGGAAGGTGATGTCTGCAGTTCTACAGGACCGGGTGGAAACACGTGGCTGGTGTGACAGAAGAGAAGCACACTGAGGAAACATCCCAAATGCTGACTGTGCCCAACTGCAGCGGCCCTGGCAGAGCCAGGCTGCTGAGAAAGCATCTTGCAGAAGCAGCAATCAGCAAAGATGGGATCTTCTCAGCTTTTGACTGCTGCATCATTATTTCCAACCCCTTCTCATCCCTGGCCAGGCCTACTCTCATCTCTTTTACAGGTGTGCTTAATTCACTGTTTAAGATTTCTTCTCCTGCAGCTGGGCAGAGTAGCCATGGGGGAAGTTCCAGATGCTGGCAGGCTTCAGTTTGCTGCAGAGCAGCACCAGCACTTGATTCCTGGCTCCTGCTTTTCTTACTGGCTTTGATCAGAGGGTAGTTACAGTCACTGAGTGTGTGAAAACCTCCCAAACCTTCCCCAGAAGTGCCCTGTGAGGCTGAGCAGCCAGGCAGAGAGCAATCTGTCACCCCTCCTTCCTGGGCAGTGACTGCCACACAGCCCACCTCATCCCCAGGGTGCTCAGAGGAGCGACAATCAAGGAAATTCTCTCTCTATTTAGAAACTTGATTCAATCCAATCAGGTTTTACCTTTTCTGCTTGGCTGAGCTCGTCCTTATTCCTGAGCTTATCCCTGTGCTTGGAATCTGGGTCAATGCTTTCATCTTCTAAAAACTGCATGTTCATATTCAAAAGCCAAGCAGCAGTGCGGTCCAGGGCATTGGGGTTCACAGGAGAAGGGGCCTACAATGAAACATACAACCATAACAAAAGAAAAACCTGTAACAGAAATGGTCATGAAGCTGGAGAGAGAGAATTTCCTTCCAAGCAAGCCCTCTCCCATGCTGCTCCAACAGCAACGAACAGGTCTGAGCTACCAGAGCGGCCAGGGCTGGGGGTAGAACAACTCCTGTTCTGCATCTGCATGTTACTTTAGGTCAAAGGGCCTTTACAGGCTGAACTCCTCCCTGTGCCACCCCACAGAACAGACGTACAAGGGCAGTGGGGTCCTGCTGAAAGTAAGGGGCCCAGGTTTCTGAGCAGGTCCTGTCTCCTCAGGAGGACATGAACTGAGAAGGTGTCAAGCTGCAGGCAAACAGAGTGGCTCCATGTGATATATCCACTCCGCAAGCAGAGGGTTCACTCAACTCTTCAGCCTCTTCTACAGCATCATCTTTTTACTTGCTGTGGAGATTTTGTACCGATAAAACCAGATCCACAAACTGAAATGCTACTTCTGGTCGTGCAGGTGCCTCTATGAAAACAATTTCTTTTTGGCTGAGACCACACTTAAAACACTGGAGAAGTTTAAATGCTCCACACCGTAGTAGTTCATCTCTAGGTTTGTTCACGTGGCTACGGGTGCTCAAGGGAGCTGTGCTGTTCTACCATGGAGCTGAGCTCTAGCTCAGCTAGAGCCACGGCTGCTGCTCTTCAGTCCTAGCCTGGGCAGGGACTACAAACGGCATTGCCTAAATATTTTCCAACCACATCACAAGGTTGAGGAAGTGCATCTCCAGCTATTTCTCCTCCATCCTGGCTCATTATGAACTACAGTAAACAGTTTCTTGGATGAACGCAAGGGATCTGGATGACCTGGGCAAGGGAATTCAAGTTAACAAGTCAGAAATGTCAGGGACTTTCTCCTTCATTCAGACCTCTGGAGAGTGGAGAAATCCAACCACCAGCAAACAGCAGAATGGGAGGTTCTGTACTTGGAAGAAGTGGGGCGTGGTTTAGTTGCCTCACTGGGGTTGGGGGCTTTCCAGTGCCATCTTCCAGTCTGGTCTTCTACTTCCAGAATGTTACATCAGAAGTTTCAGACGCAGCTCGTGAACACCTGCTATGAATCCTCCCCTGGCTTGTGGCTTTCTGATTTTTCTTGCATCTCCACCTTGGGCACTGCATCTGTGGTGGCTGCTCAGAATTTCTGGCTCCAAGGAGAGGTGGCCACCTGGGTCCATTTCAGCAGCATAAAGGCCACCAGTAAAGATGTCAATGAGTGGAGTTCAGCCCACTGTGCACAGGTCCTCCTGCCTCTTTCTTACTTCTCTGAAGAAGTAAAAAAGGACATCTGACCCAGCCTGGGACAGTTTGGACATCAGTTCAGCAGGTGAACTTACTGAAGCAGAGGAAGCACTTCTGGCTGGCAGGAACGAGGTTCATGGACTTCTACTAAAATGGCCTCCCAATGAGAGCTCTTTGTTCTCAAACCGCATTTAATACCAACTCTGAGCAAGCAGTTTCATTATGGTTTACAGATGCTGCTAACATAGAAGTAAAATGTGCAGATTAAGGGTAGGAAAGGCATTCTGAGGACTTCAGGTCTTGAGACAAACTTGGGAGAGGACATTAGGGGTGGGTGGAGGAAAGATCTGCAAACATAACTTGGGCTCTCTGAAGGTCACCCAGAGTTCACTGTTGTCTTTCTGGAAGAAACTCTGCTACCAAAACAGGCTGCTGCTGCTGCTTGCAGAGCTCCATGCCCCCTGTACCTAATGAGTATTGATCCGCATTACACAAATGCTGCTACACGGCGTGTTTGCTAATGCCGGCGCTTACGGATCGATACCGTCTGTGCAGAGCAGCTCCACGTGGGGCTGATAAAGCTGCCTTCAACGGGCAGCCCTGACAAAGAACTCCAGGAGCCCTGTAAAGCAGAGGTAGTCACACCAGCGCCGCGGCTCTTTCAACACCATCCTGCTGGAAAGGTGCCTTAACACCACGCCTGGGCTGAGACGTCGTGAGCTCCTGCCAGTTGTCCATGTTCTCTGGGTTTGCGTTACTTTTCAAACTCTTCCTTTAGGCACTGAGAGGCCCTAGTGTGTTAATTTTCTACCGGGTTAGTTCTGAAATGTGGAATGAATAAATGCGCACTAGAAGAACAATTTATCCATGCCAGGAAAACCAGAGGGCCCTGGGCTTGTGACCTACTGCTTTCAATTTCAGCACTACCAATAGTGGAATTTATTTCAGTGCAGACCCAGCATGTGGTCTGGGACCTGAATCACTGCAGAGCTCTGCAGAGCAGGAGCTTCGCTCTCGGTGGGGAGCACACACTCCTTCCTCTCTGCGCTCACCTCCCCAGATGCACCCACAGGAGGGTCTCAGAGCAAAGAAACGGGAGCGTCCAGGAGTGCCATGGCTCTGCTGGGACAGGAGCAGCAGGAAACTCGTGGTTACGAGAGAAGATTAGGGCCTGGTCCAGTCTGGGAGATGGTGCGAGGTTGACTATGGCATGGGATGAGAGCCTGGGCATGGAGAGGCAAAGCAGTGACAAGATGGTAGCGCAGGACAGAGGCATGGCTGCCATCGCCCTCGTGTCTCTGCCACCTACAGCCTTGCAGCAGTCACACACTAATGTGCCACGTGACAGAGGAACATGGAGAAGGAACACTGGGCTGTGTCCCCATCCCTGGAGGGCCTCCATCTCAGGCCAAGCCAGGTGCAAGAGCCAAGGCACATCCCCACATGCAATGCCACCATGGGGCTGGCACTGATGCGGCAACTCAGACCCACAGTGACATCCCCTCCCATTGCAGCCATCCCCACTGGCCAGCTTCTCCTCCAAGGTCCACGGGCTGACCCCACCTGGCCCCTTCAATGCCCAGAGCTGGTAGAGCCCCAGAACTCACCTGCTTGTGCATGGTGCGCTGCTTCATCTCAGGGCTGTCGCCCTTGGAAGAGGACGACTGCTGCCTGAGACGGGCCCCGCTGCCGGGCCAGTCTGGCGAGGAGGACATCATGGTGCCACTGGAGGGTCGCTGGTACTGAACCGTGTTGAGCAAGGATGGCGGCGTCCGGCCCCGGGTGACGGGTGGGGGCGGCGGGGGCGGCTGGTCGATCCGCCTCTGCGGTCCCGCGCTGTTCTGCCGCGGCATGGTGGGCTGGCCGCCCTTCTCCGTCAGCGAGAGCTGCCGGCGGGCCAGGTCCCCCGTCCAGCGGGTGAAGTCCTCGCTGGCGGCGGGGGCGGCGAAGACGTGCTTGTTGGCCGTCAGCTCCTCGCTGTTGCTGTGGGAGCTGAGCGAGCTGTGGCACTCGGAGCCGGAGTCGCCCAGGCCACGGGGGGAGAGCGGCAGCCCGGCGGCCATCTGGTAGACGGGGTTCTGGAAGGAGAGGGGTGCCAGGAGCTGGGGCCGGCCCGGCGCGCTCTCGCCGCTCGGCGTGGTGGGGGTCTGGCCCACCCGGCGCACGGTGGCCATGGCCGTCACGTTGTTCTGCTGAGTCCGTGTGGTCCATACGCCCTGCAACTGCCCGAGGGACGACTGACTGTCATTGAGGGAGTCGGCCGTGCCGGGCGCGCTGGCCCCACTGTCCAAGAGCCGATTGTCCTGCAAGTCCACCATGGACAAACTCTTGCTGCCATTAGACATCTGCACGTCGGGCTCATTGGCCTCTGAGTAACTGGAGCTTCGCGCAGGCGAGGGCTGGGCCCCAGCAGACCTTGTGACAAAAAACAAGTCCTTGTTTTCAGGGGTTGGAGATGGTAACCGTGTGAAATCTATCAGACTGCGGGAAAGTCAGTGCGTAAGGAAGAGGAGAGGAAAACAAAACAAAAAAGAAGAGTTGTGAATGCTGCACTGGAGCAGGAAAACGAAATCACTCAGAAGAAACCAGCATGGAGCAGCTGTCGGGGACATAACCCAGCCCCTGCGGCAGGACCGGCCCGGCCAGGGCTGCCCGTGGGAGCGGCGGTGCAGGGGGAGCAGGGAGGACACCGGGGTGTGGAGGAGCCCTGGGCCAGTCCCATGGGAGCAGGACAGGGAAGGCAGGAGAGCAAGGGATGTGTGGGTGCAGAAGGCATCACGGACACACTCCTGGGGCTCTGCATCCCCAGCTGGATCTGCTCATCACACCAATGGCACGTGTCACCCTTTCTGCTTCCAGCTGGCTGGGTCTGCACCACTCGTAGAATCATAGAACGGTTCGGGTTGGAAGGGACCTCAAAGACCATCTTGTTCCAACCCCCCTGCCACGGCAGGGACACCTCCCACTAGACCAGGTTGCTCAAGGCCCCATCCAGCCTGGCCTTGAACACCTCCAGGGATGGAGCATCCACAGCTTCCCTGGGCAACATGTGCCAGTGTCTCACCACCATCAGAGTGAAGAACTCCCTCCTAAGGAAAGAATTTCCACTCTCATGTCCCCTGCTCCATACCTGGGCAGTAAGCTCCTGAGGGCACGCCAGCCCATGTACAGCATGGAGCACCATGGGGGCCTGATCCACACCCAGGTCAGACAGAGAGCTCTAGCAGCAGAGCTAAAGCCTAGAAACTGAAGATTATCCACCCATTCCTCCTGCTGTAGCACACATTCACACAATACTGATTTCTTGGGGATAGGAAGAAAGAGCTTTGCAGTAGCTTGATGTGAATATACCACTGATCAAAGACGGGGCATTGTAAGCAAGTACTTGGGCGAAAGCATGTTCTCAGAGATTCTCCATAGCATTAGATTTAAATAATTGTAGCTCACGCTGGGAAGCATTAGAGATGAAAGCTCTGATTAGACCAAGTCCAGCACCATTGCTGCCTCTCAGTCCTAATTAAACCGTTAAATATTTTGTAGTTTCCAGTTACAAACTATTTTACTAGCACAGTCTTTCAATTTGTGTGGGCTCCATTTCATTTTCCACAAACAGAAACATTACAGGTCTGCAAGAGAGTCGTCCTCCCCATGAATGAAACTCCTTACATAATTAGGCCAAAAAGTATGTCAGGTGACTGTGGCTGTGAGTCACTGCTCATCATTAAAAACTGGATGGAGTAGACTGGAATTCATTTTTAGGCCTCTACAGCCTGGCAACTGTTAAGAGAAATGTCCAGATTTGGATCTCGGGGCCTTCAGCCCATACCCCATGTCTTACAAAAATGGGTAAGGCCAATCCTAAAGATCTTCTATACTCAGAGACCTAATGAACTTAACAGCAATACCCATCTCTTTGAGGTTAGCACAAACAAACCCTCAAGTCGTCAAAGGATGAACATCTTGCTTCTGCAGCCACATCTCAACAGCTGAGACCAGAACTGCCAAGTTCTTGATTTCCCAGACCACATCCCCAGTTTTGGCTCTCAGGGGACCCAGGATGGAGCCACGTGCTTGTGCTACCATCTGCTGCTTTGTCTGGATTCACAGCTGAACTACCTCCAGGATCAGTTCTGTGACTAGAAAGCCCAGTCAACAGACCAGGGAACTCCACACCACACCCTGTCCCGCCTGTCCCTGCAGGTGCTCAGGTTTTGGCAGTAGATGAATGTTCAGTATCTCCCTCCCTGCTCTGTGGCCAGGCCACCTTTTATGCTCTTACCCAGATAAGTCATTCTCTATGACCATTTTCTGTAGCCCCGCGGAGATGCTGCTGCCAGCATTGGGCGTGGATGCAGCGTGATCGGCCGTGACCGAGACCTGCACGCAGGCCGGGTTACTGAGCGCCGAGTTGACATCCCTCAGGATCCGAGGCAGAGGCCCAAGTTTTGTCGCAGTGCCCTGGGCAGAAAAGAAAGCAGGATTACTACCAACATCGTGGATTTTTGCTAGAGAACCGTGGGCTTTGCCCGTTGCCAGACAGTCTCTTCAGTGAATCACATGAACAACATTAATTTTCTCCATCATTTACCCCCAGGGCTGAGGCTATGGGATGTCCCAGAACACGCTGGGCATTCGCTGCCATGGGGCAGAGGGAGCAAGCATTGACTAACAAAGTTCAGATACAGAAGACGACAGCTACAGCCAAGCTTGGTGCAGGTCTCTTGACAAAAATCCTTTTAATTGAAAAGAAACCTTCTGAATCTGCTGGGACAGACAAAATCCTGGCGTTCAGCAGCTCTGCCTTCTCATCTCACCTGCCCCTCCATCTTCACCCACTGAGGAGGGAAAGGGCTACACTCAGCTGCTTCAAACAAGGACGTGAAGGATGAGCTATGTCTGCAGCACATGCAAAGGCTGCGGAAGAGCTGAGGGCGAGTGACTGCGCTGGGCACGGCCACAGCACGTGGACTGGTACCTGCTGGGCACGGGGTGCTGCGTGCTGTGGTATTGGCCAACTGTGTTCCCCCCAAAGCCTGTCCCTGAGATCTCCCTGGATACCTGCTCCAGTTGAGAAATGACTTCCCAGAGGAGCGAGTGCAAAGTGGACAGTTCCCGCCCCAGGTCGATGTAGCCTTCAAAGCCAGCGGTGTTTGAGATGGTTTCGGGATTGGAAATCTCCAGTAGAAATCTCTGCATGTTAGTCCATTCATGTTCCAGGAACTGATTCATAAAGGACATGTATTCCTCTTTGCTGCCAAACCTATCAAGAAGGCAACACAAAGTTCAGCTAAATCCTGTGAACAGCCGCGCAGTCAACAGAATGAGCAGGGACACACGCAGGTAAGAATGTCAGAGCCTTCCCCATGCACCTGAACCCCTCCAAGCCTGGGATCCCTGGGTTGCTAGCAGGCACCTGGTACACCTCACTGATCACAGAACCGAAATTAACTCCAGCCTAATCCAGCTCAGTCCTCATCAGCCTGGGATCTCCACAGCAGAAATGAAGGTGAAAGCTAGAGAAACAAAGCTGCTCCTGGTAATGGAGTGTATCTTACTGCTGGGTCAGTGCACAGCCTCCAGAAATGGGACCTGTCACTGGAAATAAAGAAACCGTAATACCAAGCAGCATCAACTGACTGAAGCCCAGTGAACGACAGTGGTAGAAATCCGGCACTCTCCCTGCTCTTCCACGGGCTCCGAGGCTAAGCCCAGCCATGCCCGCTCCTCCTGCCCTGGCACAACCGCCCCAGGATCACTCAGAAGAACTACATCTCCAGCTGGGCCACCTTGTTTGCCCCCTCGGGCTTCCTGCAACCTCCTTCTGGCCTCCAAGCTCTCCACCCAGACTTTGCCCTTGATTAGATGTCTTTTCAGAGCACAACGGGGAGGGCCTCGTGGTTCGGCTGTACCAGCAGCGGCCGGTGCTGTGCCGGTGCCAGCGATTCGGTGAGGAGAGCCTGGGCTCTGTGCCATCTGCAGGACAGCTCAGCTTGAGCGCTTCGGCTTGACTAATGTCAGCTTAGTTAAAGAGCCTTTTCCGCAAAGTGCTGAAAATCTGAAAACCCTTTAGTTAGGGATTGGTCAGGAATACAGAGAATTTCTGTCATCTAGTGTAACACACTTGCACGTCTCCTGCCTGCGTCTCCGCGCACGTACGCGCGTTCCTCACCGCGAGCGCGTGCACTAAGCTAGTTTCCAAATCTAAGAAGCTTTAGACAGAAACTGTCCATTCATGTTTCGGAAAGCTCATCATTTTGCTATCAGAGCTCAGGATAAGTAGCTCAGAGCTGCAGCCAGTGGAAAGATTTTCAGAAATCTCTCGCTTTTGTTTCCATCAAACCAATGGGCTTAGTTAGAAATTGATAGTGTCCCCATTCTCTTTTCATACCTTCCCAGTTCAGACAACCGCATTTTAATAGCAGGGAAGGGCCTGGAGCTCAAAGGATGGAAAAAGCAGCTCCTGAGCTGCGCTGTCTGGGCTCTGGTGCCTCTGACGGGAGGCAGGCAGGGCACTGCCACCAGCCATGTCCCACATACCATCATGAGACAAAGTGTCCGGCTGTGCCGGGGTGCCCCTGCTGCCCCCCCAGCCTGCGTGGTCAAAACAGCCTGTTTTCCTGCTCGTAAAACATGTCCTGTTTTGGAAACTTCAATGATCTCCCTGACCCAACAGCGAGGGAATGAGTCCCAGAGAGGCGTGTGGGAAAAAGCCAACAGGAAACAAACAGGCCCTTTCCACCGAGGAAAGGAGCGGCCACTGTGGGATTGCTGATGCCGGAGCCACGGCTCTGCCCACGCACCCGGAGCCTCCTTCCCCCTCTCCAGACCTGTCCCCTCCCGCTCCCTGGCTTACTTGGCAAAGTTGGCGAGGTTCTGGGTGACCTTGGCAATGAGGGTCAAAGTGCGTGCAGTGCGGTCATCCGGGTACTCCTGCAGAAGACTGAAGAGGGACGGGGACATGATGGCCGGGCAGAGGAACCGGAGGAACAGGGAGGCACTGATCAGTCGCTCGCTGATGTCTGGGCGGCCTCGGTTGCTGCATTCTTGTCTCCAGGAGGCAAAAACTTCTTTGAGCTCCCTCGGGAAGACACTGGAACGGCAGAAGAACATGCAGGGATGGCAAGTTCAAGGTCAAGGCGTTCAAACAGCCATACAGCAGTAACTAAACAAGTCAGCTGTTGGGCACGACACCCAGAGCTGTACAACAGCAGAGCCCTCTCACCCTGCTGACCCACAGCAGCACCATCTACACTAGTCACTGGCTCTTGGCTTTTTTTTTTGCCATGTCCATTAGGAGACTCACACTGCACAGGAAAAAGTGAAGTCCCTCCATAAAGTTGTAAGAGAAGCAGCTTTCATCGGACTGATGCTCCTGGTTGGGCTGGGTGCCAAAAGCCCCAGACAACTGGGAAGACAGGGATGGGAAACGGACTGTGCGAAGCTGCTCATCACAAGTCGGTTGGCTGTGTCATGGGGCACTTTGAACTGGGCAAAGCTCAGCCGCCAAGATGGGGAGTGTCTCCTGAAGACACGCAGCATCGTGGGGACCCCCCCAGCAGAAAAACCAGCAGTACCGAGGTCACTGGCACAAGGGCTGTGCACATTGTAACGCTCCTGCTCAAGCACCTGGGTCAAATCCCTCTGTGACTAGTAGAAACACAGAGCCCCACCGGAATTGCTCCAGCCTTGTAACTGCACAGACCTCAGCCCGGCTTTCCTGGATACCAGAATTCCCCCGGGATCCAGCAGACGCTGGCTGCAGCAGCCCTTATCTCCAGAGAACTTGCTGCCTGTTTCTGCTCGGCCCTCCCCAGTTCCCTGCTCCCGCCTTATCCTGTTCCCAGCACGTGTTATTTATTCAGCTGGATACTCCCAACCACGGGAGCAGGCTGGCAACGGCTCCCACCACGCTGCCTGTCCCCTGGGTCCCTGGCACAGAGCTCCCCACCCGCCCTGGAGCCTGCCCTGGCCAGCAACCACCATCCTTGTTCCAAAACCAGAGCTGTTTACCAACAGATGGTATAAAAGCAGGCTGAAGAGGGGTCAGACTCCATTTTAGGCCAAAAATCTCCTTAAACAGCCATTTCAGAGGACCTTTTCCCAGTTTTGCTGCACGGACTATCTGGGACAAGCAAACCAATGTCAGTTGGCTTCTCAGTGGCCTGTTCCTCTCAATGGGACTGACTGCCCCGTGGCTGAACCTCACACGAGTTGGGAAGAAGAGAAAACCATAGGAGCTGCATGGCCAGAGACACCATCCACTGTCCAGCAGCAGCAAGAACCAGGTAGGAAGCTCTTAAATAGGGGAGCAAAGCACTCGCTCATGGATACTGCACCTGCAGCAGCACCACCAGGCCTCTGGGCAAGGACAAGGGTCCTCCTGCTGCCTGCACTCAGCCTCCAGCTTCTGCTTCCCAGGGCTATGGACACTCACTTCATCAAGCCCAACAGACTGCTCCTCACCACAGCTGCACAGTTCAGGACCTGAACGTCCCAGATCTGGGGGTGGCCGCTGCAAATCCCAGCCGGTGGCCACCCCACCGTACGCTGCCCACACTCAGCACTGCTGCCTACAGAGACCCACGGCGCTGTGCTCCAGGTTTCCAGGTTTCTCTCCAACCTTCTGACACGGATGGTGACACGCCATGGAAGCGCTCAGCAAACGCTGCCATCGTGTTCGGCTTCTGCGGCGCGTTGGCTTCACGCTTTCCCACCCATGAGCTTTTACCCTGCGCTTTGTAAATAACATTAACCGGCATCTTTGGCTGGATAAATTCTCCTCTGTCTCGGGCTTGATCCACACAATTGGACAAAGCCCTTTTACTTCACGGTATTTGCCCAGAAACAGGAGAATCCTTTAAGCAATTTAAGGCTTGAGTGATCAGGACAGGTTGCACAGTTACTGGAAAGTAAACCCTTGAAAACGCGCGCACCGGCTGCACACAGCCCGGAGAGCTGCTCGCGCTCGCAGCCTGGGAGACCATAAAAGTTTAATTGTGTAAGAGCGGGTGGAATTCAGTTAGCCGGCTTTATGTGACAAACGGGCCCGTAATTCATTACCCAACTTCCCAGTAACGAGCTTCCACATGCTGAATTTCTGCTTACACTGAAACTTTCCAGATGTCCAAATTATGTCATAATTATAACAATTTTCAGTTATTGTAAACCTCTTTCCTCTCTCTGACTCTCTCCGGCAGATGAGCACGCACACTCTGGCACTCTATTTAAAGCAAGATCGTTAGCTGTCAGGGTACCTTGGCCAATCCCGAACACTCATCGGCCCAATTAATCCCCAAAATCGCTGAGCACAAAGACGGAGGGGGAACCACTCAGAGCAGCAGCTCAGCTGCTCCAGCCCTCCCCGGAAAGGCCGCGCTGGAGGAACACACTCCCCGTGCATTCCTGACTTTCCTTAGGTCATTTTCAAGCCTATTTTTAGAGCGACCTTTCAGTGCTGCTTTGGGTATTTTTAGGAAGACATTAATTTGAACAATTTCAATTTAACTAAAAGCAGCGAATCCCTCCTGGGAGCGCAGGTAAACGCCATTCCTGAGTCAGAGAGTTATTAACCGGCCCAGGATTCGGTATGGGACACCTGTAAAAACTCTGCCCTTTGCTTATTTGTGGTGGATAAAGGAAGTCTGAGCCCCTTGCTGCCTGTTCTCTCCCTGAGCAGTACCAGGAGAAGCGATTCCCTTCCTGGGCTTGCAGGAGGGCACGCTCCTCATCCTGGGAGATGACATCGAGTGAGTTTTCAGACCTCAACACAACAGCTGGGATAGGAGAGAAAATGATCAGTTCTTATTATCAAAGACCTTCTCCCTCCAATATTAGCCTTGGTTGAACTTTCAAAACAACAGTGTTGCTTCTAAGTACATTAATAAAAACTACGCCCAGATTTTTTAGCAGGAAGGCAGCAAATCCTGCAGTGAGAGCAAAATGATCGTTCTCTCATATGATCTGGGGTACGTTCGCAAGAAGCAGAAAGAAAATATTTTTATTTCTCCAAGTAAAGAGGGTTACAAGGCCATTTTTTGACCCTTTCAGGTCATCTTTGCGGGCAGAATCTGTAACAGACCCAGGGGCTCTGGCTCCCCGTGCCCAGGGCTGGGTGGCAGGTAACACCATGAGCTCAACCAGCGCTGACAGCACCTCCACAAGAAGACACCAACACCTCACCCCAGTCAATTCGGGCCTGTCCTAACTAGTTGCAAGAACTTTTACCCTGTGAACAACCAACTAGGAAATGCCTCAAACAGCATACCAGGCCTTGGGCCAAGGAGGCAACGGGCTCCCCATCTCCACCGCAGCAAGCACCCCGGGGCTGGGAGAGAGAGAGGTGAACACAGAGGAATGCAGGGTGCTGAGCCAAAGAGCAACCCAGGAGGAACAGCAGCATCCTCCCAGCGCTCCCACAAGAGAAGATCTGCCTGAACCAAAGCTCCCTGTGCTGGTGCAGCTTCCTTGCAGCTGGAGGAGTGCCGTGGACCATGCCTGCTGCACAGAGGATTCCAAACCTTCACCTGATGCTCTGGGAGGCAGCGAGAGTCCGTCTGTCTGATCCAGACAGAATCGTTACGTGGGGAGGAGAGCCAGGACAAGCATTTCGGCCCTTTATTCCAGACTTCCATACACAGTTGGCATCAAGCCCCTCTCCAAACTGGTCACACTGGCAAGGGCACTTTGTGTTCCTTGACTCTGCTGCCCTGTCCCCATGTCTGGGCATCAGTAATCCTTCAACACCCACTGAAAACAAGCGTGATGTGGGACCCATGAGGCTGTTGCACCCCCAGAGCACACACTCCAAACTCTGGCTGAGCAGGAGCTGCTGTCTCACCCCCTGGCCATCCTCACCCTTGCTCCTGGACCACCAGGGCCCTGCAGCTCTTCCTTCGATGCTCTCTGACAAGCTGCCCATAAGGGACAGGTATCAACAGCCTGAGGATGGGCTGCTGTCACCCTTGTCCCCTGTGGCTCTTCCGCCTCTGTGCTAGCGGGGGGGGATGTGGCCGTGAGTGACACTTGCAGGATACCCACCAGTAGGAGTTGATGATTTTGCAGAAGGCCAGCTCGCAGCACATTTTCAGGTTGCTCTGATGTTCAGGAAGGTCCGAAGATGAACACTTACTGGGATCCACCTCACAATTTTCATCTGACTCGTACAGTGCCTTGATAAATTCCCCTGTAAAACAGACAGTCGGTGATGGGTTTTGGAGACATGAGAGACCCGCTGCCCAAGCAGTTACCCTACAGCCTGTCACAGATGCTGGGTACGAGAGCAGATGGTGGTGGCTCCTGGGGCAGGCTGTGCCCCAGCCAGCTCCCAAGACCTCCAGCAGACTCAGGAGCAACCAGCACTGCCTTGGGCGCTCACAAAACAATGCAGCACACCCTGCAGAAAGACACCTGGGCTCCCAACGAGCACGTTTCATCCCTCTTCCCCACTTGGCAGCTCTGCCTCTGTGGCTATGGGCTATTGCATCAGAACTCTGCTGCCAAAACACCCGCTTCCTCAGCCTGCTCCGACCCCTCCATCACACCGGTTCCAGAGACGCTCCCTCGGGCTAATCCAGTAGGAAGTATGCTGGCAATTTCTGTAATTATTTGTAGGATGGCCTGCTACTGCAGACCGTGCCCTGGCGCTGACAAGCCACTGTGATTCACAGGAGAAATAAGTAATTAAAGGAAAGAAACAATTTACTTGGTTTATTTTGAGCTGAACATCACACAAAATTAAATTAAAATGTTTCTCTGCGTTTCCCTGTTTGCTGCCTGGCTGCTCCTCACCCTTGTGCAGACTCATGCTGTGGACCTGCTTTGCCAGCTCCTCGCTCTTGGGCCACTTTTCACCTGGGGTACCTGGGCACAGACCCCGGCCGGCCGAGCTGAGGGTGCTTCCCACCACTTCCACATGTCCAGCTCGGAGGCACGGCTGTCCTCCATCCCAGCTCACAAACAGCAGGGCTGGGGAGACCGTGGGACGGGACAATGGGATTAAGAGGCAGCGTTTAGCTTGGGACCTGTGGGGCTAGGTGACGTTCTGGGAGAAAGGTTTGCTTTGGTTTTCTTCTAATTCCAGTTGGTTTGCTCACCTCCTAATTCCTGACCGTCTTGGATTTTCCCATCCTCCTGCTTTTTGCCCACCCTGGTCTGCATTCCTTCCCTATTGCCAAAACAGATTTTAATTACGTACTGGAGAGCCTCTCCAATGTGTTTTCGGCTCTGCCAGGGAGCTCTGGAGCCTCTCTGCTCACCTGCAGGTGATGCCTCCTGTTATTATCCAGCCCCATTACTCGCTAGTGCTCCGTGGTTTAAAGGGAAGCGCTCTGCTCTATTGTGTTACCTTCTGACACACAGATGAATCATTTCACTGATAAAAGGTCTACACACAAGCAGCGCCTTGAAGAGCGAGCGAGAACCGCAGGCTCCTCCTGGACGAGATGGAGCTGGCTTGGCAGCATTTGCATTGAGCCCTGAAAGGGGAATATTTCAAAATTCTCTGCCTTCATTAATCTCCTGGCTTTTTAGAAATTTTATGAGGTAATCTCCTTACAGCCTTGCCTTCAACCAGAAAGCATTACAAGGCAGAAATAAATAACATTCCTTTCCCTACTTGGGTGGGCTGTCTGTTGGTTTGACCGAATTTGCTCAACGATCTCCCCTTCCTTAACGTCGTCATTACTATTATCTTAATAAAGTATTTACACTCCTTTGCTCCTTGCTAAAATTACACAAATCCACTAGTAGGAATCCGACGTACTGAAAAATTAACACCTCAATAGAAACTCAGCTGGTCCTACTGCTAGGATGTGGATCCAATCTAGGCGTCTTCGGCTGAGCTTCAGACACAACCCTTCAAAGGCAGCTCCTCCCCATCCTCGTGCTGTGCTGGCTGCACACAGCAACACAGCAATTCCTTCCTGACCTGCCCAGAAGCAGAAGCTCTAATTATTTTCATTTGCATCAAGAGGAGTATTTTTGGAGCCATAAACAGAGCCAGCACTTGAAAAAAAACCCACCAGGAGGGTTCCCAGCATGATCTGGGAGGCAACTCTCATCACTGCAACTTGGGAGATTTCATCTGACTCACGAGCGCTGCGAGGAACCGGGGGAGAGTCTCCGGCGGGGGTGTGCAATCAGGGGAAGGATTCAATCAGCCGCCCTGACACTGCCAGAGCCCAGACAGAAGACTTGGCAGGCAGCATAATGCCTTCAAATATCACTTTGCTATCTCCTCTGAAAGCAGATCAAAGCGCTACCTCAGCGGTGACCTTCACCTGGGAGCAGAGACTTGCCAACGCTCTTTACGTACCTAAGGCATCTTGCAAGTATTTCTGCCCCACCAGCTTCAGGTATTCTTCGATGGCTTTGGTGGCCAGTGTATTCTCCCTGAAAATGAGATGCTCATTCTCACCACAGCGATCAACTTCAGACATCATCAGGTCAGTCAAGAAATCCTGGAAAGCAAAGCCCATGGTGGGTCACCATGCAGTGACATACGCTTTGTTGAGCAGAGCAGGCAGCCTCCCCTTCTCATAGAACATAGAATCATAGAACGGTTTGGGTTGGAGAGACCTTTAAAGGCCATCGGGTCCAACCCCCCTGCAGGGAGCAGGGACATGTGCAACCAGAGCAGGTTGCTCAGAGCCCCGGCCAACCTCACCTGGGATGGTTCCAGGGATGGGACATTGATTACCTGTCTGGGCAACCTGGGCCAGGCTCTCACCACCCACAGAATCAAAAATTTCTTCCTTCTATCTGGTCTAAATCTCCCTCTTTTACTTTAAAACCATCACTCCTTGTCCTGTTGCAACAGGCCCTGCTAAAATGACTGTCCTCATCTTTCTGACAGACCCCTTGAAGTACTGAAAGGCTGCAATAAGGTCGACCTGGAGCCTTCTCTTCTCCAGGCTGAACCCCAGGAGGTCTCACCTTCATAAGACACAAGAGGGAGTGAAGGTGCTGCAGGTGATCCCATGTGTGCTCGCTGCCTGACTACCAGCCCAACATTCCTCACCTCTCCAACCTCACAGAGACAAGAGGAGCAATAAATCTCTGGAGAGCCACTTCTGCACCCCAAAAATGATTCATTCCAGACCCACACCACATTTGCCTCTCCATCAGTGCTGGTTTTCGGCTGAGTCTCATATCAGCCTCACATTTTGTGGGTGAAACATTCTCCTCAATGTTAAATTCGGTGTCTAACAGCCCTGGTTGCAGAACAGGGGCACGTGGAGATGTCATGAGCTGTGCCCCACAGAGAACGGCTGAGAATCAAGCCTGTAACGTGCATCAGGATGCTCCAACGTCCTGTTTCCTTAGTGTTCGTGGAAATAAACAGCACTGCCACAGCACACATTTGGCACACAACCCAACACCACGCGATTCTATAACCCTCTGCACTGCAGAGCAATGGAAGGCGTGAGCAGGAGCAGACCGCACGCCGACCTGCCCTGTGCACCAGGCTGGGCTACTGAGCCACAGATTCTAAAAGAAAAACAGCACTTCGGACCCAGCTCCGCGTCAGCGTTAACTGATGGGAGAGGGTCACGTAGCTCCCCGTGCATTCTGCTGCGAATCCACTGCGTGGTGTAGTATTTAGTGTGCTGTCGCTGGCGTTAATGCAGAGAAACGCCATGCAGTTCCTAAAGCTGATACATATTCAGCTTCTGTTCTCTGCTAATGGAAAAAGCAGCTCTGGGCCCCTGCCCAGCTCCTCGCTGCGCTGGGTGCTGGAAGGGTCCATCTCCTCCCACCCAGCACCTCTCACCTGGACGTGATGCAGGGAAACAAGCTGCTGGCACCCTCTAAATCACAGGCATTAAACCTCTTACTGGTTCCCCGTGCAGGAGACAGAGCAATGGTGACACACAAATTTACTTCTACAACCAAGGGCACCTTTTTTAAACTGCCTTCCTCTAAAACAAAAGAATCTGCTCAGTAATAACCTTTCACTAAGAAATTCTCCTTCATTTGTCATGGCCGCAGTGGATGGGACCCGTTCCTGGCAGAGGCAGTAGGAACACCCAGAGCTGCTGTGCAGAGCCCAGGTCCTGTTCATGCTGTCCCCAAGCAAAGTGCAGCTCCAGAGCCCACCAAAGCACTGTGGCCATGACCCAGCCTGCTCCAACCCTGACGTGGGACTGGGGACACTCAGGTCCCATGCCCTGCCAGCAGCTGGAGATTTCCAAGAGAGGTATTTAGCTCCGTGTGATGTTTCACATGGACGTCTCTACACTGGAAGTCTAACCATGGTTCAACAAACAGCTTCACCTGAACCCAGCAGACCCAAATCACTCAAACCACAGGCCCTTCATCACTGTGCTGCTGTCCCAGGCAAAGGAAAACCCAGGCAGCAGGCAGGCACACCTCCCTCTGAGAGCAGGGGAGGAAGGCTGGCATCGCTGCAGCATCCAACAGCCCCACTTCTCCCACCTTCCCACAAAACCGTGACTGGGACCAACACGCTGCCATGACCTTCACAGAAGAGCCTCCAAAAAAGAGCTTTGGGAAAAAAAAGTCACTTCCATTATTTCTGTAGCCAGAAGATCCCCTTCCTCAGATCCCGCTACGTCTGCAATGCTCCGGCAGCTGCAGAGGCAAAAATCCCTCCTGGAAGCAAAGCACGCGCCTCCTCCCGCTATTTTCTCTCATTTTGCCCCTTTTATCAGTCAAGCTGGAATGAAACTTTAAACCCCTGCTCCAATCCTGTTAGCGACTATCTGGGTAACTCTATCACCTTTATCTTCCCGGGGCTCTCCCGGGGTACGTTTCAATTCCAAGCCACAGCTCGGGCTGACACAAGGTGCTGACTCTTAATTAGCAGCCACTGACCTTGGCTTTGCTTGATTCTCTTTCCTGTCGCTTTCCCAACATACTAATTATCTCAGGAACGCTGAGTTTTACAGCGTCTCTTAGCCCAGGGTTTGCTTTTCTCCCCTCTTGTTGGCCAGGGACTGGCTCTGCGGGACGTGGGACCACGCCGCGATGCACAACCCAACGGCGAGCCAGGGCTGCGGAGCGACAGAAACCCAGGGGCCAAGTTTTAGTCAGCAACAATGTGAATTTTGATGATTTGAGCTGATCTACAGAATTCACTAGAATTTAAAAAGAGGCAAAACTCCTCCGTGGGACTGAACACAAAGCCAGAAAAGATCCCCCTGAAACCTCTGCCGCGGTCGTTATCCCCTACGGAGCTCGTGCAGCTCGACAGCTGAGAAAATAACCCCTTGAATCCAAAGTGGAAAGGAAAGCTGCTGAAATCCCAAAGAGCTCCATTACGGCACAGCACCCAAAGCTGGGGTGCAACGTGGCAGGATGTGGCCGTGACCTGACCTGGGGATGGAGGCAAGAGTCAGGACACCCAACAGCATCCCCTGGCCAGGGCTTCTCACCGTCCCCAGTAGGTCCAGCCCCTCTGGGCTGCAGGAGGCATCTCACCAGGCTGTACAGACTGGCCCTGAGATGCATCAGGGATCAAAATACCCCCGGGCAGCGTCCTTGAGCACGCTCCTCTGCAGAGTTCCCATGACATCCTGCAACTTCTGTCCCAGGGCCATCTTCCGGCTCTTGCCTCCCCTCCACACAAAACAGCCACATCGGCTCTGGATCACACGTCTGGTATCTCTGCCTTAAGTACGCCAGGAGCCAGCACTCGGAAGACACAAATGGAATGCAAATACTTGTCGAATCCCTCCGGGGGCCTCACTCACCCACATACGAGGCTCTGAATAAAATGCAATAACTAAAGCCAATAAAACTCCCTGTTTCTGAGCAGCAGAGATCAGCAGGGGGTTGTTTTCAGTTAGGGCCCCTGGCAATGGAAGAAAATAAGATGCTTTATTTCATTACATCAGAGTCGAGAGGAGAAGGGAAAGGTCTACAGTAAAAATTAAGGGCTGTGACAGCATTCTTTAGGCTTGCTCCTGTGTTTATTTTAAGGATATCTGCTTCAGACCGGACACAGCTGAACCTGTGCAACTCCAGCCACTGCACATATGCTGCTAAAGAAGAGCGATTGATAAATAAATAAATTCAGAGCATGACAGCACAAGGCTGCACCGGTTTCCAGCACTTCTCAAAGAAGCCAGGCAGGAGCCCACAGCAGCATGTGCTATTCTAAGGCAGCTCCTCCAGTCCTCTGCAAACACACGCAGGAGTTTTGGTGGTGCAGTGGCAGCCGGGTCCCCGCAGCAGGCACGGTCCTCGGCACCAAGTCACGGCTCAACCACAGCTTTTAGGCTGCAGGGTAGCCTAAGAACATTTCCATTTCCCCTGGTCGTCATTCACTGAGCTTCAGAGGCTGCTTCCCCTGCTCCACCTGGGTGAATTCATCCTCTTGTCTCAAACCACAACCAAACAGCATCTTCTCATGGGTGAGGAAACGTCGCCTAACCCCCGGCTCACCTCCCACCCAGGCGGCAATCCAGGATGTCTGACTGAGTCAGTCACCTTGCAGCATCCACAGAGGGTGTCCCAAACCTTTGCCTGAGGAAGCTGGAAGGAGAATTTGGAAATAGGGGTGATGCCCTGGAAATAAGGATGCTGCAGCCCTGTGCTGCTCCCAACGAGGTCCCCGTGGGTGGCCCTCTGAAGCTGCTGCCCCGTATCAGCCCACAACAGCATCAGCATCAGTTCAGGGCCCCATTGCCCTGGAGGTGGCCTGAATTGGAAAAGGATTACTGAAAAGTGAAGTCAACCAAGAGAAAAACCAACACCTGCTCAAGAAAACGACCCTTCATTGCCCGCATCAATGGGGCCAAGGAAGCGGACTAATTGCATTGCTCAAACACAAAAAAATGAGAAGAAAAAGCTTTTTCCCAGGGGGCAAAGCCAGAGTGGAGAAGACAGCTAATCCAGTCACGCATCTGATGAGGAGCTGGCAGCTCTGCCTGCCCAGGCACCAGCAACCCGCGTCCCTGCACACCCCGCCGGGCTGGGGAACCGAGCATCCCGCAGTGCCTGAAACTTCCAATGCCAAGAAAGCCCATCCCACCCCAGCGACGGGCCTGTCTACATCAAGTATCCCAGTCCCAAAGGGGTTCAAGGTGCCAGTCCCTGTGCCTGGGGGGTGTCACAGGGCAACGCCTGCCCCCTCCAGCTCCTGAGTCCAAGAGGTGGAAAGATGGAGCCAGCCGGTGTTGGCATGGCTGCGGTGAAAGCAGGAGTGTTTCCCGGGCAAAGGGAGCCAACAAGCCACATGAGTCTTGCAGGACATACCCTGTCCACATCCAGGAAGGACTGTGCACCTTGCCAAACTGGGGAAGGTCCTCCTGCCTCTCACAGATGTCCACAGCTGAAGCACGTGGGAGCACGGAGCTGCTGAGACCCGCAGCCCCACACACGCCGCTCGGGTCACGCACCCCCCTGGGCTGGAACCCATCGGTCCCGATAGCGTAACTGACTGATGGGCAGATTGACTTGGAAATAATAAGGTTCTCCACATCACAAGCCTGATTAATAGGATTGACTTAACCTTAAGAGGATTGAATTGATAAAGGTAATAAGATTACTGCTTATTTCAAAGACTAGCCCAGAGTCCAGCTGGGCTTTTCTGCAAAGGTAAAAGCCACCAGGGGTTGGTAGGGCTGGAGGTTAGAGGTAGACGAGTGTCAGGACACACTACGGGTCAGTGCTGCCATGGCAGAGAAACGTGGCACTCAACGGTGCTGAGCTGTGCAAGGAGAGCGATGGACGGGCAGCAACTGGGTCCTGGGCAGACGGTGCAAAACCAAGGACCTCAGCCGTCAGTCCTCAACTTTTAACCAACACACAGTTCCTCCAAGGATCTGTGATGGACACTTTGCTGCCAGGAAAGGCAGTGATGTTCCCTCCACTCACCCACCTTCAACCAACCTGATGTTGTGTTTGTCAGGGAGAGGGGGGGAAAATGGTGGGAGCGCTCATAAAAGTGATTAAAAGCCTTATTAGCTCAACTATGGCTGCTATAAAATACTAGCAGAGAGATAAACTCTTTGTGGGGGAGATGATGTGGCTGCTGCCAGTCTTCTCTACGGCTGAATGTGGGCAGCATCCTTGTGTTCCAGTGCAGACATGGGACCCACCAAGCCCAGCAGCCTCCTGGGCCATGCCACTCATTTCCAGGTCCCCTCCCTGAGCTGAGCTGTCACTTTTAGGGAGCCTCGCACGGTATTTGCAGGTTTTGCACTTAAATTGTGCTGCCAGCGGAGCTCTGACCAAACACCTCACACCACCGAGGAGGGGAACATGGGGAGTTTCCAGCAGGCTCGCACGGGAGGAGTAAATACATCTGCTCTGATGAAGCAAATTCTTGCAGCATAAACAAACAGGGACACATGTTTATTCTTCACTGAATTCACAACACGATAAATATTTATTTCAAATGAGCAGCTGGTTAGTTAGAGCTTTGTCTAATGCTGGGTTTGATCTACCAACCATTTGGACAAAGAGAGGGTTTTTTATATATTTATGGTCATGAACTGAGCTCCGAAAGCTGTAACACAGCTCTGAAATAAATCTAAGCACGGGGAACATTCTGGAAGCATCAGAAGTCACAACTGGTCTCGCTTAGGGAAGGATGCAGCCTGCCCGTCCATCACCACATCACACCAGCCACATCAAGCCATGCTAATGGCAGGGGCAGCAGGGGATGGCAACAGGAGGAGTTCTAATTAGGACTTTGTGACTTGTCTATGGCTTGCAAAGCATGTGAGAATAGTTGGGTATGTCTCCACACCCTTACAGGTAACATTTTATCACTCCCACTGGGAAGCTGAAGCACACAACAAGTCAAGGACGGATGCCAAGAGCCCAGAGCCCACGTCTCTGTAAGTAACCACAAAATTACGTCCCTCTTCCAGCCCGGCGATGCCTCTTCTAGCCCCTACTTGCCACAAAAAGAGACAGCGAACAAGGCCTGGCCGTGGCTGGCACGCACAGCACCATCCGCGCAGCACCACATCGCACCTGTCCTGCTTTAGCATCTCCGGCCCCGCAGCCTGGCTCTGGGTGGACAGGCACCCAGGCGGCCGTGCCTCGTTAAGGGATTACACCATATTTACAGCAAATCGCTGCAGGAAAACAGGGCCTGAAACAGCGCGAGAGCAATTAGCTGCTAACGAGTCTTCATGGATAATCCACCGGACACTTGCTTCTCAGTTCAACTGTAATTGCTGCTTTAGCGTCCGCAGCCAAGACCCACAAAACCCCCTCTATCAGCCACGTCTGGGCTCTTCAGGGCAGGGGAGGGCTCTGAAGGGGTCACTGGAAAGGTTCTTGGCAAGGCAGGTGGGCGGGGAACCCACCTCCAAGCTCCAGAGGGTCACAGGAGGACAGGGGGACACTGTCCTGCTGTCACACCAGTGCCTGGGAGCAGAGTGCTCACCTCTGCCACGCTGGGCTGAGGTCCTCCTGCAGCAAAGGCTGGGACCTGGCCCCACTTTCTCCATCCTCAAGCCCTGTCCAGCAGCACGCTGGCTCCCCAGGCACCATCTCTTCCCACTGGCCTCCTGGCATCTGTTCTGGAGCCTCCCAGGCTCCAAATCCCATTCCAAAACAGGCGTCTGGTGCTGGGTGAGCCTGGGCTGAGGGAACCAGGTCCTCGGCACCAGCACCAGATGCAGCTCGGAGCCTGGCACGTGCCTTCCCCAGCACAAACACGCACGGACCCGTGCTACCTACAGACAAAAGAAAAATGAAACAAACTCCTTCTCCTGCAGATGAGCCGGGAAGAAAAATGAAGAGGCTGCTGTTTCTGTGTTGAAAACACAGGGATGTGCCCAGAGCCCTGCCAGGAGATGCCCAGCGAGAGGGACAGCGAGCAGCACGGCTGTGAGACTTCTTCCAGCACTTTAACTCGTCCTGGAGGTCCTTCTCCCTGGAGCAGGTGGAGAGGAGCTGCCCGGAGGGGGAGCAGGGACCACAACACCCACCCAGCCTCCCCGTGCAGACCGGGCACCAGCCGGATGGTCTCCCGTGGCTGTGTGCCCTCGCTGGGTCAGCGTGCTTAAGCCACAGAGCAGCTTTCCTGAGCAGTGGTGGGTGCACCCGTGTCACACCAGTGGGGGGAAGGGGTGTTTTCTTCTCCCATTCGTTGTTTTTTGACCTTACTGCTGCTTCTCCCTTTCTCTGCCTGTCCAGCTCCTCTCCAAAGCACGCACCGCGCCGCTCCCCTGCTCCAGTAACTCCTGCTGCGCTGACAGCTCCTACGCCCTGCGCTAATGCTGATGGCAGATGACAGGCAGGGAAAGCAGAAGCTCCATTTTAGGGGGAAATTCATCAAGCCTGTTTACCGTGTCCCTCATGTAGAGCCTCTGGGATCTCGAGCACTGATGTAGACATGTGTCTAGAAACACACTTGCTCTCTCCAGAGCCTCTCCAGTACCAACGAGAAGAGGAAGAAGGGCAGGAGCAGTGACAACGGCTCTCAGGCATGCCCACACACAACCCATGGTGATGGAGATGAGGGTGACACTTGAAGCCTTTTGCACCAGAACAGTGGAAAGCACAGACAGGGTCTTTCATGGCACTTTCATTCCAGTAAGAGCCCTGGCACTGGAGACACCAGAGCTGCAGCAAAGGGCAGCGCAGCCCTGGGAGGAGAAATACCAGCGGAAGGCAGGGCTGTGCCCAGAAACCACGCGCTGATGAGAGGAGCAACCTACGATGCCCTCCTTGTGTAACCACAGAGCATTATTTCACATGCTGTGGGTCACAAGCCGCTTCTGTTGCCTCTGAGACCAACGCAGCCAAGGGGATCGGGGCTGTGGTCCTTCCTTGAGCTCCTGGGGTCTGGAACTGCTGCCTGGGATCAGGAAGGCTTTAACTGAGCTATTTTCTCTGCCTCTGCCATAGCAGGTCCACAGCCTCGCAATCCTCTCAGTGAGCTTTGCTTGCCTTGAATTAGATCAGGAGGCCAAGCCACTTCTCTGTCCAACAGATGGCAACTAAACCTAATCCGGGAACCCTGCCACGGTCCTGGGCAGCAGTGGCAGCTGCGGAGGAAGCAGAGCCTTGTGATTCCCCCTCAGGTGAGGAGCTCATGTCTCCTCAGCACTACAAAAGCTTTGCAAACCTTGCTCTTCCCCAGCTCCAGAGAGTTCAGGGAGATGCTAACAGAGAAAAACGCTGATGCTCGAACCTCCGCAGTCCTGACACTGGCAGTGCCCACCCCAGCCGTGCCATGCCACCTGGAGATGAAGGATGCTCTGCAGCAGACGGGTCACAAGACTCCATGGCCCCCATGCAGAGGACCTCAGCGCTTGCCTGTGCTCTCCAGTCGGAGGGTTTCCAGCTCTGCTCACCCTGCCTGTACCCTCAGTTCACAATCAGGAGTAAATCCCGCTCTCTGCATCGTCCTGACATGTTCCCTCTCCAGACCTGGTGGGGGATATCCAACCATGAAGGATGCTCAAAATCTGAATTCCATCACTTGCAAGTTAGCCAGCATCGACCCCTGAGGAGCACTGCCCTGGGAGCACCCCAGCACGCCTGGGCTGTCCCACACTGCTGCCTCCCCTCACACCTCCCTTCCAAAGGCATCACGACAGACCCTGAAGACTACGAAGCTGATTCAGAGACGTGCGTGAGCACAGGTGGACTTTGCTCTGAAGTTCTGAAGATGCTGTTCCTGAGCAGCACAGCAACAGGGAGGGAGCAGAGCAGGGAACCTGCTGGGTTCCCCAGGAATACCCAGCACACGCAGGCTCAGCTTCAGCCAACGGTTCTTACATTTCACCCCTGAAAACTGCCTCCTTGCTTACATTCATGTTTGTGCCTGTTTGCAACGTAAGAGCCTGGCCCCAGAGCCTCCAGAAGGAGAGAAAAATGACTCGGTATCTCGTGGTCCCACCAACCTCCTTGCTAATTAAGCAATTTGCACTGCACACTCCTACCAACTGGTTTATAATTAGAAGTAAAACTAGAGTGTATTAATGATGGCCAGGCCTGAAGCCCAGCTGATGTGGTGACTTCCAAAACCCAACACAAGGATCTGCTCGTGATGGTCTCTGGTGGGATGGGACAGATGACAACGGGTCTTACCTTGGCCTTGCCTGTGCTCTGCAGGATGTGCACCAGTGCAGATGCCATCTCCTCTTTGTTCTTCACGCTCAGCGAGGGCTCCAGGACCGAGCACAGCACCATGTAATTGTTAGTGATGTACTCGGCAAACTCCTTGTACATCTCCATGGGAAGAATGCTCATACTCTGGTAGCGTGACTTGATGCGGATCATGGGCCCTGGGGACTTGCCCTTACTGGGGTTGGGGCTGACCACTGGGTACCATTTCTCTACAAACTGCCGGCCCGTGACGGAGCTGACGGGGATGTTCACTTGTCCAATGAAATTGGTCTTGTCCTTCTTCTTCTTCTTGTCAGTCTCTTTGTATAAGTGCACCGCAATGTTTTTGAGCGATGGGAGGTTATTAAATTCAAAGTGCTCCCCCCAAAATACATTATCAGTTTTCAATTTACAGGTAGTTCGTGCATAAAGAACGTCGTCCAGGCATAATTCACACAAGTACTTTTTCTTAGCTGGCAGATCCTTGGCTTCAATAATCCATAACTTTAACATATTCTCCACCCTTCTGCTGTTGTCCTGAAAAAAAAAAGATGCAAAGAAAAAAAGGTCAATAAAAAACTCACAAAGCCAAGCAAAACAACGCTGCAGATATGAGTTAATTATTTTGGATGTGCTAAATGAGCAGAGGCTTAATTACATTTTATTTTAAGGAAATACTGGCTCTCAGGAATTTGCATAATAACACTACTTATGTTAATTTCCCAAATATCACCGTGCTCTCCATGTCTGTTGGTGCCAATTAATGGAAGGAACAAGGAAGATAAAACCCCTCCAAATGACAAATGTACCGTTTCCCACTCACTGCCAAGAGGGCCTCAGAAGAAACCGAGAGAACCTCACCCATCATTAATGGCTTTCACAAAACAGAAGCTACGTTACAGGTATCTCACCACCACCGCCCTTTTCAGTACAGCTGCTTTACAGCAGCGCTGGAGCACATCTTCTTCACTGTAACAAAGCAACAACAAAGAGATCCGAACGCACACCCGGAGGTCACCTCATCCATGCCTGGAACGCAACCACCTCTGGCAGGGAGAGAAGTATTTACAAAACCTCACGATATTTTAGGGCAGAAGACCAGAGCACCCAACTGAAACACTGAGAGGAATGGCGGGAGACAGGCCGAGTCCCACCAGAGAAGCATCACAGTTCAGAAACAGAAATTTGGCTTGGATCTCTTTTGAACAACAATGGAGCAAAGAATACTGTGGGTCTTTAAAGAGCTGCTAACCTCCTCCTGGAAGAAAGTCCAGAGGTACCTTTTGCAGAAGTGACTTGAAAGACAAAGCCCTGGCAGCTGAACCGCTGCTGGAGATCCTGCAGTGACCTGTTTAGTTTGGAAACCCCTCCCTGGAACAGCAGCCACGGCTTACTCTGCTCAGCCCAGGAGTCTGGGCAGGAACATTGCTGCTGGAAGTCCACAATGGGGTACTGTAGGTTCAGGAAGTACACACAGGAACTACACAAGAACACTGAATTCCTGATAGAAATATGAAATCAGATACTGAGAGTTTATTGTCTACCAACTCAAAGACGGAAAGTCAGCCATCAGTTAATGGCATATTTTGAGATGAGGGCACACTTCCAAATATATTTCCACTGAACAGCATCCCAAAGCCATAGTGACGTGTCCAACCCCAACTCACATTCCCGAGGCTTTTCTCACGGCAAGTGTGACCACGCAAACCCTCCACAGCTCCTTCAGATCATTACTACCAGGCTGCTGCACTGGGAAAGCACCGGAGTCACTGAACCCCACCTGCAGGAACCTGCTGCTCGAGGCAGAAGTCTACCTCTCCCCTCCGCTGCTCCCGTCCTGATGTTGAAGCAAATCTTTTACACTGCCATTTGGCACTGCACTGGGAACAATAAACTCCGACACAGAGGGCTCCTTTAGCAACCTGCCAGGCCTGGACCTAACTGGTATGCACAGTTACGTGGCTCTGATGCCAGGAACGAGCTCATGGAGCCCATCATTTGTGTCTTCTCTGATCAGCGGAAAAAGACTTGTTGATTGAGCTCATCAGTTGTCCAATCCTGCACTTGATTAGTCCTGATCAATCTTTGTCAGCTAACTCCAGCGAGAAGCAGCTGTAGATTTCATTTTAGGATGTACTTAGTCTTAGAGGGCCATAAAACCACATGTTGGGTGTCCCTGCGTTCTAGAGAAGGATTTGCTTCTGTAGATCCCAGAGGGGATGACTTTGCCACCTCAACTGACCAGAGAAGGGAAAGCTACATGCCAATATCACCCCAAGGAACTCGCTGTGATGAGCACCCGAGTTTCTCCATCACTGAAGCAGACACCGCAAGTACTGCCAGAGTCAGGAGTGTGACGTGAACTCTTTAGACCATTCAGTCTTGCAACTTTGCTGGCAGGTACCTGCCATCTGTCCCAGCGCTTTCGGGAGGCAGAACGCCCTATGTAAGTGGCACATATCATCGGTAACAGAGCAGGACTGAAGATTCTTCAGGTCTGATCAATTCTCAGCAACAGCTGAAGCAGCGTGTGCTGAGAAAAGAGGGGAAGAAATAATTGGCACTTGCCTGTAAATATAATTGCGGAAGAAAGCAGTATGGAAGAAGGCTGACCCACAGTTACACTTACTCACTAAAATGACAATACGTCCCCTGCTGCTACTATGCACCGGGCTATAAAATGTAATAACGAGGAACTGAACTATAACAGAGGCAATTCCTCAAAGCCACTACCTTATTTGGGTGCACGGCACGCCGCAGGTTTTCCATCCATTTATCTCGCTCTGCTGCAGAACGACATGAGAAGCACTTACTTCCTGATGAAGTCGTCACCTACAGGGAAAGGAACAGGATTATGTCTTGACCAGCACACTGCAGACGGTGATTTGGGGGGAGAGGGGGAGTTAGGAAAGATGCTACTGGAATTTTTTTTTTTTTTAAGTAAACAGCTTTACCCAAGCATGAGGCAACAGCCCCTCTGGCTAGCGGAAAAGCAGGGCAACTCTGTATGTTACAGAAATAATCATGGAAGCAAATTCCAATTACTTCTCCTCTTCCACACCAGAAAACACTAGATAATGGGCCCCATGCATGCGACGCTTTAAACCACCAAGTACCACGACTGAGAGAGTGCAAATCCTTAGATGAGCTAAAGATAAATTGCAACCATTTGGCATTCCTCCAGATTCAGTCCAAGGCTTTGTGATAGTAACAACCCACTCCTTGTTTTCAGCGGAACATCAGGGCCGGAAAGGCTGGTTTCCCACCTTCCCCGCTTCGTGTCCTGTTGCTTCTGCAGACCATGCTGTGAAGAACATGGGGATAAGTACATATACCCCACTCCAGCTCACTGCCCATGCTCACAGCACCTTGTCCCCAGCTGGGGAGAACCAGGCTGGGGCTCTCGGACCTGGAGGTGGCCGGTGAAGTGCTGCTGAGCCCTTTGCTCACCTCACACGCTTCCAGGATCACTCCAAGGGACCTTTCTGCAGTATTTGTGTGACATTTTCTGGCCATTGGGATTTCAGAGCCAGGTTTTGGAGAAGCACACTCGCAGCAGTGACATTCCAAGTGGTGCAAATACCCCTCATTCCTCACCACATTCCTGCTACCACAAGGAAACTCAACCCTATTGAGACCCCACTGAAGCAACCACTGCCCAGCAACCCCAGAATGACGGGCACCAAACATTTCTTCCTATCCACCACACCAAGCTTCCTTGGCGTCAATTACTGAGCCAAGGTCTAAAAGGCCAATAGCTCTTTGCATCTTCTCACATACACATATTCCTCAAGCCGTTACCTCCTCCAGGCTCTGCTGACAATCCGACAGCCCATGACCGTGGTTCCAGAGCTCTGCCCTGCCCATAAAGCCTTCTGCCAGCCCCTCTGTTCTTCTCCACATTCACTGCTTTTGGTGATGTCCACTAATATTCTTTATGTGCATCTCTGCTTGCAGGCCAAATGGGCCTGGCTAGTACCTTAAATAACTCCCCTCTGAGCTTCAATTCTGCCAGTCTCAAGCTGCAGAATTCTCTCTGAGTACTTTGTCATCTCACCGTGTTTGTGTTTACACACTGCACGCCAGGTTATCTGCTTTTGGGAGACACCATCTCCTTTAATTTCATGTATCTCCCAGAAGCCTAACCTGTTCTTACAGCAGAGCTGGCACTTGCTAGGAGTTGTCATTAGCTAACCTCGCTGAAAACATCCCTCCCTTTGAACACAGACATCTTCTAACCAGGACAAAATGAGAAGAGGCCTATCCTGTCTTTACATAGCAAATGCAAGATATCTTCCAACCCTTGATATCCCAGACAGTCCTTCAGACAGACACTCTGCCCTGTCCTTACAAGCTTTTATCCTCTGTCCTGTAAAATTATATATTCTTCTGAGCACAAGTTATCTTCTATTTCCAGAAGAAGACTCCATATTAGCAGGCACAGCAGTATGATCTTTTCAAGCATCCTTTCACGCTTCACTGTATTTCCAGCTTCTTCAAAGCTTCCCATTACAAATCCAGCCTGCTTCATCTCCTGTTTGCTGCTGCAGATGCTCATGTGAACCTGAGTCCCAGAACCTTCACAATTAGACTTCTGGTGGCACAGCAGACGCATCACTCGCCAGACGGTGCCCACGGCGTGTGATCCCCGCGCCTTGCTCTGCCAAAGGCTCGGCAGTTTGGCATCTTGATCCTTTTCTCAGTAAAGAGTTGCTGCAACACCACAGCCATACACCCAACTGGTGACACCTAAAGAGAAGCGACGTTCCTCGGAGAAGAGCCTGGCAGTTCAGAACTGGAGCCCTGTCTTATCCGGCCCATCTAATCCAGCTGCAGAAGACTCAAAATCATCCGTGGTCAAGTCCAAACCATCCAAGTCCTGACACTCCTGGTACAGCCACACTGCCCTGCAGGTGTTACACAGCGGGAAAAACCCTCCTACCAACATTCTGACTTGGGCTGACAAAATTCAGTCCCCACCAATTGTTTAGAAATCAGTTAATAAAGGCGGAACCGGTCAAATGTGCCTTTCAGTAAACTACACCATTGGTCCGTTGCCTCAAAAGCTGCTTCTCACCTAGCTTTTTGTTTAGCTCTTTTGTTCTGATGGGACTTTGGTGTGTAAACGCATTTGAAAACAATGTTCTCAGATCTAGAGAATTTGGCAGGAAACTTGGAAGCTCTCCCGTAAAAGAGAATTATGACTCTTTTGATTGCTGTTGAAAGATGCTCTCTTAAAGACAAGTCCTCCATGGTGAAACACATGGATCCTACAGCTGCCTCGAGGATTCATATCCAAATAAATAAGCATCCAATTGAGCCATCCTTCTACTGAATCTGTTAATTAAATGTCAGTTTTTTACCAGCTATCTGGTAAAATAGCTGGTTGAGTATCTAAATTAGGTTGAACATCTAATATATTGTCCTGCCTCATTTAAGTCAACATATCATTTGAGTTAGGAAATGATAAATTTATGATTCAATTCCAAAACAATTACTAATTAACTAATCACTCGAAACCTAAAAAAGCAGTAACTGTCATACTTAAGTGAGAGAAAGGGAAAATCCTCATGTGTCAGGTATGAAACCTTATTGATCTGAAGGTCCTATCTACCATGCGTGACCAAAAATGTAATTTTCCCCAGACTTGTAGCAACATCCCAGCTCTGACCTAAACATCATATGGCATTAATGACCTTCATGAGCTATTAATTACCTTGATAAAGAGAGTATTCTGGTCTCATCAAGATTCTGGATATGCTAGGATACTATTAATGTACAGGATAAACTTAATTAATAAAACTCATTAATTTCTAAAATGTTACTTATTCACATTCATTATCCACAGTCCTCGGATGGGTGATCTCTTTGAGTCTGATACATTCTTGTTATTTTAAGAATGTCTGAGGTACGGCATGGGTTCCTCAAAGCACACTCAGAGGAATCTCACTGAAGTAACAACAGAAGACCGTAACTTGAGCTACTGAAGCTACTTCACTTAAAGTGTCCAGAAGATTTCAGAAGGTAAAGTTAGGGCTCAAGCTGGTAAACATCACCATAACCACATGCAGAAGAAGCCAGCGCTGCCCGGGCCAGCCCTGCAGAACATTTGTACAGCTGGACTAAATTTAGTGGAGCTAAATTTACCTCCTCTGACTTCTCCCTTGCTCAGGCAAGGCCAGGATGAGGTGACACGGTTTCAGTGGTGCTGAAGCAACTACAGTTTTGCTTTCTCCAGCTCTGCATCCCCCAGCGATGTCCCGTGACAGCCCAGGCACGAGCTGTGCAACAGGACAAGGTCTGGGTGTAACAGAGCCCATCAGCCCTCACCCTCTGCCCGGCCCAAGTCCCCGGGACATCACAAATAGCAGAGCCAGGAATAGGCTCGGGGAAGCTGGACTCCAAGCCTCCTTTGCTGGATTAAGATGCCCACGGTATATTTAGCACACGCAGTGCAGTGGGACCAGGCGATTATGCTGACTGGGAAGTCTTCTAAGGAGAAAGAAGATGGTGTTGAATAACTTTTAAAAAAAAAAAAAAAATCAATGAAGAAACCCAGTAAATACCGACTGCCAAGCACTCAGCAAGTCGGGAAAAAAGCCAGTCTCATGGAACTAAATAAGCAGAAAAAGCCAAATGCAGTGTTTGAAGGCACTGCCTTGCTGCTGGCCCTGCTGACCCCCGGCAGAGCCCGGCTGAGCAGTCGACTTCGGCACGTCGTCATGCAGGTCGGCCGAGCTAAAGGAGAGGAACAATTGTTCTGCACCCTCACCCAGGCAGCTGCCTCCAAACGAGCCACTTGGTTGTTTTCCACTGCAGATGGCTTTGGCACCTCTCGCTTTTGTCTCCGTTTTGGGTGCGCTGCCAGTTCCCGCTCTGAACCTGCCTTCTTCAGCATGACTCCATCTGCAGCCATGTCAGACCCTGCCATCCTGCTCGCCAGGCATCAGGCTGCTGCTGCTGCAGCTCGGTGGAGGACGACCTGCAGCACACCGCTCCTCGGGCAACTGAGAACCCGCAGACACCAGTCAGCTGGTGATGGAAGCAGCTTCCTAGGCACTGTCCACTGCCCAAGCACCCCATTGCAAGGAGAAGGTAGTTAAGAATGGTGTAAGGCTGGCGCTGCCCAACAACAGCAACGCTTTGCTTCTCAATTTGAGGTAACAAGCTTGGCCATTCCTGACAGATCTCGCTAAAGAACAGATCCACGGTAGCCTCAAAGTGCAGGGACAAGGCACCAATACCAACTGGCAGCACCTTCCCAATCCACTGTGCAGAAAATATCTTGGTTCCCCTCACCTCCATGACTCTGGCAGGCCCTTCTCACTGGACTTTTCCTGGCCAGGGCTCCTTTTCCAGGTCATCAGCTGAGCTTCTCACTCTAGTGTTCCCGCACACAGCAGTGTGATAGCTTGTGGCCATCAGCTTCAGTTTTCCTTTCAGCCTCATGCAGGCTTCAGGCTTTCCCACTTCCAGGCCACAGGAACCACCACAGGTTTTACTGCTCTTTGCTAAGCTTCCCCTGAAAGGCAGCAGCCAAGTCTTGCCAGTACTTTCAGACAAAGCAACACTGAGGGACTCAGGATCACAGGCCATAGATGGGATCCTCAGGACACAACAACTGAAGGCAACATTATAGAATCATAGAATCACTAAGGCTGGAAAAGACTACTAGGATCATCAAGTCCAACCATCAACCCAACACTACCATGACCACTAGACCATGTCCTGAAGTACCACATCTACACGTTTTTTGAACACCTCCAGGGATGGTGACTCCACCACTGCCCTGGGCAGCCTGTTCCAGTGCTTAATCACTCTTTCAGTAAAGAAATTTTTCCTAAAAAAAAGCAAGCACTGAGGAGGAGAAGATGCGTCTGCGGTCAGTTTTGTCACTCAGTTTTCACTATGGCCGGACATGGAGAACCACATGATAAAGTCATCTGTGCCAATGGAGGTGAGAGTCCAGAAGGGCCAGAAACAGCCACCCAGCTTGTCCAGGCTCATCCCTCCAGCCCTGCACTGCCCAAGGATGATGCTCACCCTTTGCTTCCATCAGTTGTACCTAAGTACACGATGGATTGTGGCCACCGGGGATCCCAGGAGATCCACAAACCCATTGCAGCGCTGACTTCGCTCTGAATTTGAAAGAGGCTCTCTGGAGATACAAGACCAACACAGCAATATGCCATTCAGCTCTCACCTCAGTCCTTCCCGCTGGAGCTTCTTGATGAGCAACAGCAGCTCCAAATCAATGTCCCTTTTGTTTTCTGGCATTCTTCCCTTCCTCTGCAGGACTTGCTGAACAGCAATTAACAGGTTCTTTTCTCCTGTATGACTCTTCTTTATCCAATTCACTTAAAAATAAAATTTTCTTCCTCTTTACAAGTGCATGACTTGTGTAATTTCCCTCTCAGTCAACTTTCTACAAGTACTGTTCATATCCCTTCCTCTGCTCTTGTGCGCCGAACAGAATTGGTAAACAACTCATATTATGGATGTCACATCTATTTTCCATCTAGCATCATTTTATCTTTCTTGAGTGGAATGTAATAGAGGCCATATAATTTACAAAACTGTTCTCCTCCTGACCTGCCGCACTTGCTCAATTCTACAGAGAATGAGCAGCACTGGAGAATTTATACCTCAGCCCACTTCAGAGTTTACGTTTGGGGCTATTTTTTGTTAGACTGTTTTTGTGTTACCTTCTCGTACTTTAAGAAATGGATCTTTTAACTCATTTCTTTCAAAGTGCTCCAATTTCAGTCAAGAAGAAAAGTCCTAATCTCTCCCCTCTGACTCCTCCTGGACACAGACAAGGCTGTTTTCACCCAGTGCTGCCCAGTCAAGGGAAGCCCCCAGTCCCACCATCCCTGACAGTCCAACCCAAGCGTGGATATACCGTTATCTGCTCTTCTGTGTCCAAGTGCAAACCGGTTACCTCCTCTCCACACAAACACAAGTACCGACCACCTTATTACTGTAAGAAAACCACTTCCCAGCTCCATGTCCAGCCACTGCCATAAGCAATAACACTTTGCCATCCATGATGCGGGACAAATGATTCCCAAGACATCCTACATGGAATTATCCAACTACAGACTGGTTTGTAAGTGTCCTACTACCTCCTGCTAGTACAGACCTAACCACACGCCACAACAGATGTTGAATAAAATGGAGATACTCACAGACTTTTCTATTTACCCAAACAAGCGAAGCTTCAGTTTTCCAGACAAAGTCCTCAGCGTTCCCACTGACAACAGTAGGCTATCTTTAGGACCATGTGTAATATCTCCGTGAACGCTGAGCAGGGAGCAGGGATTAGCAATTCCTAGTATCTGTATGAACACAAACTACACATTTTTGCTCTGCTAATACACAGCCTTAAGCAGTTCAGCACCTGCACCAGCAGCAAGCTCTGCAGCGACATCGATTACGAGGCAAAGAGCTCTGATGTTGTGGATACGATCCTCCTCGGAAAGATGGGGAACAATTTTCTGCCTATGAAATGGTCTCTGTGTAGCAATTCAGAGCAGAAACGTTTTATAACAGCGAGAGCCCAAGAGACAAGCCCACATCTGGCTCCCCATCGCGTGGCGGGGACGGCCCCGGGCATGGACAGAAAGGCTCCTTACCTCAAAGCAATAGTCCTGTCCCAGGATGCTACTGTGGACTGGCTTGATGACCACTTCTTCCTCCATGCTGAGATCCAGAGCTTCAACAGCACTACTGGGACTGAGCAAAGACTCGTGGGAGCGCGATTCTTTCAGCCTCGGCATTAGATGGGATCTAGAGGAAAAACGTAACGTTGTCAGTGGATGCCTTCCTTCCCAGGGAAATCATTTAGTCCCTCTGTTAGCAACAACTGCAGAATATTCCTGCAGGTTTGTGCCATGAGATAACCAAGAGCCCAGAACAAGAGTGCCTGCTATGCTGTCCCATTTCTACTTTGGTGAGCAGGTTCTACACAGGCTGTATGTTCAGTCAAGCATTTTTCCCAGACTCGGATGCAGTCAGGTCTACATCATTAGAGGTCTGCAGGCTGCAGGTCTCTGCACAGCTCAGTATGTCTTTAGATGCCCATTGCACCTGCTGCAAGAGACCTTCAGGCGTGTTGCGCTACGAGTGGACCAGGGAGGCCGGCTGGCCCCAGCACCAACTGCTGGGATCATCAGCACCACGGCAGGGTCTGCAGGAGCTCCGGTGGTGCCGAGATACGGTGGTGCTGAGACACGGTGGTGCGAAGCATGGACTGCCCGCACAGCCCTGGGTTTGCACGGGCGTGGGAGATCCTGTTAGCATCCTACTTCATTCAGCACTCAGCCCCTACTGACAGTTACCTGCAAACAGGGAGGAATTCCTGACAGACCCTTCCCAAACCCCAGAGCTGTGTTCATTCACCACGCTCGGAGCACGCCTGGGGAGCAGTGGTGCTGCCAGGCAGATGCCATCCCTGGGTGCAGGTGCCCTTCTCCCCACCGAAACACACACATCTGCACCCTGGATGCAGGCGGTGCCTGGATCCGCACTGTCACCAACAACCCGAGGGCTCGTGTGCTCTCTCCAGTTGTTACACACATCCCCGGGATGGGGACGGGATGGAAAATAAAGCCATGATAGCCCCATTGATTGATCTAAATGCTCTGGAGTCCCACTGGCAGCATTTAGCAGCAGGGAGCCCACAGACAGCGAGCAGCACACCATTTTCGAGACAGCCAATACAATCAATGGTGCTGTAATTCTTAAAGCAAAACCAGAGAGCTCTAGGGGAGGAAAAGAAAAAAAACCGAAAAAGATAGCTAGGTACTCCCAGGGAAAACACAGCGAAACTATAAAGCGGCAAGGGAAAAAATAACTTGAGAGCAAAGGGAGCAGTTGCCTTTTCTATAGCCTGCACCATGTAAGATGTTCCTACGCCAGCCAGCTCACAAAGCTCAGCTCCCAGTAACTCTGACCTTTAAAACCTCTGGCAAGCACTTTAGGGTCTTCCAAAGAGACCACATGTCCTTCTCTCTACAAAAAGAGTGTGATGCCTTCTTCAAAAGCATGGAAGGACAGAAATAAAGGGAGCTGGAGATCTTCTCAGCATGGCCTTTTATGAGCGAAACAGCAACGCTCCCAGTATATTCTCCGATTGCTTTGTCTGTATGTGTTGAGTTGTGTCGTTCTCTAGAATAAAGCTGACCAGAACACAGAGAAATGTCAACAGTGCATGCAAAATTCAATAGCTTGCAGTGAACCACATGCCAAGCTGAATCCGGAAAACCATTACAGGAGCTTCTAAGATAAACAGCAGCAGAAGATAAACAGGCAGTTCTCTAGATCTGCCATTAAGATTCAGCCAGGGGTGAACCCCCGGGTGATAAAGGATCAGCCCGTGGCCAGGTTCTCCAGCTGAGCACACTGAATGGGCAGCTCCAAGAGCTTCGGGCCGCCCCTCCTCACCAGCAGCACCTCAGGACAACCAGCTTGGGGACACGCTGCTCCAGGGCATGGTGACAGCAAAGCCTCCAGACACTACCCTGCATCTGCTGGGGTTGACAGCCAGGACCAGCTGTGGGGGTACCTGCTCAGGTGTCCGCAGAAAAACAGATTATGCCACCACAATCTTTCCTCCGAGGACAACCAGCAGCCCTCAGATGTTAAAAGCCCTGGGTGAGCAGAGCCCTGCGCTGGATCAGAAGCGGTGGCTTTGAAGCAAAAGGCTCTCCATCCCATTAGGGATTCTCTAAACTGCCCACTCACCCTGTATCTCTGTGGTGAATAAATTGATCTTTAGGAACTGAGCACAGTCATTTCCCAGTACTTTGTGGCAATTTTACACTATTTTCACAGAAAAGGGTCCACATCCTTTTCCTCTGGATGATACTGTAAATTAACTCTAATTCAGGCAGACAGATCAAGTTACCTCTGGATGCTGAGCGCAGAACTAATAACCAGCAGCTCGAGAACTGACAATACAGACTGCTCACCAAGCCCCGATAAGCCCGGAATCAAGGCATTTATGGCAAATCTTATTTCCATATTTTACAGATGAAATGAGAAAAGGTAAGTAGCCAAGCTGAGACTTGCATTCTTATGTGGACAAACGTAAATATCGATAATCTAAACTCCCAACTCAGGAACTAACGCACACATCCACGCCACCATGCTGGACTGCTTCTCGCTGCCCTAGGAATTTCTGTTCAAATTAAACCAAAACAAGTCTATTTTTCATTTAAAACTACTGCAGCTGCAAGGCCACGGGTGGGAGTGCAGATGCGCAATACGAAGAACTACCAAGGGGGAGTTTCTCAGGACATATTATGTTCTCACCAGATTCAGCAAATGTGTATTTATATCCCTCCATACTCTGCCGGATGCCTCTGGGAATCTGAAAATTAATGGGACTTTTCTTAGGCAGGAGGTTATTTGTCAGGTTCTTGCTCGGCGGGACCTGCTCCCATGATGTGTTTCGCTCCTCAGCGGCTGATCAGATCCAGCCCAGGTCAGCAGCAGAAACATTTCTCACCAGATGCTGCACCGCACGGAGGGAGCGCTGCCGGTCTCAAACCAGCCCTAAAAGGCCCAGCATCTGTCTGTGTATCACGAGCTAAGTGGGGAGATGTCATTAATTAGAGACTCTCGTTTGAAATCTCAGCAGAAGGGCCGAGAGATCTCCCTGCCAGAGGCAGCCGTGGCAGAGCAGGATGAGTGCTGCCTGTGCAGAGCCTCCTCCCTGGGCGAGGGGCCTCATCCCCTCCCCAGCACCCCAAAAGCTGGCCTGGACCCTACAGTGCTTAACCTGCAGCAGCCTGGCATGGTCCAGGGCGCCTGCACACAGCCCGGGGTGCAAGAGGGGCTACCCAGCACCAGCCTGCAAAGGGCACTCGGTCTGTTCCCTCCAACGCCACGCTCCGGAGCAGAGAGCATTTCTCATGTCCTTCGGTAAATGACGTGACATTTGCAGCAGGAGCCCATTTACTGGAAGATGTCTGCAAGTCCCCGTCACAGCTCCCACCGACTTCCTTTGGCATTAACAGTAAGAAAAAGGCCCTGCTAAGGCCATAAGCTGCTTCCCTGACTCCGAGGGTGAGAACACTCTTCTTACTGAAAGGACCACTCAGCCTTCCCCTCATTTTGGCAGGGAGAACACAAATGTGCCGCGTGCACGGCACAGGGAAGCCCCCAGAGCAAGAACCTCTCTGTACTGCACCAAGCCATAACCGCCCTGGAGAGTTCTGTCCAACGACAGTTTACTGGGTGAGGACTTGCAAGCGCTAACCCACCCCCCAGCAAATCCACTTGCTGATGAAGAAGTGCAGGAATATTAAGCGCACAATGTGACGGCGGGGCTCAGCCTGAAAGGGGGCATCGGGCCGGTACCGGTGTGGCTGTGCTGGTGTGCCCCCGGGGCTGTGGAGATCCACCTTGGCTCCCTCCAGCTCTGCCCTGAGATTCACCACCCATAGCCAGGATTTCCTCCTGGGGAAGCAGGCACCTCCTCTCCATAAGGAGACCCCAACAACCTGATGTCTCCAAAGGAGCGTGTGATACCCTGGGGCAGAAGCAGTGATGAAGGCAGGAGATGGATACACCTCAGCTCTGCCGGCTTCCACCCAGCGTGGGCAGAGAGCAGCATCCGTGGTGACAAGAGGTACCAGAGTCCCTGTAGACTCTGCTCTTCCTTAGCCAGCCAACGTCCTAACGGGAACTCACCAGGAGCATCATGTGCTCGCTGGAAGCCAAAGGTGACAGAGGTACTTTGTTCAGATTCATCTCTCCACCATCACTTCCCAGAACGCTGCCTGTGGGGCCATCTGATCTCCTGCTGTCGTGACTCGCTGTGCATGCCAGGTCCCGTCCCAGCTTACACGAGCTGATGGAATCCAGTTCCTACACCTTAGTTTTAACACGGTGGGAACAGCCAGCTGCCCAGAGACATCTCACAGCAGGAAACCCTCTTTCCAAACAGCACATTCAGTTCTTTTTGCCACAGGCCTTATTTTAATCCCTTTCTACTTGCCTAAAGTTCAGTTGAAATGAAGGGGGGAGAAAAATCTCATAAAAGACCACATTAGTTGTAAAGAGAAATAACATTACTGCTACCGGCACTGACCTGGCGAGTCCTACAGAGAGGCTGCCAGTCTCTGGTTATTAAAGAAAGATGTTTACTGCCCAAGAGCAACGAGGAAGGTTTGTTGTTCTAAATAATGAAAGTCATAAAGCATTACCATGTGAAGGGATGTTATCCTCCTCTGCCTGCTTCCTTCACAGGCTGCCAGAATGAGGGACCTCAAACACTGTCAGCTGTGACAGGACACCTCATGTAACCAGGACCTGGTGGACTGCGGTGAACAATTTGTGGACTCAGAGAAACAAGCACGGAGGGACAATCTGTTCTCTCCTCACCAAACTTCAGGGCTGGACTCTGAGCAATGGAGGCAGGAACTGCCCGGCTGCAGCAGCGGCACCACAGAACGACTGGAGGGTCTGCCCAAGCGCAATGATCTTTCAAGAACAAAGATACTCTGCTGAGGTTAAAAGGAAGGGAAAAACGTAGGGCCTGTCTACACAGAATTATTCTGGAATAGGTCTTGGGTATTTAAACTCACACGCTCTTACTCCAGAATTGCTTTCTTGTGAAGACAAGCCCTGGAAGGGGCAACCCCATCGGTTCTCATTTCAGAACCTCACCTGCCTGAAACCACCCAGCTGCTGCTTCTGCGGTTTTAACGATGAAAATTCTCCCGGCATTTTGGAGAGACAGAAACAAAACAGGCAACCTGGCTGGGTAGCTGCAGAGGGATGGAGCAGACACAGGATGTAACACTGAAACACGGGGGAAAAAAAGAGCCTTTCTTAAACCTCCTACCTTTCCACTCCGAGAGCACAAGCAGACTGGGGAATTTTGAAGGAAGTCCACGCACTAAGCTGAAGATGTCCCATTAACACCAGCCGCAGAGTCAGCCTTTGCCTCCCTACTGCCAGAGGGATCTGATCTCCTACATTACAGGTTTGATTCTGCGACCCGTCTCCTGGTCAGGAAACGTTCCCAGCTTTTCAAGGTCTGACAGTTCTTTTCTCCAGCCAGCTGGGAAGGGGGTCTTTCGGGCAGCCCTCACCCCCTCGCCAGCACACGTCCGCTGCAGGGGGTCCTACACGCACAAACGCAGCGGAACAGACCGTGAGATCCACATGCAGCGTAGACAGAATTTAAATCTGCCTCCAGCCTGGGGATTAGATTTTGTTATGACTGAGAACAAAGTGGACAACTCCACCAAATTGATTTGCAACATCAGATGGGCGAAGGATTTCAGCAGTCACGGATGGGGGTACATCACCCGCCATCCTCCGCCAGCGTCACCGCAGGCAGCGAAACCGGGCACCGGGAGCTCAGCCTGGCCCACCCGCGGCTCGGGACCCCGCTGCTGCTGGTCGCAAACTGGGACCACGCTCTCTGCAGAGCCCAGACCGGTCCCAGCGCTGCATTTCCTCCCATGGTAGACGCAAAGCAGGCTCTCGAACACTGCAGCTCTCCCCCAAGCCCTCTCCTTGCCTCTTCAGCGGTGCCGGCGTGACCGCCCTGCCCGCTGCTGACTTCCCGCTAACCTCCTGACCACTGCTGAGAGTTCTCAGCCATTCCTCCCCAGCGTCTCATCCTGCTTCAATTTAACAAACAAATATGAAAGTGATGTTATGGGAATAACCAAGAATAACAGCAGAAGAGAACTCGCGAGTTTCCTGAAGATGAGGGAATGTTTTTTTCCGGGAGGACAGGACACGTGGATGAAGTCTCAGCATGAAGCCAGCAGAACTTTCTCCATGTTCTGCTAGCCTCAACCTTCTCCCATGGTTTTTTGAGCACCTTCTCCTGCAGTTTTCTGCCCTGGCAGTGCCGTGGTGGGCTGAAACAGAGGTGGTGGGACATGGTGGAGTCACCATCCTGGAGGTATTTAAGAAACATATAGATGTGGTGCTCGGGGACACGGTTTAGCAGTGACCTGGCGGTGCTGGGTTAGCGGCTGGACTTGGTGATCTTGAAGGTCTCTCTCAACCATAACAATTCTATGATCCTGTGATTCTATTCTATGGATGCTCTGCAGGCTTTGGGATATCTGGATATCAGGGTGCTGGGCAACACCCCTCAGCACGCTCACCATGGGAAGATGCTGTCACACGTTAGCCTCGCTAACGCAACACCTTTGCTGAGCAACACAAAGGCCATGTAATTAAACTTATTAATGCCTGCCCTTGTTTTTAGACTGTTCTCAGTTTTAACCGGCAGCAGAATTAATTACATTCAAAAGGCCTCTGTCAGCTCATACCAGATTCCAAATGTTGTTTTTGCCAGAGCAAACCTGGAGGATGATTTTAACCCGTGACGTTCTCCTGTGCGTGGGTATTTGTTTGTTCAACAAGGTGCCACGGCGGAGTCTGCCTGAGACAACCTGAAAGTCCCGCACGGGGCAGCCAGCGAGGACGCTGATCTCATTCGTCATGTGCAAAAGCAAAATGCCTCAAAAGCAAGAACCAAAAAGCCTATCAGAAACACACTTGAGTTCAATAATCAAAAGCATTGTTATGATGCCAAGGAAGTAACTCCTTCCTCTTTCCCGAGCGCAGCCCAGCATCACCGTCCCGCTTGTAACAGAAATAGACACTTTATATAGAAAAACTCATCTTTTCTTATCCCGCCAGCCTGGCTGGGTGCAAGCAGGGCCGTGTCTGCGAACAGCCGAGGCGAACAGCGGGCACCATCGCCCAGCCCAGCCCCTGGCACAGCTCAGCCCTGGGGACCCGCCGCTGCCACCGCCCGGGGCTCTGGGGCGAGCGGGGATTGCAGAGCCCCCCAAAAACACCCGGGGAACCTGGCAGGAGGCACAGGCCAAGCCAGGGACAACGACCCCGACCCCCCCGTTCCCCGCCAGCGATGGATGGAACGCGGGGTGCTCCCCGGATGGATCCGACACTCCCGAGTTTCCAGGGTGGGGATAAAGGGGATTTTTATCGCTGACATTGCGCTTCAGCTAAATCCGGAGGCAGAATCCGGCCAAGAAATGACAAAAGCCAAGGCAGGCTCTCTCCTCCCGCACCCACCACAGGCGGACCGGAGCTCTTCCCGCAGCGCATCCCCGGCTCCCGGGCCCGGCGGCAGCGGCCACGTTTCCATCAACAGCGACGACGACGAAAACAAATCCCTGAACGCACCGAACCCCGGCCGGAGCGCTGCTAAAAATAAACCCCTCGGCGGCGAGGAGCGAGCGGCGGGGCCGGGATCGCGCAACGGCCGCGTTGGCTCCGGGCCGGGCCGGGCCCTCCCG